>JAKOGI010000311.1:717500-733145 GCA_029747015.1 Carnegiea gigantea
CCTTCCTATCACATCCCAACTTACGAGGGTCTGTTTGTTATGAGCATATTAAATATGCTATCTAGTTCAATCTGCTTAAATACGCTAATAGGTAGTCTAATATAGCTTTAGATAAAACTAACGCGGCATGATTACTGACCTGAAACTTACACAAAATTAAGTAAATTTGGGTATAAATTTTCAACTCGTTTAATTGGACGGATTGACACGTTCAACTCGTTACATGTTTAGCCAGTTTAATTAAATGGGTTAGGTTTAGATCGAGATTTTCGGTACAAAAAAGTACCTATTTAATGCGTTTAATTAAATGGGTTAAACAAGCCAACTCATTTTTTCATTTTTCATTCATCCGTTTACCTTTTTATTAGATAATTAAGAATACAAAAATTTTAAAAATGTGAATTATGATGAATTGGGGGAATTTTAAAGAGTAAATGTTTAATGTGATATGTAAGCTTAATTTTTAACGCTATGTAATTACGTATTAATTGAAAATATTCAAAACGTAAATGGATAATTAGGCGACTAAACTCAACATGTTTATCTTAAAGAGGTGGAGTGGATCAACCTATTTAAAAATTAAATGGGTACAGATCAAAGTTTTCCAACCCTTTTAACAAACGAGTTAGGTTCAAATCGAGCAATTCTCAACTCATTTAAGCTCAACCCGAATACGAACCTGACCTGACCTACCTATTACTCAGCTCTAGTCCAATCTACTACAATTTAGTCCAACCACTAAAATATGCTCAAATTTGTTAATTGTTAGTCAAACCTGCTCTAATATGCTCTATCCTACTCCAACCTGCTCTAACATGCTCACAACCATTACAATTTGCTCAAAATTAATCCAAACCATTAGAAAAAATATTAACTTTTTTTCATGAATGACAAATTTACTTCAACCGATATCAGTAAAAAATATAATTTTTTTAAAATTAATTTTTTAAAATAAATAGTAATGAAAAAAATTAAGAATAAAAGACATGTAGGCACAACTCTGAAGCTATTATTAACAACAAATTAACAAATTAATCTGGAGGTAAAATTACTTTATTACCCTTCACTTTAAAGCTATAAAAATCAATCAGAAAAATGAGTCATCTATTGAAGATAAAGAAAATTTCAATTTCCCCACTTGGCTATAGTCGACAATCGATGGAATGTTTGGAGCTCTAAATAATACTTGCAAGATATTGACGGAGGGAATACCTCAAATTAGCAGAAAATGATAAATTGATAGAATTATATCGTATTACACGCCACATAACTTTAGCTAAATGCATGAATTGAACAAGGGATACCAATTATGCCAAAACCAACAAACATTGTAACAATAACCAATGTTGGGTTCCACGACAGCAAAACAAACAAGCAATGAATAAATGTAAGAATTATATGTACTAGTTGATATGATTTCATCAATAAACAACCACTGAATTTCTATATATATCTTTTTGTTTTAACTAAATGCATTTATCGTATTGCAAATGGTTATTACTTTTATCTTCATATGTGAAAAATATTTTTAATTTGTGCAATAAAGCTTTCAATTATGTTTAACTCATCATTTGCATATGTTTTTTGGTGTGTAAATTAGTATTACAAAAATAAAATATTATTGCATAAAACTCTCAAAAATCATTCCAAAATGCTCTAAAACATTTTAAAACACTCCAACCTGTTTCCAAACTGCTCTAGTCTACTCTAATTTGCTCCAGTCTAGTTTGCTTCAATTTGCTTCAACCTACTCTAGTATTTTCAATATGCTAACTTTTAATCAAATTTGCAATAATTGACTTTCTACTCCTCCAATGACTCATGATGGACATACCCAAGCCCTACTAAATTTACTATTAAAAGGACCGACTATAAATACTTTTACGAAAGTATAACAGTGTAATTTTTGCCAACATACAAAAGCAAAATATTAATGATCAAATTGTTAACTTAAAATATTCTATCAAAAAAAAAGTTATCTTAAAATAAAGTCTTTAAACCTACATTGAAGTTTAAGTCTTATATATATATATATATATATATATATATATATATATATATATAAGAAAGACTAAAGGCTGTAAAAAGCTAAAACTCATAATTTCTTTTTTATATATAAAATAGACGAAGGAAGCACGTGCAGTTGTATTACGATAAAACCATGCAGTAGCTTTTTTGGGTTTTTGTTTTGTTTTTTTGGGGGGGGGGGGGGGGGTTAGCATGTATGAAATTTGTGGGAAAAGAAAATTTTGTGATCCAGAGTCCTATTTCTCTCCATCCTCTTTCTCTTTGTGGTGGAGTTTTTTTGTTGGGCTTGTGGCCCATTTCTCTCCCTCCTCTTTCTTTTTGTCGTGGGCTTTGTCCCATTTTTCTCAGCAGACATTCCAACTGGACTCCTTTACTTCGAATTCGAAGAACATAAGCCAACTAGATTTTTCTTTTCTTTTTCTTTTTTGATTGAGTTTGGCCTTGTTCTTTTCATAGTAGGTAAATAGTCCCTTTGACTCATTCTCCCCCATTTTCATTCTTTCCGACTCCTTAAAACAAATACCACTTCTTCCTATTCCTTCTGACTCATACCCACACATTTTCATTTGTTGTAAATATTATTGTCAATTATTAACATTAATATTAATATTAATAATTATTATGATTAATTACTATTTTTATTAGTAATTAATAATTAATAATAATTATTATATTTAATAATTATTAATTACTAATAATATCAATAGTAATTATTTTTAATATCAATAATAATAATAATACTTATTATCCATTAATATTATGATTATTAATTAAACAGTTTTTAAATCATAATTGGAAATATTAACTTTAATTATTATTCTAATTATTACAAATACTCATTAATAATAATCATTATAATAATTATAATTCTAATAATAACTATTATTACTATTACTATGAATAATTATTACTAATTATTAATATTAATAATAATATTAATGTTAATAATTATTATTATTAATATTAATAATTATTATGATTATATTATTAATATTAATAAGAATTATTGTTATAATTATTATTGTTTATTATTTTTATTATTAACCATTAAGATTATTTATTATTAATAACATTAATAATAATTATTATTCTTAATAATATTAATTATTATTAATTATTATTAATATTAGTAATTAGTAATTTTCATTATTATCAATATTAATATTAATTATTATTATGAATAGTAATAATTATTATTAATACTAATTATTATTATTGTAATTATTGCTAATATTAATTATTAATAATGGTAATTATTTAATTATAATTATATTAATAATTTTTATTACTGTTAATATTAATCTAACACTTATTAATATTAATACTAATATTGATAATAATTCCTGTTGTTAATATTAACAATTATGATTATATTATTAATGTTAATAAGAGTTATTATTGTAACTATTATTATTAATTATTATTAATACTATTAATAAGTATTATTGTTATGATTAATTATTATTCATTAAAACTTTTCACAAAATTCTTCTTCTATAAAATATTTTCATAAAATCTTATTTTTATGGATCTCTTGAAATCAGCCTTTCTGTGGATAGGGATGCCGGTAGAGTTAAGGTTATCTACATCTAGATCTCCCAAGCAGTGCCCACATTGGGAGTTATTGTTGTTGTTGTATTAATTATTATTTTTATTATTAATTAATAATTATTATTACCATTATCAATTATTATGTTACACAAATCGTTAACATAACCAATGTCAATTCTCCCACTTCGTTCCACTCCTACTCGCTCCTACCCACTTATTCCTACTCTCACATATAACAAACCACTTATACTCACTCCTTCCCACTCCTTTCCATTCCACACCTTCAATATACCCACGAAAAAAATAGGGTCAAAAAGTTTTCTTTTTCATATCTAGTAGGTCTTGTATAAGATATATTGTGAGATGACAGATAGGTGAAAGTGACTTTCAGAAATTTTGAATATGACTAATATAATCATATATGATACATTTAAATAATATATTATTTTTAGTCATCCGTAAATTAAAAAGGCGCTCTGAAATAGGTGTTTAATCATACAAAAAATCTCTAAAAAGTCATCCATCAAAAAGTTCATTTCACCATAAAATTTTTGTGAGATGGTCTCACCTAAACGTTTGTAAATAAGATGATCATATTTAGGTCATTTTAACAGCTATGTTACTCTCACCATTTTACTCTACCGCACCCATTTTAGACCCTAGCACTTGGACAAAGCTACAAGACACTGAATTGACATGTCAAATTACAACGAAAAACTGCAAATTTTCTTAAAAATAGCCAAACATGATACTTACACATATATTCGTATCATATACCTATATTACAGTATAGATAACATATGTATCTTAATGCTCATGGAATATCCATATTAGTTTAATACTAAATTAATTATCAGCCACCTCAAAATTTTTGGAAAAACACTTAAAGGAAAGTCCTAAATAATTTTATCCCGCTCCCATAACTACGGTCCCGAGCCTGCCCTTTTTAAAGAAAGAAGACTTTTTTGTGTTTTTTTTGGGGGCGGCGGGCGGGGGCGTTAGGCAGGTAAAGTTTTCGCTTGATGAACTAGAATTAGGCCTGTTGTCCTTGATCTGCCTTGTAATCTACGTTCCCCCTCCGCCCACCCCAAAGTAAATAAATAAATAAAATCGTCTCCTATCAGCCTGTTTAGGCATCCGTATTTACATGAGCCACGAGTTACCACACCAGTAAAGACTCAATTTTTTTTTTTTTTATTATTGTCCACCGAGGACATTAAGTTACAATTATAACCTTTTAAGGACCTATAACTCGCTTTTCAGATGGAAACGATGAGAAGGAAAATTAGCAAGACAAAACAAAATGGAAAGGAGCCAGAAAAAAATTCAAGGAGAAAATAATCCACTAAATTTTTGAAAAAAACATGAAGAAGAAGAATAAAATTTAAAATGGAGGATTAGGGTTCTCTTAAATTATATTACAACTGTATCCAATTTTCAGTAGTTGCTATCTAAAACTTATGTTCATGTTCAAACCCGATTAATCCTATATTTGCAACACTTTTTTCTTAAAAAATAAAAAATAATATTCATTTTTAACCATGTGAAAGAACGGTCATTTTGCACACCTAATAGCCCATTATTTATAATAAGTTTGCGTGAGATTGATTTTGGGGCAGTCAAACGTGTCCCTCTGCTCTGCTTCTCTTATTGCTGATGCTCAGTACAATATATATACTTACAACAAACTCTAAGCTCTTCCGTGGCTTCTTGTGCAAGCAAGTAATATGAGGAGTTCCAACCTAACTAAAATACAATATTTACATAATATATTCCTAAAATATATTACATTCCTAGTACTCCCCCTCAAGGTGATGCATGAGGGTTAATCATGCCCAGCTTGCCCTAAAGATACAGGAACTGCTTCTTACCCAAAGCTTTAGTGAAGATGTCAGCAGGCTGCTCTTTAGACGGCAAGTAGAACAATGTAAGATCTCCCGATTCCAACTTTTTGCGAACAAAATGGCAGTCAATTTCTATATGTTTGGTTCTCTCGTGAAAGACAAGATTTTTCACGATATGGAGAGCTGCCTGACTATCACAACACAAACGAATAGGTATGGTGTGAAAAACACCCAAAGACCCCAACAACGACTTGAGCCATATCAACTCACTCGCAACAGCTGCCACAGATTGATATTCTGCCTCAACAGAGGAACGAGAGACTGTAGTCTGCTTCTTTGTCTTCCAAGAAACTGATGAACCGCCAAGAGTCACTAAATAGCCAGTGAGGGAAAGCCGTGTAAGTGGGCACGCACCCCAATCAGCATCACAATATGCAGTCACCTGAAGAGAATTACCATATCCTAGCATAGCTTTAAGATATCGCAACACTCCACGGGCAGCATCCATATGTTCCTCTTTTGCATTCTGCATGAATTGAGATAGTACATGGACAACATAACTCAATTTGGAACGTGTAATAGTAAGATAAATTAGACGTCCAACGAGACGTCTATAATGACTAGGATCATCTAGATCCTTGCCATTGGCGAGGGCTAACTTGTGATTTTCTTCAATAGGAAATTTCGTAGGTTTGCTTCCAAGAAGTCCGCACTCATCTACAATATCGAGAGCATATTTTCGCTGACATAAAAAGAGTCCAAGAGGCCCTCTAGCCACTTCAATACCCAAAAAATATTTAAGTGTCCCAAGATCCTTTACGCAAAAATAGGCGTTGAGGTATTGCTTAAACTCCTTACATGCTCGTGCATCATTACCAGCAAGGATATCATCAATGTAGACCAATAATGCCAGAAAAGTAGTCCCTTTTCTATAAGTAAAATAAGAATAATCTACATAGGATCTCGTAAGCCCATATTCGCACAGCTCAGAGGACAATTTGGCACACCATTGGCGTGGAGCCTGCTTTAAACCATATAAAGACTTGCGTAGTCTACAGACTTTGTTTGGTGAGGAAGCAGTGAAGCCTGGGGACAGATGCATATACACTTCTTCATGGAGATCACCGTGCAAGAAGGCATTGTTGACATTCATCTGATGTAAGTCCCATCCTTTTACCACAGCCACAGATAGAAGTGCCCTTACACTAGCCATCTTTGCCACTAGAGCAAAAGTCTCATTAAAGTCGAACCCCTCTATCTGATGATCTCCGCGAACCACAAGTCGAGTCTTGAAGCGTTCAATAGTCCCATCAAACTTGTACTTCACCTTGTAAACCCATTTACAATTAGTAGGCTTCTTCCCTGGAGGTAGATCCTCAATAGTCCAGGTTTGATTTTCTTCGAGAGGGCGAATCTCCTCACTCATAGCTTGATGCCAACGATCGTCTTTTGCTGCTTCATGATAGTACCTGGGCTCAATAATTTTTGTGATAGCAGCTAGAAAAGCCTTGTGAGAGTTTAAAAAACTATTGCATGTGATATAACTAACTAAGGGACACGGCATACCTGAGGAACCCGAAGGTAGTGGAGTGTCTCGAGGAGGGCGTCTTGAACACAAGCTCCATCACATACATAGTCTTCTAGATGTGATGGGCTATGACGTCGACGAGTCAGTCTTCGTGATGGACCCACAATGTTCTTTACTGGGCCTCCTGCAGCTGGAACTGTTTTAGACGGGCTGCTCCCCATTAGTTCTTGTTCCGTATGCGGCCTAGAGTCGGACAACCTCCCCCTTGCTTTTGATGCCATGGACAGTCCAGAGTAAACCGGCTCACCTGGGCCCAGTTTTACCTCGCACTGGGTCTCCTGCAGCCGCTCTCCACTAGACGCATATTGGGCCGTTCCTACGCTCTCCATGTCTGGCCCAACTCTCAATTCCTCTTCCTCCACATGATTTGGACTGGGTTTTGCCTGTGCATCTTTTGGGCCTACACCTTCTGCTTCTTCATGCATTTCCAAGAACGACGGTCCATTCAACCCAATACCATCAGTTTAATTTTGAACACCATTAGATGTAGATGAAAACGGGAAAATCTCTTCATAGAACACAGCATCCCGACTCACAAATATTTCACGGGTTTCTATGTCATATAATTTCCATCCCTTCTTACCATACGGGTATCGTACGAATATACACTTTTGACTTCAAGGGGCAAATTTATCCTTTGATTTTGGCCTGTGATGTGCAAAACATAAGCTACCAAACACTTTGATAAGATAACTTACTCGGGGTCTGATTGATAAGATAAGCTACAGTTACTCCGAACAATATCTCATATGGAGCTTTCCCTTGCAACAACTTACTCGGGGTCCGATTGATAAGATAAGTTACAGTTAAAGCACACTCACCCCAGAATTTTAAAGGCAAATAAGCTTGAAATCGGAGCGCTCCAGCCACGTTTAATATGTTCTTATGTTTTCGTTCTACCCTACCATTCTACTGAGGAGTATCTACACAGCTAGTTTGGTGAATAATACCCCTTTCTGAGCAAAATTAAAGCATCAGCCCATATTTGAACTCCAACCCATTATCACTATGAATAATCTTTATATTTCACCCAAATTGATTTTTCATCATATTGATAAAACTTTGCAAAAGACTCGCTACTTTCCCTTTTCCTCTCATCAAATATATCCAAACAGCCCTACTAGCATCGTCGATAATGGTAAAAAAGTAGTGTGCCCCACAAAAGGGGGGAAATTTATAAGAACCCTAAATATCACGGTGTATAACTTCAAATCCTTTACTTGCAATATTTTCACTAATATTAAACTGAGTTCTAGTTTGCTTTGCACGCAAACATACATCACAAACATTCAATTTATTTCCTTTAGAACAATCAACTACACCTAAATCTTTAGAAACCATAGAGAGAACTTGACTTGATGGGTGCCCAAGATGACTATGCCATAAACTATAAGAAGTCACTGCATTAGCTTGTACCTTCTTCGTTGTCAACTTGTTGAAGCAGTAGACCCCTCTCCTCAATTCACCCACTCCAGTCTGGTTCCTTGAGATGCGGTCATGTACTACACAGAGTTCATCAGTAAATATCACAATCCAACGTAATTCTTTACACAACTGTGCAATAGAAACCAAATTACAATGAAAGTTCGGGACATATATAACATTGCTCAATTTTACATTGGAGCCCAAGTTTGTTTTTTTGTGCACTTTTGCTACTTGAAACATTCCATTAGGTAACTCCACAGAAACCGGAGTAATGGGCTCAACTTGTGCGAGCAAGCTCACGTTACCCGTCATATGTCTTGATGCACCAATACCAGTATAAAAAATCCAAGCATTATTGCCTGATAAAACTTCATACCCTACTCTAGTGGGTTCAATGAGAGTCAAAAGCTTCTGTATCTGTTTTGGGCTCAAACCTGGCAGCGATCCATGGCTTGCTTCATGTGTGCTACTGTCTGCAGTCACGGTCTGCCCAGCAGTCCCAGTTGTTGCTACAGCATACATAGCCTTTCGGCCTGATCCGTGCCTATGGCTGCTGCTGGCTCGGCCTCCTCTTCCACCCCTTGCTCGACCTCTTCCGCTATTATAGTTACTCCAGCCAGGTGTGTAACTAATAATTTCGTAACATGTGTTTTCCTCATGTCCATGCCTTCCGCAATGAGTGCAACTTCCTCTCTCGGTCACGACTCCCTTGCCTCGTTCTCTATTCCTCACAGCGAAAGCAGCAGCATTCCTAGTCCGGTCTTCACATCCCAACATCAGACTTTTATGATTTTCTTCCTGAACTATCATATTGAAGATACAGTCTGTTAGGAATAAAGGGGATAATAGGATGTGACAATGCAACAGAATTCAACCAAGAACACAACGCAACAATGAAAGAAACAAGAATAAAGGACACATGGAATTTTACGTGGAAACCCAATGTGGGAAAAAACCACGGACGGCGACAGCACACCGACAAATTTCACTATGAGCAGAGTTGTACATCACAATCACTTCAGTGATTAAGAGCAGAATTACAATACTCTCGATTGTATTCTCTCACAAATAACCTCACTCTCCTAATGTATTTTCTATACTGGAGTGTTTTGAAACAAGGCCCTAGACCCCTTTTATATAAGGTCTGTGAGGTAGGGTTTCCCCCTGAAAAACCCTTGCTGCCGCCTTCCAAAAACCGTCACCAAAGTGCAACCCTAGCCGCCACTTTAAGGCGGCAGAAAATTTCCCCTGGCACGGTCGTGCCAGGGCGGCACGGGCACACCGTGTCACTTCTCTGTCTGCTCTGTTCTTCGGTCTTCTGTGTCGCGGCACGCCCGTGCCCATGCAGCATGGTCACCCCGTGCCTAAACCCGAGATTTTGGGCCATAAAACCCAACAATCTCCACCTTGGACCAAAATCTCCAGTCTTCAATTACCGTCGTCGTCGTCACACCCCAAGGGGTGATGCCCCCCTTATGGGGCTATGCCCCGCAGGGCTTCTCAATGACTGTGAACTCCCACTAAGTCCAAGCAATGCTCGAACTTAGCTGTAGGTAGTGGCTTTGTAAGCATGTCAGCAGGATTCTCTGAGGTGTGAACTTTCTTTATCATTATTTCTCCTGCAGCAACTGTGTCTCGTACATAATGATATTTGATGCTGATATGCTTGGTCTTCGAGTGGTAGGCATCATTCTTTGTCAGATGTATGACACTCTGACTATCAGAATATACCACAGTAGCAGATTGTGGTATCCCAAGCTCCATTACCAGTTCCCTTAGCCAGGTAGCTTCCTTCACCCCTTCAGTGGCAGCAATATACTCAGCTTCTGTTGTGGACAGAGCTGCAATAGATTGTAAAGACGCTTTCCAAGAGATAGCGCCCCCACACATGGTAAAGATGTACCCAGATATGAACCTCCTCCTATCCAAATCACCAGCATAATCAGAATCAACATACCCTACTACATCAGATGTAGCAGCCTTGTTTCTATCAAATACCAGCCCTTTCCCCACAGTTCCCTTTACATACCGTAGGATCCATTTTACACCCTCCCAGTGGTCCTTTCCAGGATTATGCATATATCTACTTACCACACTCACAGCATGTGATAAGTCTGGTCTGGTACAGACCATGGCATACATCAAACTCCCTACAGCACTAGAGTATGGTGCATTGGACATTCTACCGATGTCCTCTTCTGTTTGCGGACAGCATTCCGCAGACAGTCTAAAATGTGCAGCAAGAGGGGTAGACACTGCCTTGCAGTCCCTCATATTGAACTTGCTTAATACTTTCTCAAGATATTTTTCTTGAGACAAGTATAATTTTCCCTCCTTTCGATCCCTGTGAATCTCCATGCCCAGTATCCTTTTAGCTGCACCTAAGTCTTTCATTTCGAATTCCTTACTGAGCTGAGATTTTAGCATGCTAATCAGGTTTTTATCTTTAGATGCAATTAGCATGTCATCAACATACAGTAGTAGATATATAAAGGACCCATCACCATATTGTCTAAAGTATACACAATTATCATATCTACTACGTATGTAACCATTATCAATCATAAACGTGTCAAAACGTTTATACCACTGCCTAGGAGCCTGCTTGAGTCCATACAAGGACTTTTTCAACTTACATACCATGTGTTCCTTATCAGGAACAGCAAACCCTTCAGGTTGCTTCATATATATCTCCTCTTCAAGCTCACCATGCAGGAAGGCTGTTTTTACATCAAGCTGCTCCAACTCCAAGTTAAACAATGTCACAATGGATAACAATAATCGAATAGAGGTGTGTCTGACTACAGGAGAGAAAACCTCATTGTAGTCTATACCTTCCCGTTGGTTGCAACCACGAACAACCAACCTTGCTTTCCACCTTGCATCCTCTACCCCAGGAATGCCCTCCTTCTTCTTGTATATCCATTTGGCAGTTAAGGCCCGTCGGCCTTTAGGCAGGTTACATAACTCCCAAGTCCCGTTTTTCTGCAGACTTTCCATTTCTTCTTGCATAGCCTGAACCCAGTTGGGTGAACTTGGGCAGGTGATGGCTTCAGTATAATTTGAAGGCTCAGTTCCTTCAGACACTTCCTCTGCAACTGAAAGTGCAAATGCTATCAGCCCTTTATCATCGTTGTACCGGGCCGGTCTCCTGATCTCCCTGCGAGGACGATCACGTGCTATAGAGTGCTCAACCTCCTCCTGAGGTTGATTAGTGTTGATAGCCCCAGACTCAGTGACCTGGACTTCCCTCATAGTTTCCTCAACAGCTCTACCTTGAGCTGTAGCAGTCTCCAGCTCCACCTCCATGCTGGTGTCTTGCTGAGTTCCTGCACCAGTAGAAGGAACAGCAGCATTCTTTCCAGAAGATAATATATCAGACTCATTGAAAGTAACATCCCTACTTTGTATTACTTTCTTAGAATCAGGACACCACATACGATACCCCTTAGATTCACTAGCATACCCCAAAAACATACATTTAACTGCTCTAGGTGCTAGTTTTCCCTCATTTACATGAGCATACACAGGACACCCAAATACCCTGAGATTAGAGTAGTCAACAGGATTACCTGACCATACTTCTTCTGGAATCTGAAACTCGATGGAGGAGTGTGGTGATCGATTCACCAGGTAGCAGGCCGTAGAAATGGCCTCAGCCCAAAACGCTTTGCGATCCCAAAGCCCAGCAGTTGAAAGCAAACACCGTGCTTTCTCTAACAATGTCCTGTTAATTCGTTCTGCGACCCCATTCTGTTGTGGTTTCCCGACCAAGGTTTTATGCCTGGCTATGCCGTTTGCTGTGCAGAACTCTTCAAACTCAGATTCAACAAACTCCAGGCCATTATCAGTCCTGAGTTTCTTGATGCTTTTGCCAGTCTGGTTCTCAACCAGAGCCTTGAATTTCTTGAACATTGAGAATGTCTCGTTTTTCTGTCTCAAGAAATACACCCAAACTTTTCGTGAGAAATCATCAACAAATGTTAACATGTAACGCTTACCTCCCAGCGAAGGTATCTTAGAGGGACCCCACAAATCAGAATGGATGTAGTCCAGGACCCCCTGAGTACGGTGACTAGCCTTTGAGAAACTTACCCTTTTCTGTTTTCCAAATATGCAGTGATCACAAAAATCCAACTTACCCGTACTAGCGTTACCAAGACAACCTTTCTTACCCAGAATGGTCATCCCTTTCTCACTCATATGGCCCAGCCTCATGTGCCATAACATCGTCTCATCTGCTGTACCTACTGCAGCTGCTCCTGTAACTGTGGCTCCCTGCAGGATGTAGAGACTGCCCTGCCTCAGTCCCTTCATCATCACCATGGCTCCTTTAGCCACCTTTAGAGCTCCATTCTCCATGACGATTTTGCAACCATTAGACTCAAGAGTTCCCAAGGAAATCAAGCAACGAGTCATATCAGGAATATGACGCACTTTAGACATTGTTCTAATAGTGCCATCATGGGTTCTGATCTGAACTGTACCTATCTCTGCAACCTTGTATTCACTATCATTTCCCATAAGTACCACCCCAGAATCCACAGACTCATAAGTAACGAACCAGTCCCTATGAGGACACATGTGGAATGTGCAACCAGAATCCAAGACCCAATTGTCATCCACCCCTTTCCCATAGGTGGTAGCTAAAGAAGTAGCAAGCAGAACATCCCCATCTGACTCAGACTCTACCACACAGTCAGCAGTAGCAGTTTTACCCATTTCCTCATTCTTGTTCTTTAGCTTCCAACAATTAGCCTTTATGTGACCCAATTTTTTGCAAAAGTGGCAAGTTTTATTAGCATGAGGATTTCTCGATTTAGAACGGCTCTTTCTATTACCGTTTCCCTTTTTCTTAGTTGTCCTACCCCTAACAGCCAGCCCTTCACCCTGGTCAGCATGAATGTCATGGTCAAACTTTCTTTTGAAAGAAGGTTAGCCTTGACATCCTCAAACGATATAGTATCCGTGTTACTATACAGCATGATTTCTTTAAAGTGTTTATATGAAGGGGGTAGTGAGACAACAAGCAAGATGGCTTTATCCTCATCATCAATTTTTACATCCAGACTTTCCAAATCAACTAGAATTGAATTGAAATCATTCAGATGTTTCTGGACAGGCGTACCTTCAGCCATACGACAGGTGTACAACCTTTCTTTTAGCCTGATCTTATTGGCTAGACTCTTTGTCATATATAGTTCTTCTAGCCTAGCCCAAAGGTCAACAGCAGTTACCTTATCAAGAACCTCGCGGAGCACGTGAGGTGCCAGACATAGTTGTATGGCTGAAACTGCCTTCAGCTCCAGTTCCTCCCATTCCTCATTTGTCAACTTCCCACGCCTTTTCTGCTGATCCTCAGCCCACTTTTCATCCGTTGTGCCTGCAGGTTTGACGTGAGACCCCTGCAGGACCTTCCACAGCCCGTGCTGGATGAGGACCGCCCTCATCTGCACCTTCCAGAGATTAAAGCTAATCTCCCCGTCGAATTTCTGTATGTCCACCTTCATGATTGAAGACATCCTATAACCTAGCTCTGATACCACTTGTTAGGAATAAAGGGGATAATAGGATGTGACAATGCAATAGAATTCAACCAAGAACACAACGCAACAATGAAAGAAACAAGAATAAAGGACACAGGGAATTTTACGTGAAAACCCAATGTGGGAAAAAACCACGGACGGCGACAGCACACCGAAAAATTTCACTATGAGCAGAGTTGTACACCACAATCACTTCAGTGATTAAGAGCAGAATTACAATACTCTCGATTGTATTCTCTCACAAATAACCTCACTCTCTCAATGTGTTTTCTATTCTGGAGTGTTTTGAAACAAGGCCCTAGACCCCTTTATATAGAGTCTGTGAGGTAGGGTTTCCCCCTGAAAAACCCTTGCTGCCGCCTTCCAAAAACCGTCACCAAAGCGCAACCCTAGCCGCCACTTTAAGGCGGCAGAAAATTTCCCCTGGCACGGTCGTGCCAGGGCGGCACGGTCGTGCCGTGCCACTTCTCTGTCTACTCTGTTCTTCGGTCTTCTGTATCGCGGCACGCCCGTGCCCATGCAGCATGGTCACCCCGTGCCTAAACCCGAGATTTTGGGCCATAAAACCCAACACAGTCCAGAGAAGGTAAGGGGTGGAGCGCTAGTATTTGGCTTTTTATCGATGAGTACATTCGTCATTAAGGCCCATCAAGAACTGAGGTGCCTTCTCTTGCTCATACTTCTTCATCATCTTAACACCTGCTTCACACTTGCAACCGGTGCAAGTACAAAGAGGTATTTTGTCATGGCTGTCAAGTTCTATCCACAGGTCTGAAATTTTTGAGTAGAACTCAACCACACTCAACCCTCCTTGTTTACAGTTTGCTATACTTGTCTTCAATTGATGCACTGATGCTATGTTAGCAATGCCATACCTTCTTTTCAATGTATCCCACATAGCCTTAGCTGTGTCAGTGCAGGCTACGCTAGTTCGGAGTTTCGGTTCAATTACGCTAAGAATCCATGAAG
Organism: Carnegiea gigantea; assembly: GCA_029747015.1. Classification (NCBI taxonomy): domain Eukaryota; kingdom Viridiplantae; phylum Streptophyta; class Magnoliopsida; order Caryophyllales; family Cactaceae; genus Carnegiea; species Carnegiea gigantea. The sequence continues at coordinate 732,452 of JAKOGI010000311.1, forward strand.
AAATCATTGAATTCACCATCTCCTAGACTTGTAGCTCGGATGTATCATCATTCGTCACCGTGGGTTTGGTTAGTGACCCATCCATAAATCTAAGTTTATTTTTGGCTTTTAATGCCATACGTATGGATGTAGGTAATAGGTAATAGTTTCTACAATAAATCGCTTTGGCGTTCCATCACCTATAGCTTCGGTTCTAGGTATTCTTCAATAGGGGCTCTAATACCATAATAAGTTTGTGTGAGATTGATCTTGGGGTTGTCAAACGTGACCCTCTGCTCTGCTTCTCTTATTGTTGATGCTAGTACAATATATATACTTACAACAAACCCTAAGCTCTACCGTGGCTTCTTGTGCAAGTAAGTCATCTGAGGAGTTCCAACCTAACTAAAATACAATATTTGCATAATACATTCCTAAAATATATTACATTCCTAATAATTTACAAAAACATAATTTCATGAGACCACTATAAATAATTGTAGAATATGCAAGACGAGAAGATAAAGAAGCCGCAAAATACACCAAGTAATTGATATGCTTGATTAGCATTTTAGAAATGTATGTTAAAGTGATATTTTCTTAGGGGAAAAGACCATGATCGATTGTGTCCAGTTGATATGTAATCTATTTTAAGTACGTGTTAGCGACTTGATTAGGTTGCATATGGGAATATATATGGGTATGTATATATATA
>JAKOGI010000312.1:0-12500 GCA_029747015.1 Carnegiea gigantea
TAAAAGTTTTAGTGGTCATTATGAGATTTTCATATTGGGTTGTACATCTCATTTGGAGGTCGGGAGTGAAAGATATGGATTTTTTAATGCAGACTATCAAACGGTAACATGAGTGAACGTAGATATCATGACATTTGGAAATATTTTCAAAAGTTTCTATATGATTATGGGTATTTCAAGGAAACTACAAGGTGTAGTGAGTTCAACAAGTGCGATTATGTATAGAAGCTTACTTGGGTTTGAAAACCGAGTTTAGTGAGTATGAAAATGAAATTTGAGTAGTGGGCACAGTAATGACTCAAATTGGTATCTATCGGATCAACTGAGATTATTTGACCTTTTTGTGAACCTCACAACACCCCTCATGGCATTGAACCTTCTATTATCCATTTCAAAGGCATTAACCATTCTATTATCCATTTCAGAAGCATCACACTTTTCCATTATCCATTTCAGAAATATCAGAAAACCATATTTCGTTTATATCAATTAAAATCTTTTCATTATCACCTAAAATTGCATGTGTTTAATTTCCATTGGCTTAGGTTATCTTTGCTAGGTATAAAATCAGCTAAGTAAATTAAGATACAATCAAAATCATTCTCAACCAAGTAAAGCAAAGCTAGTCTTCTCCGTTCTCTTTCCTCCATAGCCCCCACGGCTAGCCCAGTTTCAACCACCTTTCTGCCGCCAGTCATCCACCAGGATAGCCACCAGCCCACCACCAGATCAGTCACCAGCCATCCCCTGCACCCGCTCAAGCATCAAACATCATTCACACCTCCTTTTTCAAGCATCAAGTGAGTAAACTCTAATCCCTATCATGCTGATTTTTGATTCTTAATCTTGTTTTTGTTGGTTTTTATTATTCAACATTCCATTTTGACAAGAATAAGAGCTATCTTTGAAGTGTTTAAGTGTTGATCAAGCATAAAAGCATGTGGGAGTTGAGATTGTTCATGATCATGCTAGTTCAAGTTTAAAGTGATGGATTTGGATTATTTTGTATTTTATTTTGTAATCCTTATCAATATAAATGATTATGGTAATGTTGGTGTGGTTTTGGATGAATTAAAGAGTGATTTTACTGGGTGGTTACATGAAGAAATAATGAAACTAGGTGATTTAGGGCTGGAAAACAGACCCAAAATAGGGGTCTGTTTATGAACAAACTGGTATTTCGTCGGACATGGGAAAATTATGATTTTTGGTGTGAAGCTACCTCAATGAGTTAGCTTTCAATGGGATCTAGAATTACTTAATTTTGAGTTGTGCAGACAAAGTTATTGCCAATTTACTGAAGACTGCGCAGAATACATCGAAACTGGGAGCAGTTCTGAACAGTGGACTTTACGAGAAAAACTGGCATTGATTGGCTCATTGAAAAATGGTGCTTTTTGGTATGTGGATAGATCAATGAGTATCTTTCAAATTCTTCTTGAATCACCTTAATCCGAATTCTGTGCAAAAAGTTATGGTCGTTTTGCTACGACTGTGTAGATTGAACTGAAATTGTACATGTTTGTGTTCTACCCTAATTTTAGGGCCCCTACTATATGAATCATGCTTTGTGTACTAAATAAAAGTTTTAGTGAACATTATGAGCTTTTCATATTGGGGTTTTACATCTTATTTGGTGGTCGGGAGTGAAAGATATGGATTTTCTAATGCACACCATCAAACAGTAACATGAGTGAATACAGAAATCGTGACATTTGGAAATATTTTCAGAAGTTTCTATATAATTATGGGTATTGTAAGGAAATTACAAGGTGCAATGAGTTTAACAAATGTGATGATGTATAGAGCTTACTTGCATTTGAAAACCGAGTTAAGTGAGCATGAAAATGAAATTTGAGAAGTGGGCACAGTATTGACTCAAATTAGTCTCTCGGATCAATTGAGGTTATTTGAGCTTTTTATGAACCTCACAACACCCCTCATGGCATTAAACCTTCTATTATCCATTTCAGAGTGTGATTATGTATAGAAGCTTACTTAGGTTTGAAAACCGAATTAAGTGAGCGTGAAAATGAAATTTGAGAAGTGGGCATAGTAATGACTCAAATTAGTGTCTATCGGATCAACTGAGGTTATTTGAGCTTTTTATGAACCTCACAACACCCCTCATGGAATTAAACCTTCTATTATCCATTTCAGAGGCATTAACCATTCTATTATCCATTTCAGAAGTATCACACTTTCCATTATCCATTTCAGAAATATCATAAACCCATATTTCGTTTATATCAATCAAAATCTTTTCATTATCACCTCAATTTTTCCAATTTGGTCTACTTTGTTTCAGCTTGTTGTAATTCAAGTTCAATAACCCTAGCTAATTTATTATTCAGATCATTTTGGTTTAACTTGTCTTATATTGAATTAAAATCAGTTCATTTTGGTTTAACTTGTCTTATATTGAATTATTGGAATTGTAGAAGTCTTTTTAAATAAATCAATTTCCATTAAAGTTACAAATTATGTCAGTGAATATGGTTTACTAATTACATTTACCTATAATTATATTTCTTAAACAGAAATGGGGCCAAGTCTATCATTTCCATTGTGCATAAGTATTATCAATTAAAATATCATTTTAAAGACTTCAGGTACGTCTACTGCTTGTATCTTTAGAAATCAGAGTTCATTTATCAAAGTATCATGTTTGGTAAGTACATCAATGAATCAGTTTACACAGTGATTTATCATTTAATTAGTGACCCCATCAGTTATCATCTATAGGGTATTCGGCCTTCAGTTACCCGCGCGGCTTCAGGCCAGCTCCCCAATCGGCCTAGCAGGTGTACACCTATCCATATATCGTAATAGTATCAAGGGGTTCACTGTCAGATAATAACTAGCAATGCAGTTTTACATCATCTCATTCACTGTTTTAACTTAAAATGAATTGCAAATTGGGCCCAATCAGTATTTCAATGATCATTTAACAATTCAAGAATGCATGTACTGAGCTTCGGCTCACAGTTCGAAATGTTTTTCATGTTTTATTTTAGACAAATGCTCAGTGAATTGCCCTCATGCTAGCAAAGTAGCGGAAGAGAATAAGTTGAGCAAGGAAATCTGTATGAATCAATGGTGATACAGTATATGCATACTTTAAAGCTGTATTTTGAATTCTTCGGTATATGAGGATGTAGATTACATGGTGAATTATCTTACTATGGCTTATAAACCTTACATTGCTCAACACTTGATTGTGAATGGATGATCATGTGTGAGTGTGTATGGTTGAGGTTATGCTTAACTATGTTATTTCAGGACACATACTTCAAGCCTTGTCCTTTGGGATGGCGGCAATGCCCCTATCATTGGATTTATCAGATTATAATTGAGTGATTTATTAAGGAGATTATAAACAGTGAAACATGTTTAATTTGGGGCGTTACAGCTAAAAACAAATCTAAAATCGAAACCTAAATTGAAACAACCCTAAATTTCGAATGAGTGAAAACGAAAACGTAATTAAAACTAAAACTAAACCTAAAGTTGAAGTTAAACCTAACCTAACCCTCAATTACCTAATTCACGCCACAAATGCGCTACTAGCTCCATTTATAGTCAGCTCTCTTCAATTCTTCACCATCAATTTGGGCATGCGTGGATGGTAATTACGATGCAAGCTGGCGTGCTACGTGGCAATTGCTGCACGAATCGGGGGATAAAGATGGTGGTGAAGGTGATGGTGGTTTGAAGAGTGAGAGAAAGATGAGATGAGGAAGGTGGCGAAGAAGATTGTGTGAGGGGTTGGGGCTCCGGGTGTTGTGGCCGAGAGGAAAGAGAAGGTGAAAATGAGAGTTAAAGGGGGGGTAACGGGGTCATGCGCAGCTCACGTGTGGGGGGGCAAGTAAGGATCACGTGAGGCACACATGGGCTGGGTAGGGAATTTTTGGTTTTTTCTCTTTTTTTTTTCCCATTATTCTCATGGGCTGGAAAATGTTGGGCCTAGCAATTCGGATTAGCTTGAGTCAAATTTACCCAGTTCTTCATATCCAACCTTTTTCTTGTATTTTTCGCATTTTTTCACAATTATTTTCATTTTTTTCAAAACCTACAAAGCAAAATAAAATTAAATAAAAACCTCAAAATAACAATTATAACAAGCATAAAACAGGTGTAAAAGTACCATAAAAATAACACATTTTTGGCACGAATAAATACCCCCACACCAAGATTTTGCTCGTCCTCGAGGAAAATAAATAAACTAACTAAAAGAAAATGAAAAATAAGAAAAAGAAAATCCTAACTGACTGTCATGCAATCACCGCTGCATTTAGTGCATGCAACAAGCCCTTTAAACCCCTCGGTCTCCCAAGTGAACAAGTAAGGTCTTGTGAGGATTTTCAGGGGAATTACCAACAAAAATTATTCTAAAAATAACAAAAAATCTTTTTAATTTTTTTCTCAAAACTAATATGTATAGAATTAGGGAAAAATATGCACTCGTTCTAATCAACTAACTCACCCATGTAATCAAGTTATTAACCTGCATATACACAGAATGTACTTCAAAGCCCTCTACCTCCTTAATGGCATCAGAGCACTAATTTTTCACCCTATTGAACATTAAGATTCTGAATCCATCCCGGTCCTCGTGTGCGAGTGTATCATTATCCTAGGGCTTAGATTGACCAGAATGAGACTCAGTCCCACTTGGCTGACACAAATACATTATTATCATACTGCCTTTGGAAGCAAGCTTTTCCAGTAGCAATATTGCCTCAAAGGGCAACACTCAGTAGCACGTGCCTCAAAGGGTAACACCCAGTAGCACATGCCTTCAAGGGATACCTGTCATTCCAAATTTTATTTCACCTCTTTTTCTTTCTTTTTCTTCTTCTTTATTCATAATACACTTTTTTTTTCAATTTTTTTCAGTGTAATCGTGTCACAAGCAAGTGGGAGAATCATTCATGGAGGCCTAAAACTTAAATATAATGATGAAGGAATAAACAAGGATTGGATTACACAATCTATACCGAACACTGGAGTTAGAATTAGGGCTTAAAATGTCACACTGAGGTTGGGGACATATCATGTACATCCTACTTATATACAAGCTAATAACCGAGGCACAAGAGATTCAAGCTAATCAGACATAGTACAAACATTCCCAAAAACAAAACGAAAATCTTTTTAGATTTTTCAAAAAAATGGGCACCTCACCCCCACACCAAAACTTCACAATGTCCTCATTGTTGGAATAAGGTGCTAGAAAGCAATCACATCAACTATAGAACCATAAAACCACATTAAACTGCAAATATATGCAAACTAGGACACTAATAAAAATCACAAACAAAATAAAAAACAAACATAAAATCATTAAAATCAAAATCTGAAAAGAAAAGCAACAAAACTAACTCTCAAACAAACCAAACCACTAAATAGCCAAAATCAAAACTAAACTAAAACAAAATAAGACCCACACACAAGGATCAACAAGCAAAATAACTAAATAAAGAAAAACAAACACCAAAACTTAACAAAAATAAAGTAACAAAACAAATTGAAACATAAAAACAACCCTAGATATCCATAACTTAGTACAAAAAAGAAAGAAAAAGAAATAGAAAAGAGAAGAAGGGTGGAACGATCATACCAGGTCGGATACAGGTTGTACCCAAATTATGCCTTACAAAGATGATGCAACACGAGGCTTATGGAGCATTAGCCACTCCATGTTAAGCTGAAAACTGAACTCAAATCAAAACTCATCAAAGCATGTAGCAGCTTATCAAACAAAGAAGCCCAACTCTCAATCACATAGAAACAGTGGAAGGTAGTGAGTTGGAACCAAAAAGAGTACATTCACATAGCCAATAAAGCACAAGTAAGGGCCCGTTTCAACTTATCAAATAGTTGGGCCCAGCTAGAAAGAAAATGAACATACTCAGAATGAGCCAATATTGAGGTCATTGGCCTAAAAATTATATTATCATGATCGAATAATCTAGGCAAAAGAGTGGGTGCAAGGTTCACAAGTCTTTTAATATCAATAAGCACGAGAGTCTAGTTTAAATCAAAATTCTTAGTGGTAATGATCTCAGACTCACCAAATTCAAACTCGCAATATTCAAAAAGGAAGTTAGTTTGGTTGGAGTCGAAAGAGAAGGACTCATAATCAGCATAAAAACCATCATCAGAACTTCCATGGATATCAAACTCATAAAAAGATTCATATTCCACAGACAGAATATTATCATATAATTTAAATAGAAGGTCGGAATGACGGGATCAAAAGAGAACGATTCATATTCAGCATGAAAACCCACATCAAAACCTTTAGTAACATCAAGGTCACATGAAAAAGATTTATATTCTGCATAAAGAATATCATCATCAAAGTCCAAAATAGTGAGTTCAGTTGCCTCATCACACAACTCCTGTGAAATACCTTTCAAATCATCAAAATGATGAGGCTCAACTTCAGGTGTGATGCTTATATCTAACTCACTAACAGTATCGGATTGTTCACCCACATCAAATTCACAAAAGTCGTTTGAAGTGGTGGGCAGGTCGACATAAACTAAGATATCATTAGTGACATCTTTGGGTGAGCTACTGAGGGATGTAAGGTATGATGATAGAGATGTAAGGAGGTCACTCTCTTGTACTAGATCAGGAAAACACATGTGTTCATTCAAATCAGGCCTAGCAGAATAAGAGGGTTCAAAATCATCATAGAGACTAATGTCAGGTTTAGGAGATCCTAAACTAGAATCAATCTCACTATAAGTCTTGTTATTTTGGTTAAAACTTTGAGGACAAGCAGCAACTCTCACTTTCATTATCTCTATCATTTGATCAATCATTTCATTAATGTTCTTTTCAAAACTTGCACATGTAGCATCAACATAAGCACGAAAAGGACAAGCATGAGCATTATGATCAGAAGATTCACAATAATCGCATAAAACAGGAGGCATATAATATTCATATGAGTCATTTGAATTCATAAAGTGGTCTGAAGGGTAAGAATTAACCTGAAAATCATACTCTCCATGAGTTGGGTATTTAAAAGGCCCGTTAGCTTGTTCAAACGAATAGGTATCTCAAGCTAATTTTTCAAAGTAATCCCAAACCTCATTTTGAGTTTTAGATAACAATTCGATTAAACCTCAAGGATAAATTGACTCAATATAACTCCTTGGCTCAACAATTTAGACCCATACCAATGACCTTACAAATTTTTCATTTTTCAAAATTATGATTCAGTTGAGCACGATATTCATTAAGCCTTCAATGATAACTCCAAAAACGTTCATGCTCATATTGCAGGAAATGGAAAACTGGCATTTGAAGGTTTTAAAGTTTTTAGAATTTTTCAATTTTTAGGGTTTTCTAATTTTTCTAAAGTTTATGGGTTTTTGGATTTTTAAAATTTTTTTTTGTGGTTTCCAAGTTTTTCTTTTTTTTTTCATTTTAAGCTTTTCCCTTTTTTTGTGATTTTGAAGTTTTTCTAATTTTTTAAGATTTTAACTTTTCCAATTTTTTTGGATTTTGAGAATTTTCAAGAAATAACCAGACTAAGTGACAATTGATAATGAAACAGGCTAAACAAAGTAAAACATTGGCAACCAAGAAGCAAATAGCTAAGAAAATGAAAATATGACCTAATCTTATGTCATTGTTCCCGGCAACAACACCAACAACTTATTAGGATATTTTAAGTGACAAACAAAAGCCGCAAGCGTATAGCTTTTGCTGTAGTACTTAAGGGTCGTGTCCTTGAGGATGATGGAAGATATTTAGGTCATTGAAATTTCTAAAACTAACGTTACCTAAACCTAAGGAGATACTTGATTTAGAAATTTTCAACTAAGCAATTAATAGGACCTCAACTAAAGAAATAAGCGAGTAACAAGGAAAACTTGAAGAAACAACCATTATAAAACCTAAGTAATCAGACCAAGCTACTAAACGCATTCAACCAACCAAATCAAACCAAATCCTTCGAATCATCAAAGCCATCTAAACCTAAGTAATCAACAAGAGCATTCGAACTAAATCAATCAAACTACCAAAATCAACTAAATCACCGAAACTACTAAATCAACTAATTCAACCAAACTACTAAATCAATTAAAACTTCAAAACTTAACTAAAAATATCACTAAAGTAGCATCAACACAAACGAAGAGCTCAAACAGATGTAATTTACCAAATCTAAAATTTTCCTTGCTAACTCAACTAAACCAATAGAATCGAGGTGAGCAACATCCAGCCAGATTAACAGAACTAGAGCAAACATATTAGTCAAGGCAAATATCGACAACACGGGAAAGGGATTCGAAGGCAAAGGAATAGAGTAATGAACCAAAAACCTGAAACAGAGGCAGGGACTTCAAAACCTTAACCGAAAACAACCATACATGAACTTCCAAACTGGCTTAATCACGGTAGAACCACTGGAGCTGTGCGTCGCGATGAAAAAGGGAGGGGAAAATTTGCGATTACTCAAAAATTAGCCCGAAATTGTGACAATTACAACTGAAGTTTGTGAATGACAATTCGAAATCAACAATTTTAAGCCTATTTACATGAAATTAAGGGCCAAAAACAAATCTAAAATCGAAACCTTAAACCGAAACAACCCTAAATTTCATACTGAAAACGAAAACGTAATTAAAACTAAAACTAAACCTAAAGCTGAAATTAAACATAAACCTAACCCTCAATTACCTAATTCACGCCACAAATGCACCGCTAGCTCCATTTATACTCAACCCTCTTCAATTCTTCACAGTCGATTTGGGCACGCGTAGATGGTAATTATGATGCAAGCTGGCATGCTACGTGGCAATTACTGTACAAATCAGGGGATGAAGATGGTGGTGAAGGTGATGGTGGTTCCAAGAGTGAGAGAAAGATGAGATGACGAAGATGGCGAGGAAGATAGTGTGAGGGGTCGGAGTTCTAGGTGTCATGGCCAAGAGGAAAGAGAAGGTGAAAATGAGAGTTAAAGGGGGGTGACGGGGTCATGCGCAGCTCATGTTTGGGGGGGGGAGAAGTATGGATCACATGAGGCGCTCCTGGGTTGGGTAGGGAATTTTTGGTTTTATTTCTTTTTTTTTCCTCATTATTCTCATGGGCTGAAAAACGTTGGGCCTAGCAATTCGGATCAGCTTGAGTCAAATCGGCCCAGTTCTTCATATCCAGCATTTTTCTTAGATTTTTCGCATTTTTCCACAATTATTTTCATTTTATTCAAAACCTACAAAACAAAATTAAATTAAATAAAGACCTAAAAATAACGATTATAACGAGCATAAAACAAGTGTAAAAGTATCGTAAAAATAACACATTTTTGGTACGAATAGTCATTGTGATCCTAAAAGTGACTTGAATTCATGTTTTACAATAAGACTACTAGTATATGACCTTAAGATGTCATTGTCCCAGTTGTCATACCTTTAGATGCTCATTCATAGGTGCATATGCATAGAGTTGTTGTTTACTATGCCAATTGAGTCTAGATAATCGAAAGTCTATGTTCGTTTTCAAAACAAGCTCAATATGGTTTTCCATACCAACTCATTTGCCCCTCTTCGATGCGTTTGCTCTCGGCGCCTAAATAGAGCGAGTAGGGGCTCGAAGATGATTGGTGAGGAGGAGACTGAACACCATATGCCCTTCTTTGTTTTCAATTAATTATAATCGAGATTTTGATTTTAAGTACGATTTGTTTAGATTGTGTCAAGTGCGTGCACGTTTTAGGCATGACTGAACATACCTTGGGAATTTCGAGGACGAAATTCTGTTAAGGGGGGAGAATATTACGCCCGCGTTCATTATTTTATGTTAAGCTGACTGTCTCGCTTTTTACGCTATAAAATCGTATTTTTTATTAACTATGTGGCTTAAATTATTCCTGATGAGCTTACGTGAACGGTAATTTTATTAAAAAGAATATTTTTAAAGCTATTGATATTATTATTAGTTTTCAAACTCTTCTGATGATTTTTAGTAAGAGTTATTAATGGTTATTAACGAATACTAAATCGAATAGGAACCCGATTACAATTAGGTTGTCAACCTTAAGTTTCGTTTCATTAGTTATTAAATTGAACCTCGATATTTGTGGGAGTGAATAATCGATGAAATGTCGTTTTAGTAATTGGGCTTAGAATTAGGGATATGAATTAGACTAGCGGTGCCTAATATTGAACAGCTTGGAATAAAAATTGGGGAAGGGGCATTTTTGTAAATTCACCTGGCCCCCTTTTCTTCTTCTGCTGTCGCGGGCCCCCATCCCTGACATCTCCCTCTCTCTCTGCTCGTCTCCTTCCCCCTCATCCCCCACCATAATCACGGCCTTCAAGCTCATATCCCAAAAGATTTTCGCCACTCTAACCTGCAAAACCTACCCCTTCGGCCTTCCTCACAACCTAGTCACCATTTGGCATGAATCTGGGCAAGGTTTCGGATGAACCCACCATGTTTTTGGCAGTTCTAGGCGGTGATTCGAAGCCCCCAATACTTGTCAAGGCTCAGCCATGCAATCTAGCACTTAGGTTCTTCAAATCCTCTATAAATTGGGAGTGATTCGAGGCATCAAACATCCACCACGAGTTCAAGCTAGTGGGTGAAAGTCTGAGTGAAATTGGGGTTCGAATTACACGAATTGGGCACGGTTGGGGTCTATTAACGCGTGGGTGAACAAGAGCCGAAGAATTCGGAGTTGTTCGAGCACCTAAAGCCGAGCCAAGTAGCATTTGAACAAACATCAAGTTTGGAATCGAGGTGGGATTTTGTTACTCCTAAATTACTATTATTTTCAATGAATTTAACTAAATTAGTTGGTGCATGTTGATTTTTAAGGTTAGAAATTAGTTTGGGTGACTTAGAGTCGATATTGAGAAGTTATAAGCATAGTACTGATTTGGGTTAATCGTATGTTGAGTCGATGCATGGTTGAATGAACCAGTTAAATTGAGGATTTTAAAGTAAACAGAATGCTGTTATCGGGCTGTTGTAGCATCAGTTGTTACACTTGAAGTCTATTTAACGCTTAGGGAAGCTAGTTGGGCAGTTGAAATAATTGTAGAATAAACTGAATTATGTCTAAAGGTTATGGCCAAATCAGTTTGGGCATGTTAATAGTCTATTTGTAGTAATTACAATGAAATACTATGCCTATTGATATTGGTTTGTGAACAAGAAAGCAAATATCGCTTTGAAGTTTCTATTTACATCAGTTTAGTACACATTAAATTCTAAGTTGGCTATTAAGCATGAATGTCGTTCCTATATGTGATTGTTCTATGTATTATTAGTTTGGGCATGCCAATAATGAACCGAGTTGGTAATTGGATGGCTTGAGGTGGAACTACTGAGGAATTTGAGGTTCTTGTAGTTGGTGTTATGTGAGGACGGAGCTTGGGTTGTGAATTGCCGCAATCATGTGGATTGCGAGGCCCTGTGTGGCTTATTGAGTAGATTCTGCCAAGTTATGCTATGAAGTGTATGAATGTGTTTCCCCCTTTGATGTGCTATATGACATTATGTGGCTAATTCTTAAATTTTAGACGTCTTTAAAAAGAGGATCGTTAAAAAGCTTGTTTTCATGATTTCTAATGCTTTTAAGTACTTATCGATTTCCTGTTAGTTTATGAAGATGTTTGTAGCTTAAAATAATCCTAAATTGTTGAACTACTTCGGGACTGACTCAACTGAATAGTTGATAGGTTTAGGAAGTTCAAAAGTAAACTAAAAGTGAGTTCGAAAATGTTTTAAGGATTGGTTTGTATATAACTTCTCCTTGTGTTTAAAAAGGGATTTAAGCGATCTGAAAGGGAGAATCTTAAGGTATTAATTATGAAATTTGGCTTGATTTGCATTCTAGCCGCTTATCTGAGTTTCGAGTGAGCTTCGAATTACGAGCTAGTGAACTCATTATGATTTCAAGAAGCGTTTATGTTGAAGAATTATAAAGAAACCTTGTTTGAATTATAAGCAAGCTAAGTACTTTAAGTTTTGAATAGTAGTAAGTTTGAGAATGTTTTAAGCCTTTAGTTTATTTATGCATCCTCCTTTGAGTTTTAAAAAGGGCTTGAAACGAGCCGAAAATGGCATCTGAGGATTTTATTACGAACCTAGTTTGAATTAAACACTAATTAAGCACTTTAAGTTCCAAATGAGTTTCGATTTATAAGTTAGCAAATTTATTACGCTTATAAGAGGTTTTTAAGCTGAAAACGAAAGAACCATAAACCATTAGAGATGTTATGGGTTGTTTGTTGGAAAGCAAGACTTTAATAAAGTAAGCAATTTAAAAGAGAAATAAAATATGATTTTAAAAGCTAAGAAAGTGCTAGATAATTGGCCAGACCTTGAGGGTGGGAACTGGACGTAAAGATGGCGTGAGCTGTTTCCCCCAAAGGTAAGGTGGAAAATCAGATGCAAAGATGGCTGTTCCTGAGAACTGGACTCAAGATATGACTATGTTGGTATGAGTTGTTTCCCAGACTCTATAT
>JAKOGI010000312.1:17500-370000 GCA_029747015.1 Carnegiea gigantea
AACTCTAATCTAATTACTAAATCACTTATCACAAATAATTCATAAATATTCACAAATTATTAGTAGTTTAAGGAATTAAGAAACACCCACCTTGCCCTAAACTTAAGGACCCAATTAATGGGTTGATTGTACTGACCCGAACTAAGGTTTCAACCCTAGTTCCTCGTGCTGCTACTGCTACTATTCACATGTCTTTTCCTCATCCTTCAACCACTGGTGTCACTGCACCATTTCTCCCCTCTCAGCCTTGGCTCGGTCGCTAGAATCGAGCCCTAATCACCAATGGTGGTGGTCATGGTGGTGGCGCACATCTCTCAAAACCCTAGCCACTGAACTCCTCAATTATGGGGCGCTAGGGCTCGAGCCCAGCTAGTCATGCCTCAAGCAGGTGGCCACCACCGAGCCTCATCGCCGCCCCACCACCACCTGCTTGACCTATGTCTCCTCTTTTCTCCCACTCTCTCCCTCTCCTTATGGGGTTATTACGAAGGAACTGGAAGCACAAACTCCCCGTGCTTCCTATTTTCGCGAGGAAGAAAGGAGCTCAGCCCTTTTTGCTTTCCTTTTATGTTTTGTTTTTTGCTTTAGTTGTTTAGTCCCACCCCCTAAATCGAATTTGGTCCTAATAAATCTGATCTTACTCAGTGTCAACCCCAAATATCTAAACACAACTTGTTAATTTTGTATAATTTCGGATCGACTTAATTTTAACGAAGTCCCTAATTTCCCGTAATTGTGTATCAAATCAGGAAAATTAATAAAATTACTCCATATAAATATTACACATAATTAGTATGCAAACAAGTAGTCTAACATGGCCAACTAAATAGAGCACAATTAACAAAAACATTAATTTAAGCAGTTAGCCCCGCATTAAGAACCCCAGCTATTAAAATGTTAGACTTTTCATGTGAGCTCTTTTGAGAGCTAGTTTAGGGGTCTTCCACATGCATAAAAATATACTCATAATCATCCAAGACTTCTCCTTCATTTGCATCTAGATGGATCTCATTTTCTTCTTGGTGTTCAACAACTTCTTCCTGATGTGGATTTTATGTTTAGTTTTACAAACTCATTTTACTTGCAGCTGCACAAGATAATTTGTAGAATAATGAGTATAAGGTGTTAATCCCATGAGGAATAATGTCAATTTTAAATTTAGCTATTCCAATTTAAAAGAATAATTAAAGGGAGGAGTTCAATTATCAATATGAATTAAAGAAACTAAAGCAAAGCAAATGAATCAAGGAATTAGAGAGAAATCAAATTAGAAAAAGATACAGGACTTTAGATTTCACCAATGACACAAATATTGAGTTGCTAACTTAAATGAGGGTTCAATGGTCTCTTGTTTAACCTAAGGTCCTATTCTTTTCATTGGTAAACTTCAAAATACCAACCTTAACCTACTTTAATCCACTTCAACTTATTTCAATCCACTTCAACCCACTTCAACTATTCAACCCAGTTGCACTATTTTTAACAAAGTTCAATTTATCATTAAAAAAAAAAAATTCAATCCACTTCAACCTACGTCAACCCACCTCAACCTACTTCAACCCACTTCACCCTTTTATCCACCCTTTTATCCACCCCAATTTACCACAAAAAGAATAGGCCCTAAGTTGTAAGCATTAGGCCATCAATTAGAAAGATGAAATATAGTTATTAGATGATACTATTTATCTAGTAGTTTGCATGAATCATTCTTACACAATGCATTTAGTTTCTAGTGCAAATTATTCAACTTTAACAGTTATAGTTTTAAGCACAATTGCATAACATCCTATTAGCCCCTAAGGTCTAGTATAAAACTAAGATAGCAAATTAAACTATTGTGATCAATATGAGTGAACAATAATATTAATATTGAGTGAATAGGTTACAATCAAATACAAACTCAAAATTATGAAATATAATTGACAAACAATAGCTGCAAAAGAAATTAGGAAAACAATATTGTTAATCAAAGATCCATCTTAATCCTGGATGAGTAGTTTAGCCAGCCATAATTAGCAAAAATACCATTAAAATTGTACTATGCATGCTCTCAATTAGTGGTATATTGCACTCTTATGCCCAAACATGGATACTGAACTACACAAATTTATAATATTAAGCACAAACACTCTAGTTTGACTCATAAAAAGGTGAGAAGAAAAGAGAAAAATAGCTAATGAAGCTTATTTTCTTCGAAACTCCTCAACGTAGAAGGTTGTCTTACAAAGACTCTCTGGGGATAAAATTGAAAAATGGAAGATATGAGAATGGAAGCATGCTTAGATAAGTTATGGGTGAGTGAATGAGTGAGTGAATGAGTGAATTGCTCCAACCCATGACCCCCTGCCTAGAAGCAGGACTCACATTGAGAAGTGTTGTTGTCTTCAGCTGTTATAATGTTGACTTGCATCAGAAAATACAGGTATTTAGCTAAAATTAATCTTGAGTGATAAGCTTTGGCTAGGTTAGTTTGAGCTTACTCATAAGAAGAAAAACTTAGTTGTTGGAGCAGAACCATTCGAGGGGTGTATTAGGCCTTTCGTGTGGAAGAGAGAGGTGCTCAGAGAGGATGCTTGGAACTGACACGATGGGCTGCTTCATGCTACAATAAAAGGCCCCAGATGTGAGTGAGTGTACAAAGGAAGAATGGAGCGTCGCTGGGCTCAGACTAGGGCCTTGTCGCTGATCAAGCCCGTGTGAGGAAGTGAGTCGAGAAAGAGTTGGGATGCTGCTGGGCTAAACCTAGCAAATGGCTCATTCAGTTTAAGTAAGGGTTGGGTTACATTTAAGTTAGGTCATATGCTGGGTTAAGTGACATTTCGAGTAGGTTTGGTTTGGGTTAGGTGAACTTCGATTCTGGTCGACTTCGGGTCAATTGATTTTTAGTCTGATACTCTTGTCATGTAAAAATAAGTAGCATTGTAAACAATTGCGGGTCAAATAGGGTTCGTTTCAGGCCAATTCGAAGTTCAGATCAACTTTTATGTGAGCTTATTTCAGATGTCAGGTCGGGCATCGGTACGGATCGTTCAGTTTAGGTTGTGGGTTTTAGGTCAGTTTTGTTGGGTCTAGCTAGGGCGCCATCAAAGAATCCCCAGACTTGGCTGCAACAAAAAAGAAAAGAGCAGGCCAAATCGTGAATGGGAAAGGAACAGAGGAAGTGAGGTGGGTCGCTAGAGCATGCCTAATCATGAATGGGAAAGAAAGAGAGGAAGTGAGGTGGATCGCTAGGACAGGATGCACCGGTTTTTTGGCTATGGTACTTCCTCAAGAACACGCCCACTTGGAGAAGAAAGAAAGGAAAAGCATGCTGGTAAGCCTTGGTTGCGCTAGACTGGGCGTCAATTGTGCATGCCTATGGGCTGCTGCTGGAGTTTGTGCATGGAACAAGCAAGCCGACATGGGTTGGACCCTTTTTTTGTTTTCTTTTTTTTTTCACTATTGGACAGAGCTATCGTTGAGTTTCTACGCATTGCAAAAAAGATTGAAAAAATTACTCAATTTCACACCGAAACATGAATATTTTTGTCTGACTTGGAAATCATATAAGATCTGCATTATTTGCTCATAAAATGTACTTTAAAGACATAAAAGTTGGAAAAAATGGGAGTAAAATTACACATAAAATATTGCTAGTCCTCGAGCAAAGAATAATAATAATGCATACGTTCATTCATCTAATCAAGTAGAATACAATTAGAGAATAAAATTAAATTGTCCTTCTATGCATATCCACTCTAAGTCATATAAATCAATTCACCACCAATTCAGAGTTAATTATCAAATATTTCTAATTTTAACTAAGTCCATAGGTCAATGCTTAGGAAAATTAAGCACATAATAAAACCATGTAACAAACTGTAAGTACAAAGCTGCACATCGCATAATAAAAAAATCATAAGAGTATCTTTGAAATGAAGTCCCCAATGTCAAATCAATTGATTAGTTTTATTTTCTTTTTATTTTTTTGGAAATTTTTTCAAAAGTTACTAAATTCTATGTGTTTTCCTGTGGAAATAAAAAAATATGAATAGAGATAACACTTAGAGAAGCACTTAGTGCATATTCAGGCAATTAAAGATATAAATAGAGATAGAACCTCAACATTGGTCTCAAAATCAGAACTAATTAGTTCAATTATTTTATTTATTTATTGAAAGTCAATGGGGAACTCGATACTTATTAAATACTAATAAGGACATCAAAAATAGAGGTACATCTAAACTTGAAATCGATTGCATCGTGTCACTAGCACAGCACAAAATTTTAGCCTTTAACTAGTTAAAACAATAATTTCCAACGAACATGGGTCACATGAATCATATGCACATGATGAGAGTACAACATGTATAATCAGAACACTTAAGCTCCTCACAAAATGAAGTTCACCCTAAGATTTTTCACATTAAATTTTCCTTAAAATTTTCACTTTGCCTTAGCCTACACCTAAGCCTTACATTGTCCTCAATGTAAAACATAACAAGAAAGAGAGAAATGGAGAAAAAAGCAATACAATCTAACATCAAGAGGAAAGCTTTTGCATATAGGCCTAACAATCCAACTCCAACCTTCAAAACCACTGCTAACCATAATAGCTACAAATGAAGTGAAGCTTCACACTTTAAAATGAAAGCTCACCCTGAACAAAAATAAAGCAAAAATAAAAGATTCAAACTCACTTAAAAAGATTGGGCTGCCTCCCATAAAGTCATATGTTTTATGTCTTCAGCATGATAAGGTCCCACCCACTAATCATAGTAAACTACATCTACTAGATTCATAGACTTAATCAAACTAGATTCAATCTATTAGTCACAATAGGTTTCAAACGTTGACCACTGACAGTAAGAACTCCATCACCCTGGGGATCTAAAATTTGGACCTCTGTAGAGGGAAACACTTGTGGAGAGCAAAATGACCATCCCACTAAGATCTTAACATACCAGGAAATAGCTTAAGCTTAAAACTAAAACGTTATACCTTCTGATGAGGTTCAACAGATTTACGCAAAATTATTTTATCATGAAAGGCTTCGGTTGTGGCTTTATAAATCTTACCATTCTCATAGGCTTCATTACACAATTTTTCCAATTCATTTAACTGTAGCTCATGGTTAGAACCCGCTTGTTTCACATCAAATTAAAAGCTTTAATGGCCCAAAAAGCACAGTGTTCTAACTGAACTAGATAGTGGCAAGCCTTATTGAAAAGAAGTTGGTATGAAGACATCCCTATAGGAGTCCTATACGCAATACGACAGCCTATAATGTATTATGGAGTCTTAAAATCTGTCATTTCTATTGGGTCAAACCCTTTTCTCAAGTATAAACTTGATTTCCTGATTGGACACCTTAACTTAACCACTAGTCTATGGTTAATAGAGGGTAGCTACTTTATGAGTCACATATGTTTTAAGCAAAACCTCAAACTTAACCACCACCTTATGGTCACTAATCCTAGCAGTTAGACCTTCCATCTACTTTCTCATATAATCAATAGCAACCAATATGTACACAAAGCCAATAGATGGGGAAAATGGACACATAAAATTGATGCCCCAAACATCAAATATCTAAACAATTAGAATAGGGGAAAGAACATCGTATCATGATAGGACAAGGCACCCGTACATTGATAATACTCACAAGCATGATAAAAACAGCGAGGATCACAAAATAGAGTGGGTCAATAAAACCTACTTTATAGGACCTTAGTAGCTATCCTACAACCTCCAAAACGACCCCCACGAGCATAAGAGTGACAAAAGGTCAAAATGTTATGAATTTCACTCTCGGGGACACATCTATGCACTACTTGGTTAGGACAATGTTTAAAAAAATAAGGGTCTTCCAATAGTAATGTCTTACTTATAAGAAGAACCTATCATTCTCTTATTCAGACTAGTGAGGAGGGATCTTTCTAGTTGCAAGGTAATTCACTTGTAAGCAAACCAAGGGAGTGAAGCATGTGAGATAGTAAACAGTTGCCTATCAGGAAAATGGTCGAAAAATCCAACTAATTTAAACTCAGTAAAAATTCTAGGCAAGTGGTTTGCAATTGAATTTTTAGAGCCTTTCCTATCTTTTATCTCAATATCAAATTCTTGGAGCAACAAAATATACCTAATTAGTCTAGGTTCAATGTCATTCTTGCCAACAAATGCTATAATGCAGTATGATAAGCAAATACAATCACTTTTGAAAACAACAGTTATACAAGAAATTTATCAAGTGCAAATACTATAGCTACCAACCCTTTTTCAATAGTGGAATAATTCTTTTGAGCATAAGTTGGAGTTCTGCTAGCTAGCATAGTAAATGATGCGAGGCATTCTATTCATCGTTTGAACCAAAACAGCACCAATAGCAAAATTAAATGCACTATACGTAACCTCATAAGGAAGGAAAAAATTAGAAGGCTGCATAATAGGACTGACAACAATAAAGACCAAAGCTTTTCAAAAGCTTTCACACAAGACTCATTAAGCACAAAAGAAGTATCTTTAGGAAGGAGGTTAGTAAGTGGCCTAGCCACTTTACTAAAATCCTTAATAAATCTCCTATAGAAACCAATGTGGCAAAGGAAAGATTTGACTTGCTTCATAGAACTAGGGATAGGCAAATTAGAAATGAGAACAACCTTGGCTTTATCAATCTTAATTCCCTTTTTAGACACTTTATAACCCAACACAATCCCTTCTTGGACCATGAAATGACTCTTTTCTCCAATAAAGATAAGATCCTCTTCTTCACATGTTTTTAACATAGTGGATAAATTAGCAAGGTACACATCAAAGGAAGAATCCAAAATAGATAAATCATCCATAAACACCTCCATGAAATTATTTACATAATCAAAAAATATGGCCATCATGCATCTTTGCATGGAAAGTGCTTGACACAACCCAAAAAGGCATCCTCTAATAGCTGAATGTACCATAAGCGAATGTACTTGAGGGGTATGCAAAAGTCGTTTTTCATTGGTCCTTAGTATAAAGACCTATTTGTTTGTAACTTGAATACCCATCTAAAAAAAAAATTGATCAATTGAGTGGAGGGGATAATGATCCTTTCTAGTAATAAAATTTAGCTTTCTGCAACCAATAGATACCCTATACCCCATGGTCTGTCCAATAGGAATTAGTTCACCATCATTATTCTTTATCACAGTTATACCGAATTTCCTAGGGAGCACTTGAATAGGACTGACCCATTGACTATCAGAAATAGGGTAGAGAATGTATGCATCTAAAGGCTTTACTACCTCTTCCTGTGAAACTTCCTTCATGTTGGGGTTCACTCCATGTTGCATTTACGTTTGGCATGTCCTCTAAGTGAATTATGTGTATGCAAATTGTTAGACTAATCCCTTTCAAATTAGTAATTGACCACCCGATAGCACCCTTAAGTTAAGAGAAGACATGAATCAACTCTTTCTTTTGAATAAAAGATAAAAGAGAAGAGACGGTGACAAGTAAGGTCTCTTTGGGGCCTAGAAACACATACTCAAGCAAGTCAGGGAGGGATTTCAACTTAAGTTTAGGTGGGGAGATAACAAAAGATGACATAGGAAAACTTGCCAAAGGTAGGAGAGGTTCATAAGTGGACTCTTAAGAAGAAGACTGAAGATGAGGAGTGGCATCAAGAGTAAAATCAATCTCATCTATTATACTTACTAAGTCAAATAAGCTGAAGTTCCTATGGGAAAGACGGGTTCCTAAGAGATCATTGCTCAATTCTAAGAGATCATTGCTCAGAACAGTAAAGCTTCTTCAGTCATTTTATCAATCACATCAATATAAATGCATTTAGATTCATCTTTAAGCACAGGCTGAGAAGGGACTTTTTAAAAATCTCAGGCCTAATCCTTATGTTCATAACTATGACATTCATCACTCTTGGCTTGCAATTAATGGCAGCATTAGCCATAGCTAGGAAGGGATGTCTAGAAATAAGAGGGATTTGTTTAGAAGCATGACCATAGTTCATATCCAATATAGCAAAATCAATAGGAAAAAAATCAATTATCAGTTCAAACTAAGACATCATTTACCCACCCCCTGGGAGTCCTAGCTGACCTAGCTACCAACATGTTGAATGGTATAGTTAGAAGGCTTCAAGTTAACCAACCCCAATTAGAATACTGAATTAACACTAGAACTCAAATCCAAATGTGCCATTTTAATTTTGTGATTGCCAATATAACATAAAATAGTAAGAACACTAGGATCTTTCAACTTAGGTGGAGTGTTAAATTTCAAACTAGAGCTCCCTTGTTCACTTAGAAGAGCCTTTTTGGACTTGTCATCTTCATATTTCCTTCTAAAAGTGCACATCTCTTTAAGGAATTAGCATAAGCAGGATCGATTTAATCACTTCCAAAAGGGATCGATTGACCGTAACTTGCATAAAGGTCGTTATAATGTCATCTCTTTGCTTATCTTTCTTAAAAGGGAATGGTGCATCTAGAGCTTCAGGGTAAGGAATCCTTGTCTTACATGTAACAATGGGTCAGACATAGTAGGGAAAGGGGATGAGTCATTTCGCTTTTTAGTTTCAAGGCCACTCTCAATGGTCTTAAGTCTTTTCCTCTTTATTGTGTTCCTTTTCACTCACTTTATTATCTACTTCTTTGCCACTCCCAAGAACCATTATAGCATTCAATTGCTCAAATTGTTGGCCTGCAGGGTTTTGTATAGGAGATGACTTCGAGGTTTTCCTTTTTCCCTTTTACCTATAGCTACGGCAAGTTTCCCAAGTTGGGTTTCTAATTTAGCTATAAATTGTGGATAAGAGTTAGCAATATGCATTTTAGACACAATTTTTGGACCTTAGAATCAAGATTTTGCACAACAAAAGCCAATATACCATGAATGTAAATTACCTTGTCTATGTGAGTCCTCCCATATGGGAGGTTGATCAGAAGTCGGAGGAGACTATCTCTAGTTTTAGAAACCAAGAGGGGTAGGTCTACTAGACTAGGATTAAGGATTCTTAGCATTTTAAGACTTTCGTGAAAAATTAGTTTGATTCCTATAACCATGATTATAAGCATTAGAATAAGGACAATAGGATGAAGGAAATTCTTGGGCAGCATTCACTTGTTCAGTCATATAGTCTGACTTACCAACACAACAATGATCAATAAAAGCTTACATAGGACTGGCATAAATTAACTACACATCTTACAAAGAGGGGCCATTAGACACTTTGTTCATGCACAACAATTGATCAAATTTCTTAGTTAAAGCATCAACTTCACTAGAATGGTCAATTAAATGTGACCAATTGCCTAGGTAAATCAGAATGTGAGGAACTAGCATACAATTGTGAATTTTCACTCGAATGTTCACACAATTCCCAAGTTGCTTGAGGAGTTTTATATTAGAAACTACTACCATAACATGCATCAATCATCTACCTATTGTGCTCATCTAAACTACAATTAAAAGCTCTGGATGAGTTGCCATAAGGGGACGTCATGGGGTGGATAATTTTGCAACAACTCTTTGAACCTTTCCCAACTTTATGCAGTTCTTCATTTTTATTTTATGAGAAAGTGGTTATAACACGTGTAAGGCAGTCAATTTACTAATGGAGAATAACTTTTTAAAGAATTCCATTTGCGTTTGATCCTAAGTAGTGATATTGGTTTTAGTATGCAACCAAGCTTTAGCTTTATCTTTCAAAAAGAATGGAAAAAGACGTAAACAAAGAGCATCACTAGAGACATTATTTAAGAAGATAGTAGAACATATCTCTAAAAATTCATTAACATGCTTGACAGGATTTTCAGACTCTAGCTCGTAAAAGGGCCAACACATTTAGATGAGGGAATGCTTAATCTCAAATTGCCACATAGCAACATGCATATGGGTACTTGTACGTGAAAAATGAGTGGCATGAGTGAAATACTCCTTAACTTGCTTAGGTGGGGTTTGTTCTTTAGTCATCTTTTTCTTAGATTTTTATTTCTTAGTTCTTATTCTACTAAGATATAGTATAATTTAAGGATTACATTCTTCAAGATCTAAGAATAAAGAATGTGTACCATGCATATAACCTGCAAACAATCGAGAGAATAGTATGAAATCACCACCACAGTAACAACCAAACAAAATAAGAAGAAAATAAATAAATAAATAAATAAAAGAAAATAAAAAAATAAAAAAGAATTAATGAAACAAAAGGGAAGGGATAGAACAAAACTAAAGGGGAATAACTAGAATAAATGAAATAAACGAAATAAAAGAAATAAAATAATTAGATTAGACAACAATGGGGAAGAAAGTTAATAAAATTGTCAGACTAGAAGAGAATAGGCAATAAAAATAAAATAAAAATAATGAACAACAATAACAAAAAGTGAAAGGATGGGGGTCAAGAAGAAGAAGGAAAAACATTAAAAAAACAATTAATAAAAAATAAAAGGAAAAGAAAATCAAAAATAACTATTCATTCCTAATAACGGTGCCAAAAACTTGATAAGGATTTTATGTTCAGTTTTAAAATCATTTTTCTTTGCAAGTACACAAGATCAATGGTAGACTAGCAAACATAAGGTGTTGATCTCATGAGGAACAATAAAAATTTCAAATTTAGCTTTTCCAATTTAAGATAATAATTCAAGGAAGGTGTCCAATTGTCAACATAAATTAAAGAAAGAAAAGAAAAGCAAGTGAATTAAGAAAATATAGAGAAATTAAATTAGAGAAAGATCTAGAACTTTGGATTTTAGCAATCCCATAAATACTAAATTATTAACTCAAATAGGGGTTCAATGAGTCTCGTTCCACCTAAGCTACAATCATTACGCCATGAATTAGAAAGATAAAT
The DNA here is from genome assembly GCA_029747015.1 of Carnegiea gigantea. NCBI lineage: Eukaryota > Viridiplantae > Streptophyta > Magnoliopsida > Caryophyllales > Cactaceae > Carnegiea > Carnegiea gigantea. Next base: position 28,335 of record JAKOGI010000312.1, read on the forward strand.
TATAATTATCAATTGATATTATTTGTCTAATAGTTAGCATGAATCATTCTTTTTAGACATGACTCACCTAATTTTTGGCGTAAACTACTCAACTTTAAAAATTAGAGTCTTAAGCACAATTGCATAACATCATATTAGCCTACAAGGTCTAATATATAATTGAGATAGCAAATTACACTATTGTAATCAACATGAATAAACAATAGTATTAATATGCATAAATATGTTAGGATCAAATATTAACTCAAAGTCGTGTAATATCAGAGACAAAAATAACCCTAAAAAAATTAGTAAAATAATATTATTAATTAAGGATCCATCTTAATCCTGGATGAGTAGTTTAGCCGACCGTGCATAGTAAAAATACATCAAAATTGGCCTAGCTATGCTCTTAATTAGTGGTATATTTCACTCCCTATGCCTAAACTTGGATACTTAATTACCCGAAATTATAATATTAAGAACAAACACTCCAGTTTGACAGACAAATGAGGTTGGAAGAAAAGAGAAAAAAAACTAATGAAGCTTATTTTCTTACAATGACTCTCTCTAAACAAATTCAAAGGGGGAAGATGAAAGAAGGGAAGAATACTTGGATAAGTGATGGATGAGTGAATCATTCTAACTCATGTCTCCTTTTTTATACTAGCTCCACACCCCTCGTGCAACCGTAAATGGATGGGAAAACAATTTAATTAATTCTTCAGTTGTTACAATGTTAACTTTCATGAGAAAAGGCTAGTCTTTAGCTAAAATTAATCTTTAATAATTAGCTTTAACTAGGTTGGCTTGAGCTTAATAGGCCCAAATAGTGGGCTGCTTCATGCTACAATAATAGGCCCAGATGCGAGTGAGAGTACATGGGGAGAATGCGGCACTGCCGGGCTCGGACTGGGCCTTATCACTGATCAAGGCCCATAGGAGGAGGTAAGGCAAGAAAAAGTTGCAATGCTGCTGGGGCACTACAAGGAGGCCCTGCACTAGGCCGCAACAAAATAGAAAAGAGCAGGCCCAATCGTGAAATGGGAAAGAAAGAGTGGAACTAAGGTGGGTCATTAGGCCTAGGCTACATTCTCTTTAGGGATGCGATATTCTATCAAGAATAGGCCCACTGTAGAAGGAAGAAGGAAAGTGAATGCTGGCAAGCCTTGGCTATGCTAAACTGGGCTTCAACAAGGCATTCATGTGGGTCGTTGCTGGACTTTGCGTGAGTAAGAGGCAAGCCCACACGGGTTGGAACCTTCCTTTTTTTTTTGTTTTCGTTATTTTTTGCTGCTAGACTGGGCTGGTGCTGAGTTTCCACGCATTTCATGCATGTGAAATTGGGTCATGGAAAAGAACAAAAACTTTACTCAGTTCCACACCCAAATTTGACTATTCTTTCTCACCTAAAAATCATATAAGGTATGCATTATTTGCTCATGAAATGTATTTTAAAGACTTAAAAGCCAGAAAAAAAAATTTAACTAAAATTGCACATAAAATATGAGTCATCACTTCGTCGCTTGGATCTATCTCCATTAAGGTTTGCTTAATATCCCTCCTTGTAAGGCTCGGTGAATGAGTATAACTGTTAAGATATTTCTTATCCATAGTCTATTAGAAAAAGCGAAATCCAATACAAAGTGCAACTAATGGGAAATTGACTGTTGATAATCTAATTCTTATCCGATTAGTGCACTGTAATATTAAAGAGATAAAGCATGTTCTAAATGTTATCCACTTAAGTACCTCTTTAACATGCTATAAGATCTGAAGTTGAACTTACCCTCTTTGGCTCCTACTTCTACAAGGCATATATACACAAAATAGGCATACATTTTGATCTTAAGGAATGCTACTGTAAAGCTCGCTTCATCAAAAAACCTATTTTCTTCTATTCAATCCTCAAGTGCAAAGACTCACTCCAAGTAAAGAGTTGGATTCAATTCTCCTTTGTGACAAGGCATATCCCTGATAATCGAAATTTTCATAGGTTCATGTTTGAGTCAGCAAAATAAATTTGGTCAAAGGGTTTTTATATAACTAAGGGTTTTATGTAGGGAACCACATACAAGACTAACTAAATTAAAATAATTTAACTCAGGATAAGATAATTTGGAGTAAAATTGGCCAAAGTAAAATAATTGATGTTATTTTGGAAAGGCTTTGATGGTTGTAAATGGACTATGGGTTTTTGATATTTCTAAGATGGAAAATAAAAAGGTTTAAGGCCAAGAGGGTATAGTTAGGTTCAAGATAGCTTAAATCACCCAGCTTCGCCCAATAACCACCGTTCTTAAGTCATTACTCTCCCCACTTCTCAAATTTCATTCTCATACCCATTTAACTCAGTTTTCCTACCCAAGTACGCTTCTAAACATAATCAAAGTTGTCGAACTCACTAAACTTTTTATTTTCTTCACAATATTCATAATTATTTATAAAATTTTACTTAAGCTCTCAAAATTCATGGTTTCCTCCTTTCTCTCATAAATTAAGCTAAATGCCTCATTAAAGACCATTACACTTAGTTTCCTTCATGTAATTACCTTATTCTAGCCAAATACTCAAAATTTACACCATGATTAACATTACACATTTTTTAATATTTTCCTTCTCACAATCACTCAAAATGCTCCCATAACTCACTTGCATGCATTAATAAACCAATCTCTTTTGGTCACTTATGGGATTTTCGAAAATCCACTAATTTTGACAAAACTCACATGACATCATTTTTCAAGCCAATAGCACATGCAACCTCCAAATTCCACCTAATTCAATCCAAATAACATACTTGATTCAAAAATTAAACTCAATGAGGCATGGTCATGAAACGCTAGGTTATATTTAATTGGAATTTACATCCAAGTCATGCAAAATCACCATACACATCATCATATTAATTCTTTATGCTAGAGGTTATAAAAATAGGCACAAAACTCAAAATCCATCACCTCATGCATAAGGCTTACATGATCATGCATGCATTCACATTTATACATGAGTCACACACTTCTATACTTAACCAAACTGAATGAAACATCAAACTAACACTTATTTTTGTCAAGATAACATGATCTATAAACAAATTTGTCATAAAAACTCAAAATTACACAAAGTTAGGTTCGGGTTTAACCTCACTTGAGCTTGAACATAAGGAGATGGAGGAGGTGTTTGGTGATTGTGAGAGTTGGAGGTGGTGGCTGGTGGTGATGGGGATGGAAAATGGTGGCTGATGGCTGCCTAGCTAGCGGTAAAAGTACGCAACAGCAGCAAATAGAGCAGGCAGCTATAGGGGGAAGAAAGAGAGGGAGAAGAGAAAGAAGAAAAATGGAGTTTAGCTTTTGCTTGATATTTTTTTGATTTATGTGGATACTTGGCTGATTTTATATGACAATAAAGTAGCTTTTTGCTAATTTAAATTTAGCACAAATGATGGTGATTAGTTCAATCCAAATACTTCAACTTTTTGGAGCTCAAATTAGGCCTAAATGAATTGGGCTTGTAAGTGAAACAGTCTGTTTTTCGATAAAATTTTTGCGTGGCTTGAAATTAAAATTTTGTGACGTTATCAAAAATAATTTAATTTTTTAGACCATATTTATCAAGGCATACTATCGATTTACCCAAAATTTTATCATAATTAAAACCTGAATTACAAAGTGGGGCCTAAATGAATTTTTCCAAATTGGGATGATTAAATGCAATGAATAAATGTGAGGAAATTAATAACAGGGATTAATTAAATAAGTAAACACAATTTAGGGTCGGGCTATTACAGCCTTCCTCATTTAATGAGTTTCGCCCTCAAAAATTATGAACTTTGTCAAAACATGCAAGATGAGCTCAAATTGGTGTGGATATTTGGCTTTCATTTCTTCCTCAGTTTCCCAGGTGGCTTTGAAGGAGGTATGATTTGCCAAAAGTACTTTGAGTAGGGGTATCTACTTGCTGCTTAGCTGCTTGATCCTACAATCTAGGATCTGGATTGGGCACTCTTCATACACTAGATCTGCAGTGACTTCAGTGAGCTCGATTACGATGGCATGGTCAGGACCTAGAATGTACTTGCTGAGTTGTGAGACACAAAACACATTATGTATGTGTTCGAGTTCTACAAGCAGATCTAGTCGATAAGCTACGGGATTTAGTTTTTCAATCATTTCATATGGCCCAATATATCTTGGGCTTAATTTGCCTCGCAGTCCAAACCTGCTTTTAACCTTAGATGGCAAAACTTTTTGAAAAATCTTGTCACCTTCCTGAAAGTACAAAGCCCTCCTTCTTTTATTAGGATAGCTTCTTTGTAGGCTCTGGGAAACCCAAATATGCTCCTAAAGCATCCTTATTGTTTCAGTCATTTCTTGCATCAGCTCTGGGCCCATGATTAATGCCTCATCCAGGTCACTCTAAAACAAACAGGTTCTACATTTTCTAACATATAATGCCTCAAATAAGACCATATTAATGGTGGACTAGTAACTATTATTATAAGAAAATTCCACTAATGTTACGTCAACTTCCCATTTCCCTTGAAACTCTAGTAGGTGGGCTTTTAGCATGTCTTCTAAAATTTGATTCACTCTTTCAGTTTACCCATCTGTTTTAGGATGATAAGAGTTGATAAAATCTAATTTGGTTCCAAAATCTTTTTGAAGCCCTTGCCAAAAACGGACTTGGAATCTCTTATATCTATCAGACACTATGTTTAATGGAATCCCATGCAATCAAGCTATTTCCTTAACATATAATTGGCTAGTCTTTCAACTCCCTAAGTATCCTAAATTGACAGAAAATGGGCAGATTTAGTGAGTCGATCAACTATTATCTAAATGGCATTCTTATTTGAAGCAGAAAGAGGCAATCCCATGATGAAGTCCATTGAGATGGAGTCCCACTTCAAAGTGGGAATTTCTAAAGGTCGTGGTTCTCCCATGAGATGTTGATACTTAGCTTTGACCTTTGGTAAATTAGACAATTGTCTAGATACTATGTGATTTCTTTCTTCATGTTATTCCTCCAGCAGTATTGCCTTAAGTCTCTATACATCTTGGTGCCTCTAAGATACATAGGGTATCAAGTGTTGTGACCCTCCTCTGAGATCTTCTTCCTTAATTCTTCATTTTTTGAGTATATATAGGTGATTCTGAAATCACAAGGTCCGATCTTCATGTGCTATAAATCCAAGCGACTTCCCTCTCTCAAGATTTTTCTTTATCCTTTCGATTTCAAGGCCACTTTCTTAGTTCACTCGAATTTCCTCCATTATGAAGGGCTGTAACGTAAGTTCTGATAGTTGAACACTTGCTAGCCCATGTGAGACAAATTTAGTGCACAAGCCCTCAAGCTCTCTCAAGAGTATTATCTAAGTTATCACTACAGTGTTCAAGCTATATTGTGCCTTCTTACTCAGGGCATCTGCCATAACATTTACATTTCCTAGGTGATATTGTGATGGAGGTCCATAATGCTAGCCTAAAGTGGAGATCCAAATCAGTCAAGGAAGTCTACATTCACTAGCCAAAGTCCAAGAAATGACTGATATTTTGCTAGGGTCACAAACAGAAGGTCTTGGGTTCAAAATAGTGAGCAAGCCCGATTTTGTGTTCAAGATTACTTAGGCCTCCCTGAGCATTAATCCATTATTTTTGTATATTTTACTTCCTTAAGATGTTAGCTATCAAGTTCAATAAAGAAGTTCAAGTGAAATCAGGAGCGAAGTGAAGAATCAAGGCAGTTTTGCAAACTGTGATGAATTAGGCTAGGTTCTGCCCGATTCTATTTACTTGTTATTTTAAGCTACCAAAAGCTAATTAACCCTTATTTCCTAGCTGCAGTGCTTTTGTACACATTTTTAGGTTTCCACATAAGCAAGGAAATCAGGTCTAAATTAATTCAAAGTAAGAGAAATCATCTAGACAAAAATCGAGTAAAATCAGCTGCTTGCACTCAGTTGGCTGTTTAGTTGGTTACTCACACTTTGCAGCCCTCCAATCAAATCTTGCCATATTATTAGTAGTAATCATAACAACTTTTTGGATGAGTAAAGTGTACAACCATTAACAGGCAAGGAGGAAAAGGCAAGTGCATTCCAGTTGGCTAGCCGTAAAGTGGATGCTCCCGGCAGCCTTTTTCTCTATCCTTCATGTGCAAGCAGCCTTCTCAAAGCTAATTGAGGAGCTTAGGGATGAGTTTAGTCTTTAATCTTTTGCTTAGCTAGACTCTTTGATTGTAATTAGCTTAGTTAATCTTATTTTGTACTTAAATCGCATGTAAGCTAGTTTTAAGCTTAGTTAGGGGTTTCCTAAGTATGAAGAAACCTCTATTCCTTTCATAGGCTGCAAGGGGAATGTATATAAGGTAGGAAAATAGCTCGTTCTTGTAATTAGATTGTTCAGCATTGAATGAGAAGTTACGCTTTGCTCCTGGCTTAGGCCGAGTTAGGTAGTGTTCAAGTGAGTCTTAACCCCTGATTAGGTGATGTTTCTATATCGTAATTAGGGCTAAAGGCTCTAATCTTATTATTGGTCTTGTTTCTTAAGGAATCAAGCTTAGATTCTATAGAATTCACTCACATTGCTCTCGAATTCACCTTAAACTCAAGCTGAGTTCAGTTTGTACTTAGCTTAACTTTGCATGTTTTTGGGTGTGAGTTTAGTTCACATGTGCATCCATAAACTTTGGTATTAGAACTGAGTTTCTCCCTGGCCTTGAAACCACCCCCACATTTCCAGATTCAACGCTGGACACATTTCCAAACACATTCTCCAAATCAGATTCAAACACATTCGACTTTTACCATGAGTGCAAGGATGAGTTTACAAGAGAAGCTTAAAGCTATTTTGAAGAACAACTAAGATATTTTAGCATCAAATCAAGAACATAAGGATTCTAATCAAGAAATCAAAATAAAATGAGTATTTGAGAAGGTAGCTTGGTGAGTTAATGAAGCAAAAGCAAACGATGCATGCTAATCCCACCGGTTCTGTTCACAGTAAGGAAGATGAGGTAACAAGAAACCCCTTGCATTCTTCAAGGGAGGAAGAGTCACCACGGAGGGGAAGAAGAGAATGAAGGTACCAGCCAACTCTAATGACTTTAGAGTTAAAATTCTAGAATTTGAAGGCAAGTTAGATCCACATGATTTTCTAAAGTGGTTGCACATAGTTTAGCGTATCTATGAATACAAGGAGGTTCCTAAAGATAGGAAGGTTAAGTTGGTTGGCCTTATGCTCAGAAAGTATGCTTCACTTTGGTAGATAAACTTATGTGTTAAAAGAGTAATGAATGGAAAAAACAAAATTAGAAGTTAAGAGAAAATGACAGGCAAGCTAAAGTATCAATTTCTACCCCCAACCTACATCTAGGATAGCTATTCCAAACTTCATAGCCTTCCCAAGTTGCTTGAATGTTGAGAAACTCCTGATCAAGGGTGACATTCAAGAACCAGAAGAGCAAACCATAGTTAGCTACTTACGAGGACTTAAACTTAAGTATTCTAACATGGTGGAATTACAACAATATACTACCTTTGATGAAGTTTGCATCCTTACTCATAAGGTTAAGCAACAAAGGAAATCAAGGCCCTTTAAACGTGAGTTTACCAAGCGTCCATGCCGAAAATAGCCCTTTAACAAGGGGAGCCTTATTTCACTTCCTGAACCTATGGTTCCACCCCGATTCACCCCATAAACAACCCAAACAGCACAAAAGAGTCAACCACCTCATAATAGGCCTAATCCTAGTCCCTTAAATGCTAGAAGCTGCTTTAAGTGCCAAGGGCAGGACATATTACTATGGACTGTCTAAACCGAGAGGTTATCACCTTAGCTAAATGGGAGGTCGTGGAAGAGCATGAAATTGCATAGGAAATGGAGGAAGATGTAGAGGGTGATCTAGAGGAAAACCAAGAGGAAGTTGAGAAGCAAGCTGATGAGGGTGAAATGCTACTTTTAAGAAGAGTTTTGAGTAGGCAGAAGGGAGCTAAAGGTGAGCAAAGCGAAAACAGCTTTCGTTATAGGTGTATGGTTCAAGGAAAGGTTTGTTCCATAACTATAAATGGAGGGAGTTATGCAAATGTTGTTTCTCTTAGCATGACTAAGAAACTAGGCTTGTAAGTTATAGTCCTTCCCTATACTTATAACATCCAATGGCTAAATCAAAGCATAGGGTTACAAGTTAACTCCCTGTGCGTAATCTCTTTCTTCATTGGAAAGGACTACCAAAATAAGTTATGGTGTGATGTTATCCCACTGATGTATGCCATATCTTGCTAGGTAGACCATAGTTATATGACTAAAAGGTGATGCACAATGGGTTCCTAAAGACGTACTCATTCTCTAAGGGATGGAAGCAGATCACCTTGGTGCCTTTCTCCCCATCTGAACTCCACAAATACAAGCCTCAAAAATAGCTAGAACGTTCTGATTTGTTACTTACCCTTAGTGAACCTCTTTTAAAAGCTTCTTACCATCCGTCTCGAGCTTTTAAAGAGTGCATTTTGAATGTTTAAGAGGATTTTGAAACCCCATTACCAAGCCACCCTATAGCCGTTTCCCTAATCCACTATTTCAGCCACATTTTTGCTAAAGAGATCCCCTTAGGTTTACCCTCCAAGGGAGACATCCAATACCGTATTGATCTTATTCCAGGATCTATCCTTCCTAACAAGCCTGCTTATAGGATGAATCCTAAAGAAACCATGGAGATTCAAAGTCAAGTTGAGGAACTAATGTCGAAACAGCCAGTATATGAGTCTTTAAGCCCATCTGTCGTACCTGCTCTCTTAGTTGCAAAGAAGGATTGAAGTATGCATATGTGCGTGGATAGTCAGGCCATTAACAAGATCACCATAAAGTATAGGTACCCCATACCTAGACTTGAGGACACGTTGGATGAGTTACATGGTTCCCAAATGTTCTCCAAGAGATCGGAATTAGAGAAGAAGATGAGTGAAAGACCGCGTTCAAAACTAAAGGAGGATTGTTTGCATGGCTTGTCATGCCATTTGATCTATCCAATGCCCCAGGTACCTTTATGAGGATAATGAATCAAGTATTCATACCTTACATTGGTAAATGTGGTAGTTTAGTTCGATGATATTCTAATTTATAGCAAGAACCAGGAACAGCATGAAGACCATTTAATTCATATTATATTAGTTCTTGAACGTGATAAGCTATTTGGAAACCTAAAGAAATGCACCTTTTTGTCTCATGAGGTGACTTTCTTGGGTTATATTGTCACTAGACACGGCATTAAGGCATATGAAAGCAAGCTAGAAGCTATTCAATCATGGCCTATTCCGTAAAGTATTCATGGTGTATGAAGTTTCCATGGGCTTGCTTCTTTTTACAGTAGGTTCATAAGGAACTTTAGTATATTATGGCCCCCATGATTGAGGTTATCAAGGGTACATCCTTCAAATGACCACCCAAAGCCCAATTTGCCTTTGAAAAAGTCAAGAAGAAGCTAACTTAAGCGTCAGTGTTAGCTTTGTTGTGTTTTCAAATGGACTTTGAGATTGAATGTGATGCATCTGGTGTTGGTATAGGTGGCATTCTTACTCAAGAAGGAAAGCTATTAGCTGTCCTTAGTGAGAAATTGTGTGATTCAAGGCAAAAATATTCCACCTATGATAAGGAGTTCTATGCAATTTTGCATGCTTAGAACACTGGAGTTATTATCTAATGACAAGTGAATTTACTTTGCATTCTGATCATTAAGCTTTGAAGTATATTTAAGCCTAACACAAGTTAAATTCATGGCATGCAAAATGGGTTGAGTATCTCTAGTCTTTTCACTTTACAATGAAGCACAAGTCAAGAAAACTCAATTAAGGAGTCTATGCATTATCAAGGAGGTACTTACTCCTATTTCAGTTAGAGCTTGTATTCTAGGTTTTGAGCATCTAAAGTGTTTATACTATGAATACGAAGACTTTGGGGTGTCGAATTATGTTTGATAGAAGCATCCCAAAGGAGATTTTTTGTTATAAGAGGGATTCTTAGTCAAGGGTACTCACTTATGTATTCCAAGGTGTAGTATTCATGAACTTTTTATTAGAGAAGTACATAGAGGTTTATTAGCTGACCATTGTGGTGAAAACAAGACTATTACCATGCTACAGAAGCATTTCTACTTGCTAGGAATCGACAAGAATGCCCAAGATATGTTCAGGAGGTGTGGTACATGATAAGTGGATAAAAGCCACTTGTTACCTCCTGATTTATACACCTCTACCAGTCCTCACACAGCCTTGGATTAATGTGAGCATGGATTTCATTCTAGGCTTACCTAAAACCCAAAGGAATAAGGATTTAATTTTTGTTGTGGTGGATAGGTTTTCCAAGATGGCTCATTTCATTTCCTACAACAAAACCAATGATGCCACACATGTTGCAGAAGTACTTCAAAATGATGAGGTTACATGCCATTCCTAGATCCATTATTTCTGATTGGGATGCCAAGTTCCTTAGTCACTTTTGGATTGCTTTGTGGAAGAAAATGGGTATTAAACTAAAGTATAGTGCCCCGTGTCATCCACAAACAGATAGACAAACTGAGGTTGCAAATCAGACCTTAGGGACACTCCTAAGAGATTTGGTTAAACATTATGCCAAAGCCTGGGATTTGCTACTACCACGTACACTGAGTTTGCATATAACAAGGCTCTTTAGCAAGGCTACTGGTCTTTCCCCATTCAAGGTGGTCTATGGAATCAATCCTCTTAGTCCACTTGATCTCACCTCACGACTCTTAGATCAAAAAACCTTGTACAGATGCTGCCAAGAGGGTAAAAGAAATCAAAAGGTTCCATGAGCATGTCAAGGGTAGAATTAAGAAAAGTATGCATCGTATCAAGCCCAAGCAAACAAGCATAAGAAAAGGAAGGTATTTCAACCAAGAGATGTTGTTTAGATTCACCTAATGAAGGAATGTTTTCCTTCAAACGCAAGCATAAGTTAATACCAAGAGTGGAAGGTCCATTTGCGGTCCTAGAGAAGGTAAATGCCAATGCATAGAAGGTTGATTTACCCTATGACTATGGCGTCCTAGCCACATTCAATGTGGCAGATTTGTGCCCCTACTTGCAAGATGACTACCTAGCCGATTTGACGCCAAAATCTTCTTAATAAGAGGAGGATGATAGAGGTCCATCAAGCCATCCTGATGTAGAGATCCAAATTAGTCAAGGGTCTACATCCACTAGCCAAAGTCCAAGAAATGACCTAAATTTTGCTAGGGTCACAAACAAAAGGTCTCGAGTTCAAAATAGTGAGCAAGCATGGTTTTGTGTTCAAGATTACTTAGGCTTCCTTGAGGTTTAACTCCATAATTTTTGCATATTTTGGTTCCCTAAGATGTTAGCTATCAAGTCCAGCCAAGAAGATTAAGTTAAGTCAAGTGCAAAGTGAAGAATCAAGACAATTTTACAAATCACGCTGAATTAGCCCTGGTTTTGTCCAGTTCTATTTACTTGGTGTTGTGAGCCACCAAAAGCTAATTTAACCCTGATTCCTTAATAGGAGGGTTTATACACATTCTGGGGTTTCCCCAAGCAAGGAAATCAAGTCTAAAACAATTTAAAGTAAGAGAAATCAACTGCACAAATACAGAGCAATGCCAGCTCCTTGCACCCAGTTGGCTGTTTAGTTGGTTACTCCCACTTTTCAACCCACCAATAAAATCTTGATACATTATTGGTAGTTAAGGGTGGTTAAAAACACCATCATAACCACTTTTTGGCCTAGTAAAGTGTACGACCACTAGCAAGCAAGGAGGAAAAGGCAAGTACATTCCGGTTGGCGGACCATAAAGTGGATGTTCCTAGCAGCATTTTTCTTTATCTTCCATGTGCAAGCAACCTTCTTAAAGCTAATTGAGGAGCTTGGGGATGATTTTAGTCTTTAATCTTTTGCTTAGCTAGACTCATTGATTGTAATTAGCTTAGCTATTCTTACTTTGTGCTTAACCGCATGTAAGCTAGTTTTAAGCTTAGTTAGAGGTTTATTGAGCATAAAAACACCTCTAGTCCTTTCCTAGGTAGCAAGGGGATGTGTATAAGGTAAGCAAACAACTCATTTTTGCAATCAGATTGTTCAACATGGAATGAGAAGTTGAGCTTTGCTCCTTAAACCAAACCAAAATACTTTATTTACTTATGCTAGCATAGTCCGAGTTAGGTGGTGTTCAAGTGAGTCTTAACTCTTAATTAGCTGGTACTTCTGTATCCTATTTAAGGTTAAGGGCCCTCATCTTATTCTTGGTGGTGTTTCTATATCCAAGAATTAAGCTTAGGTTCTATCTAATTCACTCACATTGCTCTCGGATTCACCTTAAATTCAAGTTCAGTTCAGTTTGTACTTAGCTTAACTTTGCATTTTTTTGAGTGTGAGTTAAATTCATACGTGCATCTATCATATTGGATCTATAGGTCATAATTTTTAAGCAGTTCTAGCCAATGCATTTGTCTCAAATTGGGCTCCTTTTGAGTGAAAATATAGTTCAAGCTTTGATGATCGGTATAGATCTTATAAGGTATTCCATATAAGTAATGTCTCTAAATCTTCAATGCAAAGACCATAACCGCTAGTTCCAGCTCATAGGTAGGGAAATTTCTCTCACAAGGCTTGAGCTATTGGGAGGCATAAGCTACCATTTTATCTTCTTTCATTAGCACACTGCAACCCATTCTTTGATGCATCACTGTAGGTAGTGTACTCCTTACCTTCTACTGGGAGAGTCAGGACTGCAGGAGTAGTTAATCGCTACCTTAATTCTTAAAATTCCCTTTCACATGTTTCTTTCCACTCAAACTTAGTAGCTTTTTTTAACAAATTGGTCAGCGGAGATGCTATCTTCGAAAAATCCCTCACAAGCCTTCGATAATAGCTAGCTAAGCCAAAGAAACATCTAATCTTAGTGACATTCGTGGGCCTTGAGCACTTCGTAATCTTTTGGGATTCAAATTTAATCCCTTTACATGTCTCAAAAATACAACTTCTTCTAAGTAGAATTCACACTTCGTTAAGGTGCCATAAAATTGATGTTCCCTTAAGGCATGTTCATCTTTGTCCTTGGAGCATATCAAGATATTATTAATAAAAATCTGCATAAACTTGTCTAAGTAGGGTCTATAAACTCTATTCATAAGATCCATAAAGGCAACAGGGGCATTAGTCATGCCAAAGGGCATCACCATGAACGCATAGTGACCATATGTGGTCCTAAATTTGATTTTGGGGATGTCTTCAGGTTTAATCCTCTGCTGATAATATCAAGATCTCAAATTAGTCTTAGAAGGACAGCTGCTCCTTATAACTGATCAAATAAATCATCTATTTGGAGCAAAGGGTGTTTGTTTTTATATGGTGATCTTGTTCAGCTTTCTGTAATCGATAAGTAACATTAAGGTTTCATCCTTCTTCTTCATAAATTAAATTGGGACATCCCATAGTGGCACACTTGGTCTTATAAATCCTTTATGTAATATCCCATCTAACTAAATCTTCAGTTCTTTAAGCTCTATTGGGGCCATACAATATAGGGCTTTAGAGATGAGCTAGGCACCTGCAACAAATTGTATCTCAAAATCAATTTATCTTTGAGGGCCAATCCTAGTAACTCTTCAGGAAAAAGGTCTCTAAATTCACAAACTACAGTAATATCTTCTGTTTTGTCTTCTTTCTCTTGAGTGTCAATAGCATAACACCAATACCCAATACATCCTTGACACAATAACTTACATGCTTTCACTACAAAATTATGAAACATAGTTTTTCTTCTTGTTGACCAATAAAAACAAACTCCTCTTACTCTTGCATCCCTCAAAATGACTTTAAGGTCTCCACAATCAATCTTGGCCCAATAAGTATGCAGCCAGTTCATCCCCCAAATGATATCAAAGTATGAACAAATCAAATTGAATCAAGTCTCCAGGAAATGTGATTCCACCAATAGCGATAGGGACAAGCTTATAGGAGTGCCTTAATTCTATAATTGGTTTTTGCCTTCTCATTTTTAAGGTTCAATTGCATAGCAGATCAGGTAGATATAAATGAATGGGTAGCACTTCAATCAAACAATATACAAAATGGTTTGAATTTAAAAAGAGAGTTCCCGTAACTACTGCACCAGAGGTGGTAGCTTCCTTCTTACTCATCACATACACCCTTGTCACCGCTGTAGGCCTTGCGGGTAGGGGCCCTTGGCAAGGGGCAGTCAAGCATTTTACCACACCCTTGTCCACAGCCTCCAGTCTTCAGGGATAGGCAGCAATGAGATGCTCCAGGCTACCACACCACATACATTTATTAGTTGCCATTTGACATTCAGGAGTGGTGTGGTCGGTTCTTCCACGTTTCCCCTATGGCCCCGCCGGACCTCTAGGATGACTGTTTGGAGGAGCGGGAGCAGGTTTCTTCTGGTTTACATTCCTGCTTGGGGCTCCCCGCTCTATCCCTTTCCTCTTTTGATTGATCGGGTTCAAGGCCCTTAACTCAATCTTCACTCGTTCCAATTCAGCTGCTCGCTTGTATAACTCTTAGCAGGTATGGATTGGTTGACTGGCTACCTGGTTATGAATGTAGAAAGCTAAACCTTTTTTAAATTTCCTTATCTTCAGTCTTTTAGACCATACGAAGTCTGGGACAAACTTAGATAGGTCTGTAAACTTACTATCATATTGCTTTACCGTCGTACTACCACTTATCCTCGGTTCCAAAAATTCTTTTTCTCTCTGTCGTTGACCCACAACTGAGTAAAATTTGGTGCTCAGTTCTTCCAGGAATTTACTCTAAGTGAATCCAGGTCCTAGCAGCTTATCCTTCATAATGTTCCACCAAATATCTACTTCCATAGTTAGGTACAACGTCCCAATGTTTAGCTTTTTTTCATCTAGAACCTCTGCCACTACAAAAATTTTCTCCATCCCTATAATCCATTCCTCTAGCTCCACTAGGTCGTACTTTGTATCATAGATTTTAGGGTTGCGTTGTGCTATCCCATCTGCTAGTTTTTCGTCTATAGGAAGGATTTCAGAAGGTGCCAGGGGAATTTACTTCATCAATTCAGACGCCAAGGAATGCCAGTAGTTAGGGTTCTCAATATTATTAGCCAATTCAGGGGGAATCATAGGGCATTCCACTAAGGCTTGATGGCACGTGAAATGAAGCTTAGTCACCTGACCCTTGACCATGGTTTGAGTTATCTCCCACGGGAGTCTCCATATTATTTTGCATAGATTCAGACACTCTGATTATACATTAAACAATTCCAATCACTTAACTATAACCAACATATAAGAAGAGCATACACAATAGATACAAACTAATATGGCTAAGATATTACGAAAATATAAACCAAATCTTCATTATATCATTACTATAACTGCTTATTTACATACTTATACAAGGTTCAACAACATAATATCCCATCCGGCTGCCTAATCAAGGTTAGGCCTTACTCATTCCTCCTAACTAAAGCACCACCTAGCCCCAATAAACTAAGTCCGCCGCACAACCAAAAAGAAGGCGGGACTAGTCAGCATAGTTGGAAGGATCTGTCTAACTATATACCATGTCATAAGCAACACAAAATTCATCTATCCAACCAGCTCTATACATGTGGTGCTCAAAATGTAACGTAACTGAGAAGTCAACTCCCAAACCATTCTAAAGATCCCTAGATGGATCGTAGTCTCGGTCAAACTTATCTTAAGGCTCCTCCCCCGAGTCAAAACTGCTATCTGATGCTCCCCACTCTCCATCCTGGACAACATGATAAGCCTAATACTCCCATAACTGCAGTAGCTGATACTCCCCTAACTCCAGGTCCTCCAGGGGCTTATCATTTGAGCTAAGCTCTACAACCTCTAGTGTACCAAAGAGATCCACAGCCACGTGAACCTCCCCTTATCCTGATGACACTAGATTATTGGGGGGCTGAGGAGCACCCGATGCATGTGGTGATGGTGGTCCCTGAGCTGGTTCAGGTGGGGGAGGTTCAAAGTGTAAAGGAAACATATGCTGTAAAGTCTCTATAATGATTCCCTCTACTTAAACTCCTCCCTGAGTAACAACTCAGTAGTAATCATAGCCCAAGCCCCCTGAACCTGGAATTTAGGTTCATCCCACCTCGAGACTCTAGTCATCATAAAATCATGGTATCAGATCCTAAACTTGACCTACTGGGTAACTGTAGGTAAGGAACACAACATCCTACCTGTATGGACAGTAACACTATGAAACTCAGAAAAGAGGTCCAGCGTGTGGGCTATCATATAGCATGTAGCAAAGAAATGTGAGTGGCCATAGAACCACTCGACATCATATTCACTGCATGTGGATCCATCTAACAAAGAAGAACATCAAAGGAAAACATGTAAGAGATAAGCAAACATTTCTAATATAAGGAATCTTTAACGATATGATAGTAATCCTCACTAACCAACCTTCTCACCCACCTATTTCTACTCTCCATACTCCATAACCCATCAAGAAAAATCAAACCTGACTCTGATACCAAATTTGTGACGCCCCAAAAATGCATGTGTCACTGTTTGTAATCTCTTTAATTAATTCCTTAATTAGAACTGATAAACCTAATGGTTGGGATGTTACCTCCGTCTAGAAGAACAAGGCTCTAAGTATATGTGCTAGATATAGTATGGCTAAGCGCAATTTACAAGCATATACATTCAAACATTGTTAAAATCATATATAAGTAACCGCTAACTATCATAAGGTTTATAAACCATAACAAAATAGTACTTTATAAAGTGTACAACTCCATCAACGGAAGATCTCAAAATACAATTTCCAAAACATCTATGAACTAATATTGCTACTAATCGTTCCAGATTTTCCTTGCACACTTATTCTCTTTAGCTGGTTTGGTAGCATGACAACAATTCCCTGAGCACTTACCTAAAATGAAACATGATAAAAATTTTGAAATGTCAGCTGCGCAATACTTGCATTCCTGTACTGTTAAATGATCGCTTAAAAATTAGCTGGGCCTGCTTTGTAATTCATTTTAATTTAAAACAGGGAATGAGATTAATATAAAACTGCCTTGCTAATTATTATCTGGTAGTGAACTGTTGGTAACTGTTACGATCTATAGATACGTATACACCTGCCAAGCTGATAAGGGGATCTAGCCTGAGGTTGCGTGGTTAACTAGAAGGTGAATACCCTATAAATGGCAACTGACAGGGTCATTAATTAGGTCATAAATCACTGAGTGAATTGATTGATTGATATACTTACCAAGACATTACATCCTGATTTCTAAAGATATAAGCAATGGACGAACTTGGGATTTTTAAATGCCATCTCACTGAATAATATTTATACGCAAAAGAGGAAAACGAGAGTATGCCCTTATTTTGTTCCAGAAATGTCATTATAGATATATGTAGTTAGTAACAATACACTCTCCTAAATGGAATCTTTAATAGAAACTTATTAACGAAATGGCATTCAAAACTTCAATAAATCAATGTGAAGTCTAAAATATTCTAAAACTAAATTAATTAAAGTAATTTAACTCAAGGTAAGATAATTTTGAGTAAAATATACCGAAATAAATTACTTAAGGCTATAGCAGAAAGGTTTGATGGATATAAATAGAATATGTATTTTTGATATTTCTAAGATGGAAAATAGAAAGGTTTAAGGCTAAAAGGGTATAATTAGGTTCGGGAAAGTTTAAATCACCCTAGCTTAGCTCGATAACCACTGTTCAAGAGCCATTACTCTCCCCACTTCTCAAATTTCATTATCATGCCCATTTAACTCAGTTTTCCAACTCAAGTAAGCTTCTAAGTGCAATCAAAGTTGTTGACCTTACTAAACTTTGTGTTTTCTTCGCAATATCCATAATTATTTATAAACTTTTAATTAAGATTTCAAAATTCATGGTTTGCTTCTTTCTCTCATAAATCAAGCTAAATGCCTCAGTCAAGACCATTAAAGTTTGTTTTCTTCATGTAATTACCTTATCCTAGCCAAACACTCGAAATTTACACCATGATTAACCTTACACGTTTTTTAATATTTTTCTTCATATAATCACTCAAAATGCTCTATTAAACTCACTTGCTTGCATTAGTAAACAAACAATCTTCTTTGATCACTTCTGGGATTTATCCACTAATTTTGGCAAAATTCACATAAGATCATTTTTCAAACCAATGGCGCAACCAACCTCTGAATTCCACCTAATTCAATCCAAATAACATACTTGATTCAAAAATCAAACTAAATGATGCATGGCCATGAAATTCTAGGTTATACCAGATTGAAATTTATAT
The DNA here is from genome assembly GCA_029747015.1 of Carnegiea gigantea. Taxonomy (NCBI): domain Eukaryota; kingdom Viridiplantae; phylum Streptophyta; class Magnoliopsida; order Caryophyllales; family Cactaceae; genus Carnegiea; species Carnegiea gigantea. The sequence goes on from JAKOGI010000312.1 coordinate 46,639, forward strand.
CCAACTCATCCAAAATCATCTTACACATCATCATATTCATTCTTTATGCTAGAGGTTATAAAGTTGGAGGCATAAATTGCAAAATCCATCACTTTCTACATAAGGCTTACATGATCATGCATGGATTCATATTTACACCCATGTTGCACACTTCTATACTTGCGACAGAAGTACACAACAATAGCAGATAGGGTTAGTAAACAGAGTAGACAGCCATAGAGGGAGAAAGAGAGGAAGGAGAGAGAGTTTGGCTTTTACTTGATATTTTTTTGATTTGTCTGGATACTTGGCTGGTTTTATATGACCATAAAGTAGCTTTTTACTAATTGAAATTTAGCACAAATGATGATAATTAGTTTAATCCAAGTACACCGACTTTTTCTGCCGCAAATTGGGCCCGAACGAATTGGGCTTTGAAGCAAAACACTCCGTTACGAGACAATTTTTGGCATAGCTCGAAATTAAATTTTTGTGATATTATTAAAAATAATTTAATCCCATAAACCATATTTATCAGGGTTTACCATTGATTCACTTGAAATTTTATGATATTAAAACCCAAATTGTAAAGTGGGGCCTAAATGAATTTTTCCCATCCGGAATGATTAAATGCGATAATAAATGCTAGAAAATGAATAACATGGCTTAATTAAACAAATAAATATGATTTAGGTTTAGGCTATTACATAAGTATTGAGTGAACGAGTGGGATGGGCCATATACTTGTTGTTTTTATTTTATGAACAATGTTTTATGTGTTTAACTTGCCTCACAATAGATGGTAAAAGTAAAGAGGTTTCGTACTAGAGACCCTAGTGAGTTGAACTGGACCCCAAGAACATCAATGAAGGCCATGTAAAGAAATTTCAGTGGTGGATGACAGAAGAACTAACTCGAAAGTACACCAAGTATCGCAGTTCTTATGTACGAGCCATAGCCCTCCCAGACTTGCTACACGACTTTGAGCCTTGGGCCTACTTTAAGAATGAATATGAAAAAATGGAGGCCTATCGGTGTTATAGAAATGTCACACTGTTTGGGGAGCATCTCACGAAGAGGAGACCCTTTGAAACAGTTGCACGAGAACTTTGGATATCCCGGACCAGTTAGGCCCTAGCATCCAAGATTTGTTTACATGTTGCCCTGAGTTAGGAAGGGAGGTAGAAGACAAATTAGGGCTTATCTTTGAGTACACCTTGAAAGCCCACTTGGATCTCCTGAGCGAGCCTAGTCTGGTGTAGGGGACAGCCAAAAATAGTTAGTAGTGAAAGTTAGGAACTTACTATAGCTATTAGTCGGTCCAATAAGGGGATTCAGTACCTCTAATGAGGAAGTTATGCTAATTCTTTTAATTAAATTTTGCTTTATAACAGAAAGTTTTTGTGCTTCCTTTTCTAATCATTATTCTCATTAAAAAAAACTAAGCATTTATCTTCGGGGTCCTTTGTGCTTCCTTCCAAAGTCGTGAAGCAATTACTTGATGAATTACCAAATAGGGATAAATAACCCCCAAGAAGGATAGACTATCAAAATCTCAATCCAATTGATGAGGACCCATGCAGGAGAGAGTTATGAGGTTGAGATTTGTTCAAGAATACCTGCTCAGAGGCTGCAAAGTAGTTCTTAATTCGTACCAGTCAATAGTTGTTATTGTTTTGAATGAATTTTCTGCAGTGTCTTAGTGCTTTACCTCAATCCAGACTCGTTTACAGGACAATCGACTTAGATAAGTTTGAGTTGGTTCTTTCAGCCCTATTGGTGTGGTGGCACAAGTCGAGGGGCATAAGCGTTTACTTTTACATGTTTAATCAAGTTCATAAACCAGACTACTTTGGTGGAAAAAGGGATCTAGTAAGTTTAGAAAACTATATTAGAAATATGGAAAAAAATATTTTATGTGACAGAGGTTCTTGAAGACCGGAAGGTCAATATTAGGATCTATTATCTCAATGATAAAGCTAACACACGGTGGGGCACAATGGAGGCGAAGCTGAATGAACCATGTTTCAATTGGGATTCTTTTACAACCCTCTTAAGGGAAAAGCATTATCCTTTCTCCTTACTTCGCAAGAAGGAACATGAGTTCCTCCACCTCAAGCGAGACATTAACATGTTAGTCATAGACTACACTACTAAGTTTGAGGAACTAGCTAGGTTTGTACCTGAATTTGTGGCGATAGACAAGATGAAGGAAAATGTATTCGAGAAAGGGTTGGACACAAAGATTGTTAACCTCTTGGCAGGCCACCACATAACCACATATCAGGAACTCGACAACCGAGCATTTGACGTGAAGCGGGTTAGCAACCTGACTAAATCATCTGAAGGTCAAGAGGTGAATAAGCAAAAGTGTGATTCAAAAGGCTATAACTCAGGAAGGAAGAACAATCACGACTGCAAATTTAGCCCCCAACAGTCTCAAAAGGGAGGGGCAACCAAGTTCGAGGGTCCTTGCAAGAAGTCTAACCGCTCGAATCATGCCACTAAGGACTGTGGCGTAGGCACTAACCTTTGCTATTATTGTGCTGGGCCAGATCACAAAGTCAAGGACTGTCCCAGGAGATGTAAGAAAGAGGGGACAATGGAAGCAACATCCAACTGGGAATAGGTATCCTTCTCCTCAGGGGGGGAGGGTTAGCAATATTAGGGGAGTGCTTGTTATGACAAAGAAAGAAATAGCAGACTCTGGTACGGTCATCACTGGCACCCTTCTTTTGAATTCTCAGCCCTTATATGCTTTGTTTGACTCAGGTGCATCTAATTCCTTTATATCTACATCAAAAGCCTCTCAATTATGGTTGCATTCTCATAAAACACAAATTGATATTTTTATTGCCCTTACCACTGGCGAAAATAATCATGTGCCTTATCATGTACAAAGATTGTCGTTTATCCTTAGAAGACGAGACATTTTTAGGGGACCTTATTCAATTTAACCTCTTTGAGTTCAACTTGATCTTGGGCATAAGCTATCAAAATATCAAGCATAGATTGACTGTGAAAATCATACCGTAATCCTTAGAAGTCCAAAGGGTGATAAAATGTGCTTTAAGGGAGAAAATGCCAAAAATGACTGTAAGATTATATCTATCATGAAAGCCCAAAGGTTATTTAGGAAGGGATGCACAGGATATTTGTGTAGTGTTGAATCAAAACCAAAAGGCAAACCTAACATTCAAAACATTCATGTTGTATCTGAATTCATTGATGTTTTCCTTGACGACCTTCCAACCGTTTCATCCGACGGAGAAATTGACTTTGAAATCTAACTTATTCCAGAAGCCACCCCAATATCTAAAACACCTTACCGAATGGCTCGAGCTAAATTGCGAGAGTTAAAGGTTCAATTAGAGGAAGGTACTCGGTATCCAATAGCAGTTGTTGAAGCTTCTGGGTCGAGCTCTCTGTGAGCCATGATAGCATATTCCTTCCTTTGGTTCTCTCGCATACACCCTCTCTCTTTCTCCCTCCTAATGATTTACGTGAGTATGGTTTAATGTGGTTCCTGAAATGGTTGCGCTAGTGTTTCTTTCATTCTCTTCTTTCCTATTTAATAATACAGTAATTAGATTTTAGTCATAGCAAATAGCCAACTCGGCAGCTTGAGCCTTTATTTATCTTTTCCCTTGTCCGTTTACTTGTTTCACTTTATACTTGAACAAATTAGAAAAAATGCTTAGTTAGGTTGGAGATTCATTTGTCCTTTACTATAATGAGGCAACTTTGACTCACTTTTTGGTTTTGATTAGGAGATTAGGGAGATGGTTGGTTTTCAGCATTGATCATGTGATTGAGGTCAATTCTTTGGGCAGTTAGTCTTTCGTAGCTTAATTAGATATTAGCAACTTGTGACTTTTGAGTATAATATGCTCAAGTTTGCCTATTTTATTATTGAGGCTAGTTTAATTCCTGTACACTCATTTGTTTAAACTTTTTGGGACCTCATTTTATCCCTATCCATAAGGAGACAACCCCCAAATTGTATTATGAGAAACTGCATGCTTGCAAGTTATAATTTTATATTTAAAAATCCTGAACAGTTTTGCTCTAGCTCCTCCAGTTTTCCTTCATTGGCAATGATTTCAATTGTGGAAGACTCTTTTGATGATGAGGATAAGCATGGAGTTTAGAAAAGGGAATGTTCCCTTTTCATATGGAAGTTACTTAATTAGACCCTTTTTTTTACTTGGCCAATGTGTGTTTTTTGAGAATTTTTTGTTTTTTAAAAAAAATAAAATTCCACATTTTTGTTATTTGGGATTATGAATAACTCTTCTTTTTATTGCTCCTTTTTTTGACACATTGCGAAGTTTATGCTCAATGATATGACATTGATACTAATGTTTACACACTATATCATGATTGAGCTCAGTATTAAAGCATTATTATTGGATGTTAGGTTCACTGCATCGTCGAAAGAGTCCATGAAAATTTTTTAAAAAATTAAATTTCCAAGAGAAAAAAATAAAAGCAACAGAAGGTTAAAAAAATGGTCCAAGAAGAAAACGTTAACTTCATGAGAAAAAACTAAAAGAAAAATGAAGCTTGAAAAGAAAGGATCTAAAAGTAGGACCTTTTTCCCTGTACTTTCTTGATGTGGAAATGAAAGAAAAAAGAAAATAAAAACCTTTACGAGGGAAGGCAAAATAATAAAAAGAAAGAAAGAAATGATTTTTTTAATTTGCATAGGATTATTTACAAGATAGTAGCGAATCGGTTTTAGAAATATCTCAAAACATTGAGGCTGCATGGAACAAAAGTGAATCACGTCAATCAAGAGGACTGTTGACTTAGCAACATAATATGAGGCCCTATGGCAGCCATAGCCACCTCATTATGTTGCTGGTACTTGGCACCAGGCACATTCATTCCCCTTCAAGGTCCGGTTCTGCGAAGCAGTTTTCTTTAAACCCCAAATTATGTGAGGATTTTTTCTTCATAGCTCTCAACCTTCTAGCACCCCAATGATACAATTGTTATTCGATGTTTGGAGCTGAAATCTCTGATATTAACATCTTGGAGCCAGATGGTATTAATATTTTTCACTCTTTGTAATATGCGAAATATGATAATGGTTTGTTGTGGGCTACTAATTGCAAATGGTTTTTGAGTTGTCATGTTTTCCATTTTTCTAGGGGACATTTGCCCCATGATTGCAGAACTTGAGGCTATCCTCAGGTTCCTTGGGAGTAAAGGGTTGCTGATCAATCCTCAAGTGAAAGAGTCATCTCGAAAGACACCCAATCTCTGTTCTAACTTCCTCTAGAAGAGACCAAAGAGGCTATAGATAACAAGAAAGTCAACCCCATTCGGTTGTAAGCTACTTTCTGTTGGGTCACCGTGGGGAATATTTTAGCATAGAAGGCTAATAGGCCTATATTTTATATCTCATGCACGTTCTTCTTTCATGATGAAAGAATTTTAGCCTCCTTTTTCCCGTTTGTTGGGAAAATGCTTTTCTATAAATCACGTCTCCCAGTAATCTTGGCGGCGACCACACTAGGATTAGATAATATGGAGAATAATTCGAAGTGGACTCTCTATTGAGGGAGACTTCTTCCCCTTTAGGTACTGTGCTCGATGCCTTTTTTAACCGTTTTCCTTTTAATTTTAACCTTCTCATGCTCTTACTTTTCTTGCAGATCTGGCTCAATGACCTCTCAAAGTGTGTTATTCCCCTGGTCAAAGAAATGTCACATAGCACAGCGACTTAGCCCATTCATGATCTTGTTCGGACTTACAATCAGGTGCCTTATGAAATGCAAAAGTTGGGGGAAGTTCCTAGAGGATCTCTCTTAGGTGATCTGTTATTGAGGGATTTTGGGATTTAGGGTCTGACAAAAGGGGATAGAGTAGTTGTCTTTCCTCGGCCTAGCGGACATAACCTTCATCTTCCTTGCCTGAATTGTTTGGTACTTCAGGTAGAGGCAGGGAGGCCCTCACTTTGATATCCTCACTTCTCCAATGCCGAGTTATCTCTCAGGACAATGTTATCATGTAAGTAAATGTGTGGCCAAGTTTCACGATGCCTAAGAAGCCAGTCACTCAAGATGTAGACTGCTTTGACTAGGTCAATGTTGTCTCGAAGACCTAGTAAGAGACCTAAAAGGAGATGAGAATGCAAGAGTTCCAGAAGAAGCAACGCACCTGACTAAAACGTCATACCAGTGAGGAAGGATGAGAAAAAGGCCCGCAATTCCAACCCAAAAGAGAAGGGAGAATGACTTTTTAATTTTTTTAAAATATAACAAGCCCTTTAGATTAAGGGCATTAAGAAATTATGTTTTGTTCTATTTTTCAACGCTGTGAAACTCTTAATGAAATGGAATACTATTATGTCTATGTCACCTTTTTATATTGATTTATTCTTTTGTTGCCATCTTTGTTTGCCTTTTATTAACTCATCAATTCTCTCTCTCTCTCTCTCTCTTTTGGCAAATGTGGGTTTAGATCCTAAATGCGGTTGATGTGCAATGTGTCTCTTCCTTTTGTTCCCTAGGTAGAGACAAGGACTATTAAGCCCTTCTTTTTCTCTTTTTTCTTCTTTTTCCAAAGAACTAGAGCGGCTAGAAAGAATGGAAATGGGTCATAGATCGGCCCTAGACATGTCAGAACTGACCCAAACTAAAGGGTCTATGCCCAACTAAATGGGGTCAAATGTTCCTTAACCGGGTCTGGTCCATGTGGCCCTGGGTTAGGTCTATGTCTAGGTATGAAAATTGAGACCTAGATCTGAACTGATACCCATTTAAGATCTATTAATATTTTTTAATTTTTTTGAATGTAGAAATGGACTAAACTACTTATAGTCACCACTTCTCATCATCAATCTCTCTATACTCACAGTCTAGTTGCCTTGCACTGTGCCACCTCCTCACACTCACAGTCACTACTTTTAATCATCAATCTGTCTATACTCTCCTCACTCGTTTAGTCATATGTCTCACTCTAATGTCAAATGTCATATCTTGTAAATCTAATTCTTTGTCATTATAATATGGAAATTCATGTTGGGATGTGGAAAAGAATAATAAAACCATTGCAAAAGTTCTTTAATGTGAAAAATGGTTAGGATCCGTTGAGGACTCGTGGACTTGTTAGGCCCATAGGGTCTAGGTCTAGGTTCCATCTTTCGGACCCAACTCAGACCTAATTTATTGTCATCCAATACATGATTAAATGAAACTACTCCAACTATTACTTAGCTAATCTACTATTAAGCAAGAAATTCAAATAAACTACCACATAAGATCAATGGACTGCAAGTTATCATGTAAAACACTTAAGGTGATCGAATGGCTTGAGGTGGCCAATCATCAATAACTTCCCTAATTTCACCTCCAATTAAAAAATTAAAAAGCAATCCTAGTATTCATAACTAATCTACTTTAATGAAATCAATAAAAAGAGGAACAGGAAGAAAATTACTCATAATACCTATGGGTTTTAAATGGTGATGTTTGCATGGAAATCATTCCTTCCATTGTCGAAGCATTCCTATTTGGAAGAATCACCTCCAATCTAACACTGTTTAATATGGGATTTCAACTTTTAGACTGAAAATAGTAGAGTAGAGTATGAGACAAAGGGGGCTAACAGGGGTGATTAAGATTGTAAGAAGTCCATTAGAGGCTCAAAACCTTAAAGGTGTACTTTTAATCCCCTCTCATACTTGTGCTTATCAAAACTCATTGGTTTTGGGGTTTGGTTTTAATTAAGGTTGCCAGAACTAAGCAGGTTGGTACACTGATGAAGCTAGCTGTTCGATGGTTCAATTAGGCGAACCAGTTGGACAGAATTAAACCGGTTGACTCGGATGCGTAAAATATAAGCAATTTTATTACATGTAGGTAAAAATACTATCAATTTTATAATAGTTACCTATTATTATATTCACTTTTGACTTTAAAAAAATAAAGATCACTACTTATTTTCAATTATATATTTTAAGTATGTTGGTTAGCATGCTCTAATAATATAATCAAAAATAGCATCCTAAAAAAAAAAAAATTAAACAAAGAGGGATGTTGTAGCTTTATTATGACAGTAATGAAAAATGATGACACATAAGGGCTTCTGGTGTAGTTGGTGTGTTGAGGCAAAGGGGATCGAGAGTGGCATTGTAGCATCGTTGGTTCAACCCTCCGCGAATGCAATTTGTGCAAATTCCTTCGTAAGGAAGAAGGTAAGTTGAACTGGGTAAACCACTAGTGTAATGGGTAAATCGGTTGGTTCAACCGAATTTTGATCGGTTCTTGACTGTCCAACTACCAGCGATTTTATGGCCCACAATAGACTGGACAATGGTTCAGCTCACAAACTACCGGTCAAATTGGCTGGTTCGGTCCTGTTCCTGCAACCTTGGTTTTAATAAATAAAAATAGACTATTAAAAGATATTTAATGGAAAGAAAGTGAGATTAAACTAAAATCAAACAGTGCAATTAAGTGAAAGCCATATCAAATCAAAAAATGAACCTTTTTGCTGCTTCAGTAGCAAGCTAGCAAGAGGGCATTTTATGAGAAGAAGTTGCTCAAAGAGGGTAAACCCTAATAAATATCAAAAAGCTACTCTTCATTTGCCAAAATGTAAATTAAGCACCAGCAATATCATCACTGGCGTGGTTCTGCAACATGTCAAGGGCTAACCCTGTCACTTTTATAATTAAGTTTCTTCCCTTTTCCACAGCATTATGATGCGGCATAACCATGCCACATCTCCTTCTTTGTTTTCTACAGCTCTAAAATTGGCAAGGCTAGGCCCATAGGTAGCACAATCTTGCCTCCTTCCTTGCTTTCTCCTTATTAGGCTTCAAAATTAGCTGTAAATGTGCCATGATTGGTACCTCTTATGTTGCTACCTACAAATGCACAAAAGATACGAAAATTTCTAGATTAGGGTTTATTTAGGAGTTAAATCAAGTGTTAGGAGTACAAACATCCCCATACTTAAATTTGACTAATCCTCTGGTAAGGCAAGAGGAAAAATAACTTTTTATAGGTGCAATGGTTGTATTTAGCATATGCAATAAGTCATTTAGATCCCTCAGTTCCCCTAAGTGGATGAGTGTGGCCTTGTGAGGGTTTGTGGAAGATATGTCTACATAATTGTCAAAGAACAGAAACAAAAGAGAAAAAAAATGAAAAATCTATTTGAGCTTTTCACAAATTTTTATAGAACAACCTCAAAGGGTGGATATGTACCCCTCTAATCTACAAATCACCCCAATAACAAAGAGACGCGTAGCACATGGGTAAAATGCATAACTAAAAATCGCAGTCCTCCTAAATGATAATCACACAAAAATCCAATCCACTTTAGTAATGAGCAAGTTATGGCCACTCCAATTTAGATCAAGTGGAGCTCTCTTCTTCTGTCGATGAATGATGATATCTCTCTAAGTCATTCCAATGTTGTAGCCTACCATACGCTTGATCTAACTCTCGATTCTTTACCACATCAAGCCAAATGCAAGTTGATCTACAACTGTGAAACCCTGGAGATTTTTTATATTTAAATTTATTTTTATTTATAATTGTATTGCGATTGACAAACCTAGGATGCTTGAGCTCGCGGGGGCTAAAGGAAATGTAGCGGTGTAGATAGGAAGGGACTCAAACTATCCAAACCAAAGGGATATTATTTTTCCCAAATGAAAAATTCAAGAAGGATGGAAGAGAGTCAAACTCTAGTATTTAATTGACTCACGGCCCTCAAGTAAATAAATTTCCCCCTCACTCATTTTTTCCCCATCATTTTCTCCTCACACTCTCTCACCTCATGGCCTCCCCCCCTCCACCGTCCATCTATCTCCCCCACCCTCTTTTTGTTTTCTTAGTAAGTACTTCAAGCCCTAGCCTAATGTGTTGAGTTTTTCATTATTTCTCCCTAAAAAAAAATCCTTAAACATGGCCATGGAATTTGATGGTTGCACTCTCCTATGATGTCTTTTTCGGATTTGAACTCTTGGTAGGAGAACTAAAACACCTGAGGTTTTCCCTTTCTCTATTCTTCATTTCAAGGTAAAATATTCGTTTCTCCTCTTATAGCTTGGACGATTTTGTTATTTTAGCAATTAGGAGTAATGGTATTGTTGGGTAACAGGGTTATATGAATGATTTGGGGAGGTTTGGGACGAATTGTTGATGGAAGGAAGGTTGAAAGTTGAGTTATTTTCATTGTTGGTATGCCCAAAAAGTTATCCGAATTCGTGGGCTCCTTGCCACTAATTGGGATCCCTAAAATTTATGGAATGTTTCTGACGATACTCGTGGAAGTCTTCTAACTAGGGCATTTTGAATTTCATGAATTGAAGTTAAAATGAACAAGTTATGGCAAAAATACCAGGAGCGCACAAAACTAGCTTTAACTAGGACAGTTTAGGGATTTGTTGAAATTCGAATTAGTTACAGTCGCGTTCCATTAATGGTCAAAAATGAAAAGTTGAAGCTCACATATTGGCCTTTCTAGAATGGGTTTAATCTTGAAATTTCAACATTAGGAGTGAAAGTCATGTGCCCATGAAGTTGGGGTTGAAATCTGGGGATAATCTGGAAAGCTCAAGGTAGTAGTATGTGTGTGGTTTGATATTTATAGCATTCTAAAAATTTATTTAAGGGCTGAAATTGGTTGTTGGATGTAAGAGGGCACTTAAGAAAATTATTAGGGTATAATGGGCTCTTAGAAGTCAGAGCCAAGAGCTAGAACTAGCAGAATACTATTATCGGAAACTGTTTTAGGCGAAATTAGCATTCCAAGCTTAGGCTTAGGTGACAGGTTCTAATAGGTAACAATCATGCCCTAACTCCCTCGAATATCCTTAGAAACATGTCCGATGAGCATGCTTAAAAGGTGTTTGAATGCGTTTTGAATTGATGTTCGGGAGATTTTCCTGGGTAAATGTGTGATGAGATTTTACCATGATTTTTACTGAAGTGATTGTTCAACGGGTAATTGCATGAGTTTATCTTAAATGTTTTCATTACGAAAACAATAATGAAATGTTTTTGGATCAGGATGGGTCTAGTTGGGCTAGTTCTGGTTAAAGATTGATGTTAATTGTGAATGTACAAGTAACTGAATGAATGGGTGAGACTGAGGAGTTATACTCTTATTTTGTTTGAATGTTGTTAGCATTCCTTGGGCAAAAGTGCATGCATGTTAGCAGCCACGTGCCACTTTATGGATGAAGATGGGCCAGGTTATCAGTAACCGTCCAAATTGACAGTAGGCTAGGATATGGTTAAGCAGCCGTGTTAAGCCCAAATGTAGGCCATAAGACCTAGTGAGGTCGCTCACCCTCTTGTTTCCTAAGGCTGAAGAAGTGAGACTTGGGTTGTTATATGTTCCATGCTGAGAATGCTTAAGTATTTTGAACTGCTCGTGTTTTTCCCCACTCCCCACCTCTAAAATGGTTTGAAATCAATTTGTGTGCATGTTTTGACAGTTAGGGGGTGGTTATTATTGAGTTTATCTCACTTTTCCAAATGTTTTGTTTTCAGGTGAAGTGCGTGGGCATGGGGATGGGAACCCGATTTAGAGCAAGGCCTCGTCACCTAAGATTTGGTTGCAATGAATTAATTTCATGTTAAATTTGATTTAGAGATAGTTTTTCAGATTGGACAATGATGTAGTTGTCACCAGGATTTAAACTTATGCTTTAATTTGAGAATAAACTATGCATCAATGTTTTCGGTTGATACTCAGCCTGGTATTTCCAAAAAGGAAATATGGCGATAACACCCTACTTAGATTTTCCACTGCCACGTAAGTTAATATTACTAAATAAAAAGGGATTAGAAAATCAGGGTGTTACAAAGTGGTATCAGAGCTCAGGTTGACTGACGTGAAGGGTCGCCTAAAATATTGTAATCATGAATAAAAATTAAAAGCTTATAGACCTAAGGAGTGCACGGAGCGTGAGCGTAGGATGGGAAAAGGGGTATGTATGTCTATATGTGCTTAATTACTTATGAACATGTGCCTGATTTGAACTTGTTAATGTACAGGAAGAATGGGACTCGTCATTATAGTTATATGGGTCATCGTTGCCGCTATGGAGGATGGAAAACAATCTCGAGGTTGATTAAGCTAGCCACTTAGAACGGATTGAGGAATTTATACATGGGAGACTGGGGGAGATACCAAATGACTGCTTGAGGTTTGGGGAAAACCATGCCCTATTCTTTCTCCTGACCCTTCTGGGAGACCCAGCATGGCATTATAGGATTAATAAGCTTCACCCTAAGACTAGAGTGTTGCACTACTACAATAGGCATTGCTTGTGACTGGGAACCTATAGGATTGAACCTAGCAGGACTAGTGCTTCATCTAATAGATGTGGGTCCCTATGATCAACCTCCTACCCTTGATATCGATGACGAGACCCCACCAATCCTAACAGGGGAAGATACTAAGCACTCTAACACCATGAAACCTAAGCTGTCTGGGGAGGAAGAGTTTGTAGGTGGAAACGAGCCCGCGGATGGGCAGGAGGAACTAGGAGAGGAACCTGTTGAGAAGGGATACCCTAGAAAGGAAACCTTAGAGGAGGATGATGCCAAAGAAGACTCAATGGAAGGGGACGACCCAAAAGAGGACCCTGAGGAAAGACCCTTAGATGAGGATGATCCCGATTGAAGACCCTATAGTAGAGGAAGACCGAGAAGAGGACCCTGAGGGAAAAGACCTTAGAAGAGGAGGATCCTGAGGAAAACCCTCCACTATAGGAAGACCCGAAAGAGGACTCAGTTGAGGAAGAACTCAAGCCTGAAGTTACCCGCCAGAAGCGGGGAAGGTGTGGTAGGATGTGACGGGTTACCCGCCTAATTGACGCCCCGGAGCAGTAGATGCCAGAAGTTTGCTGGAAGTTAGGCTCATTTGCTTGTAAAGACTGTGCTGTTCTTATGTTTCCTTTTAACTAGCAAGTATATACTAGGAAATTTTATTAAAGTGCTTATGTAATGATAATATTGGTGTGTGAAACAGTTATTATTTCAAACCTATGCATTAGAGGCTTTATTGAGTTACATAGATACAGCTGTTTGTTATGATTGATTGAGAATTATGGACATATGTATATATATATATATATATATATATATATATATATATATATATATAGATATATATATATATATATATATATATATAATATATATATATATATATACATATATATATATAATATATATATATATATATATATATATATATTATATATATATATATATATATATATGTATATATATGTATATATATATATATATATAATATATATATACATATATATATATATATATATATATATATATATATATATATATATATATATATATATATATATATATATATATATATATATATATATATATATATATATATATATATACACGAATGTACTTATTGTTAATGAGATGTGTATGGAACATGTGAAGATGTAACCGGGTCACATGAGCGTGGCACGTGAATGCGACTGTGAACAATATTGTATATCTGTTCTACAATAATGTGGCATGAGATGCTTACTAAACTATGGCAACATGTGTGTCGCGAACTATTAGGGAAGTAACTAGCATTGCTTGTTTCTCGATCGGGATGTCGGGTAACAATAGCGAATCTTAGACTGGGCCCCACACCACTCTAAGGCCCTATGCGAACCTAGACATTCCCGTGGCCAATCTGAGGGAACAACTGGAAGCTCTCCACACCAGGAATGGGAATGGGTCCTATAACCAGGGGGACTAAACTAACCCATCTATTAGAGTAGACATTACTAATCTCCTACTATTGGAGCTGCTGTAGAAACAAGGGGAATAGGTACAGCAATAGAACGAACACCTACAGAAGATGGTGAAGGCCAAGGAGAAGAAGACTGAGGAGGACAACTCCCATATGTTTAAGAGGCTCGCTAGTCACAACCCACTGGTTTACAATGATGCTTCCGATCCCAAGCCTTCTAGGATTGGATTCGAGGTATGGAGAAGCTATTTGATGCCCTCCAATGCCCTGAGGAGTGGAGGGTACGATTTTCTATGTTCTATCTTAAGGATGAAGCCGACCCTTCGATAGGCAACCGTGCGAAAGAGGCTGTATGAGCTTGGATTCGGCTGGAAGATGTTCAAGGAGTTGATCAAGAATTGCTTCCACCCCATGTCCGTCAAAAGGCAAAGGGGAATGAATTCATACAACTGGAAAAATGGAGGATGAGCGTGTTGGAGTATGCCTCCAAGTTCATGGAATTCTCCCATTTTGCCCTTGCATTTATAGCTAATGAGGAACCGAAGATGAATCGTTTTGATGTCGGTCTCAATCTAAATATTAAAGAGAGGATGTCCATGCATCAATACTTTTCCTTCAAGGATCTATATGACACCGTGGTGAACGTGGAAAGGGCAATAAAGGAGAAGCATAAATATTATAATGAGTAGCGCGAGAACAAGGGTAAGGGGGATCAATGAGAAAACTTCACTCTCAAGGCTCATATAAGAGGCCTCCCAGGAACCACTACCATAACAGCAACACACGTGGAGGCTAGCAAACAAACGGTCGACCTAGGGTGACCTGCAACCTGTGGTAAGCTAAGACACTGCGGCCAGGAGTGCCGCACAGTTAAGAGGTGCTACCTCTCTGGGAGTCCTCAGCACCAGGCACGGGATTGCCCACATCCCCCACCTCCTCAGCAACCTGTGGTCATAGGGGACAGCAGCCCCAGCAGCACTACTAGAATAAGGATAGGCAGGCGGCCAGCATGAATCGTCATGTCCGAGCACATTAACAAAACGAAGCGAGATCCCCTAATCAACCACCGCGAAACACCGGGGGCTGAATTCATGTTATGCAGGAAGGAAGTAGAGGATGCCCCAAACATGGTGACTGGTACATTCTCTATCCAATTTCAACTAGTGGATGTTTTATTTGATTCTAGTGCTATGCATTCCCTTATTTCTATCATGCTGGTTGAGACACTAGGGCTAGTTCCAACTCATAGACCCTCTCTACTGTCTGTAACGCTCCCTGATGGAAAGATCGTGAAATGTGATGAACTGTATGAGGACTACACTATTCAGATGTATGAACACGTGTTTTTGGCAAACCTATATAAGTTTGAGTTGACTAACTTTTTGGTCATTTTAGGAATGGATTGGTTAGCGAAATATCAGGCCCAAGTAAATTATCCAAAACAAAGAATCACCCTAAAGGAGTCCAACGGAGGGAGAATAGTTCACAAAGGGAAGGATTCGTACACAATGTAGTGGGAACCAAGGCTGCTGAGCCATCCCTCTAGGACATTCCAGTTGTTCGAGAATACCAGGATGTCTTTTTGGATGAGATCCCTAGCATGCCACTCCTTAAGGAGGTGGAATTTTGCATTGATGTAGTGCCAAGGGAAACTCCTATCTCTAAAGCACCTAATCAGAAGGCACCAGTAAAACTTAAGGAGTTAAAGACAACTTGATGAGCTGTTTGAAAAGGGTTATATCCAACCCAGTACATCCCCATAGGGAGCCCCGATGTTGTTCATGAAAAAGAATGATGGAACCCCAAGATTGTGCATAAATTATTGAGATTTAAACAAAATAACCATCAAGAACCACTACCCTTTACCTAGATAGATGATCTTTTTGAACAACTTAGAGGTGGGGGGACCTTCTCTAAGATAGACCTTTGCTCGGGGCATCACCAACTCCGGATCAAGGAAGAGGACATACCCAAGACTGCATTCTGCACTTGATATAGACATTATGAAGTTATAGTGATGCCTTTTGGGTTTACAAATGCACCAGCAACATTTATAGATCTCATGAATTGGGTCCTCAAACCTTAGTTGGATTAGTTTGTAGTAGTGTTCATATATGATATGCTGATCTATTCGAGAACCCCAGAAGAACATACCCACCATTTGAGGACCATTGTAAAAGTGCTATGGGAGAATGAGTTGTATACAAAGCTAAAAAAGTGCGAGTTTTGGTTGGAACAGATGGCATGTTTGGGGCATGTAGTGTCTAATGAGGTAGTATCTATGGATCCTCATAAGATAGAGGCTATAACAAAGTCGTCAAGCCCTAAGAATGCAATGAAGGTGAGAAGCTTCTTGGGTTTGGCAGGTTACTATCGTAGGTTCATTCAGAACTTCTCAAAGATTGCCACTCCCCTCACTAATTTGACACGAAAGGCTGCTAAGTATGAGTGGACAGATCGATCCGAGCAAGCTTTCCAAGAATTTAAGAAAAGGTTAACCAATGCGCATATATTGGCCTTACCCACCAACGACAAGAACTTCGTGGTGTATAGTGATGTATCCAAAAATGGATTACGGTGTCTGCTGATGCGGGATGACTGTGTCATAGCCTATGTCTCGCGACAACAAAAGACTCATAAGCGGAACTATCCAACTCACAACTTAGAGCTAGTAGCAGTAGTGTTCGCGCTAAAAATTTGGAGAACTACTTTGTATGGGGTGCACTATGAGATCTTCAGTTGTCACTAGAGTTTGAAATATTTTTTCTCACAAAAGGACCTGAACCTGAGATAGACAAGGTGGTTAGAATTCCTTAGAGGCTATGATATAAACTTCCAATGATGTAGCAGATGCATTAATACCCAACTCTTAATAGTTTGTTAGTACTACCTACGGATTTGTGTGAGGATTCTAAGAAATTGGAGATCAATGTGGTGGCAAGGGAAACCAAATCTATACTATATACCATGGGGGTACATCCTACCTCACTGAGGAAATTTAAGTCGTTTAAAGCACAGACCTGTAGTTAGATAGGATCAAGACGGAGGTGTCAGCAGCAAGGGCACCTGGCTTCGTGATTCGCGAGGATGGGATGCTAAGGTTCCAGAACTGGGTATGTGTTCCCGCTATAGTGGCACTCAAGAGGAAAATCCTAGATAAGAGACACAACCCCCCACATTCTATTTCACCCTAGTGGGAATAAGTTGTATAAAGACTTGAAATGAACTTTCTAGTCGAGCAATATGAAATAAGGGGTGGTAGACTATGTGGCAAAATGTTTGACATGTTAGCGAGTAAAAGCAGAGCACCAAAGGCCTGCAGGACTCTTACAACCCTTGAAAATCCTAAAGTGGAAGTGAGACTCAATCTCTATGGACTTTTGTAGTGGGCTTGCCACCCACCCATAGGAAGAACAATGTGATTTGGGTCATTGTGGACCAACTTACAAAGATAGCTCACTTCATAGCCATGAGAAACACATGGACCTTAGACCAATTAGCCCGAGCCTACCTAGAGGAGATAGTCTGATTACAAGGTGTGTCGAGCTCTATAGTGTCGGATCGGGACACTAGATTCCAATCGGAATTCTGGCAGAAGCTGCAAGAGGCGTTCAGGACACTTTTATGTTTTCGTACAACCTTTCACCCAGCCATGAATGGGCAAACTGAGAGAACAATTCCAACACTGGAAGATATGCTTTGAGCATGTGTATTGGACTTTAAACAAGATTGCGATGAGTAGTTAGTGCTGAATGAGTTCTCCTACAATAACAACTACTATGCCAGTATCGGGATGGCCCCTTACGAAGTGTTGTATGGTCGGTGGTGTAGAACTCCGTTGTGTGGCCAAGAGATTGACAATGCACTGACCATTAGACAAGAACTAATCTAGGTAACTACCCAGAAGGTGAAAATAGTTTAAGAGCAAATGAAAACGGCTTAGAGTCGATAAAAGAGCTACGTAAACCAAAGGCGTAGACCTTTAGAGTTTGAGGTAGGGGATCAAGTCTTCCTTTGTGTGTCTCTAACTAAAGGGATTATGAGATTTGGCATGACAGGCATGCTTAGCCATAGGTATATTGAGCCGTACCCCATAGTTCAACAGGTCGAGAAGGCAGCTGATCAATTGGAACTACCACCTGAGCTACCCAGAGTGCACAACGTCTCCATATGTCGCAGCTATGCAAGTATATCCCTCACCCGTCCCATGTCATCACGCCAAATCCTATACAACTGAAAGAAGATTTGTCTTATGAGGAACAATCGACGTACATTCTAGATCAATGAAAAAAGTAGCTCCTTAGGAACACAGTGCCCCTAGTAAAAGTTCTGTGGGCAAATCATGAGATATCAGAAGCCACTTGGGAGCCAGAGTAAGAAATACTCTCCAAATACCCTCACTTGCTTGACCGGTCAGGTGCGGGCAAAGTTTCAAGTAAAGGGGTAGAGTGTGGAACCCTGGAAAAAAAATTTATACTTAGATTTATTTTTATTTATAATTATATTGCGATTCATAAACCTAGAATGCTTGAGCTCATAGAGGTTAATGTTAGGAAATGCGGTGGTGTAGTCAAGAAGTGAGTCAAGCGGTCTAAGCTAAAAGGATATTATTTTTCCTGAATGTTCTATTCCCGAAAAAATTCAAGGATGGAAGTGAGTTAAACACTAACATCTAAATGACTCTTAGCCCTCAAGTAAATAAATTTGCCCCTCACTCTTCATTCCCTCCCCCCTCACTCTTCATTTTCCCCTCACACTCTCACCTCACGGCCTCCCCCTCCCCCAACGTCCATCTCTCTCCCTCACCCTCTCTTTGTTCTCTTGGTAAGTACTTTAAGCTGTAGCCTATGTGTTGAGTTTTCCATTGTTCCTCCCTCAAAAAAAAAAATCTTCGAACTTAGCCATAGAATTTCATGGTTGCACTCTCCTATGGTGTCTTTTTCAGATTTGAACTCTTAGTGGAAGAACTAAAACACCTTAAGGTTTTCCCTTTCTCTGTTCTTCATTTCAAGGCAAAATATTCATTTCTCCTCTTATGACTTGGATGGTTTGGTTGTTTTGGTAATTAGAAGTAATGATATTATTAGGTAAAAGGATTGTATGAATGATTTGGGGAGGTTTAGGTCGAATTGCGGATGGAAGAAAGGTTAAAAGTTGACTTATTGTCACCGTTGGTATGCCTTTTTAGTTGCCTAATTTGTTGGCTTACTAGCAACAATCGGAATCCTAAAAAATTATGGAAATACTTATGATGGTTGGTGCTCTAACCAAGGAACTTTGAATTTTATGAATTGAATAAAAACAAACAAGTTATGGCCAAAATATTGGGACCACGCAAAACTAGCTGTAATTAGGACAGTTTAAGGATTTCCTTAGATTCGAACCCATTAGACTCGAGTTCTATTAATGTTCATAGAATGAAAGTTTTAGTTCATAGATTGGCGTTTGAAGAATGGTTTAATCTTAAAATTTTGACATCGAGAGTGAAAGTTATGGCCCCAGGATGTTGGGGTGAAATCTAGGGATAATCTGGAAAGCTCAAAGTAGCAACATGTGTGTGGTTTAATATTTATAGCATTCTAAAAATTTATTTGAGGGCTAAAATTGGTTGTTGGGTGTAAGACAGCACTTAAGAAAATTATTGGAGTATAATGGGCTCCTAGAAGGCCGGGGCAAGAGTTGGAACAAACAGAATATTATTGTGGCAAATTATTTTAGGCCAAATTAGAATCCTGAGCTCTAGCCTAGGCTATATATTATAATAGGTAATAATCATGCCCTGACTCCCTGGAATATCCCTTGAAAACATGTCCAGTGAGTATGCTTGAAAGGTGTTTAAATGTGTTTTGAATTGATGTTTGAGGAATTTTTTTGGGTAAATGTGTGATGAGATTTTACAATGATTTTTACTAAAGTGGTTGTTCAACTGGTAATTACATGAGTTTATCTTGAATGTTTTCATTGCGAAAATAATAATGCAATATTTTGGATCAGGATGGGTTGGGTTGGGCTATGTTGTGATTAAAGATCGATGTTAATTGTGAATGTATAAGTAACTGAATGAATGGTGAAACTGACGAGTTATACTCCTATTTTGTTTGAAGGCCATTAGCCTTCCTGGGCAAAAGTCCATGCATGTTAGCAGCCACATGCCACCTTATGGATGGACGAGGGCTAGGTTATCAGTGACTATCCAAATTGACGGTTGGCCAAGATATGGTTAAGCGGCTGCGTTAAACCCAAATATAGACCATGAGACCCAGCGAGGTCAATCACCCCCTTTTTTCCTGAAACTGAATAAGTGGGACTTGGGTTGTTATATGTCTCATGTTGAGAATGCATGATTACTTTGAGCGGCTCATGTTTTTCCCCACCTTAAAATGGTTTGAGATGAATCTGTGTTTTGTTTTGACAGTTAAGGGTGGTTATTATTGAGTTTATCTCCTTTTTTCAAATATTTTGCTTTTAGGTGAAGTGCATGAGCATCGGGATGGAAACTCAGCTTAGAGCGAGGCCTTATCACCTAAGATTTGGTTGTTATGAATTACTTTAAGATTAAACTTATTTTAGAGCTTGTTGTTCAGATTGGACATCGATGCAGTCGTCACCAGGATTTGCACTTATGCTTTAATTTAGAATAAACTATGCATTAATGTTTTCGGTTAATACTCAGCTTGGTATTTCCAAAAAACGAAATACGGTGGTAACACCCACTTAGTTTTCTATTGCCATATAGATTAACATTAGTAAATAAAAAGGGATTGCAAAATTAGGGTGTTACAACAAGACTTTGCACGTGTTGTAATGGGGCTCGAATAAAGGATGAGAAGTAGACAAATGCTTTTATAAAGTAAACAACCTTTAACAAAACAAATGGCTAAAGAACTATCAACACTATCTACTTTGTCCAACCAATTTACAACTCAAATGAGAAACACTCCTCACATCCCCAAAATAAATCTCGTGACATGAGTTGTTTCAAAGAAATATAAAGTCACCATGCCAACATCTTTATTCTTGTTTTTCTTTTTTGGCTCCGAATGCATTGGATAATCAAACTAATACTTGGCATGGCAATTTGCCTTAAACAAGCATTTTTTTTAAATAAAGTCCAATTAGGTATTTCTTTGGATACAAGAGGGGAAAACTCCATTATTCTCACCATTATTATCCCTTAATCCTCACATCACAATAGCACCAACTATTGTCATCCACAAACAACCTATTAAACTCTCTTGAAATAAGGCCTCTTAGGCCTTAGCTTTAGTAGATGTGTTTAGCTAAGGGTTACAAGGAGGGACTCATAATAGAAGACAACAATTCTAGGATCATAGGGCTACCAGCAGGTTCAAATCACATAAAGTGGCTTTTTAGCCCTTGTGGTTTTCACATCTTACAAAGAATGCCTATTTAATTTCATTAACCATGAAAATACTTAATCTATTCCCACAAGGTCTCTTCACACTCAAACAGTAAGGAGGGGTTTAGATCAATTGAGAAAACAAGCAACTATAAGAACTCAAACTCACACTAGGATGGATGGTAGGATAGAACTGAAACTAGCACCACCCTTGGATACAGAAACACCATAAAGCTAAATACTAGGGCCTCTAACAACCACCTTGGATATAGAAGCACCACTAAAGAGATGCTAAGACTCTTACTAGATCACCACCTTACTCGGCTACAAGCAAGGATGAGCTAGAAGAGAGTTTGAGTGTTCAAAGGAGCTACGGCTCAACTTCATTCATAAAATGATCAAAAGTCCCTTACATAAGCAGCAATGGGGGTTATATACTCCCTTACGACTTGCTTACAACAGCTAGAAATTCAAAATTAAGTTAAATAAACTAGGTTATAATCGGTTTCCCAAAACAATCCACAAAAGGCAAGATGCAACCGGTAAGTGACACATCTTTAGTTGTTGATCTTGAGGACTTAGGTGGCACCTTAAGGCTAAATCAAGCACTAAAATTCAGCTTGGACCTCTAATCAAGTGCTTTGCAAGTGGCTTCCTCCTTGAGAACACAAAAACTGTCATAATCACCAAGTGCAACCGGCTAGTCTTTGCCCAGGTAAAGGGAATTAATTCCCTAACTTTGCTAGTTAATAGCTCCTTAAGTGTGTAATTTGATTGCAGTTTTTTATGGCCATTTGATAATATTTTTAAGGTACTATCAAGCCATAAAATTGTCAGTTCAAAATTAGGAGGATTGGGTACCAAAACGGGAGCATTTTCATAACTGTGCAAAGCTAGGCAAATTTCTATGCATGAATTTTACAGGTGATTTGAGGGGGCAAATGAACTCCAAATCACTTACAACTTGTTTTATTGGATCAAGCACTTCTTGAACTTCATCCTAGGCCAATTGCATCCCAATCATACCCTTAGGAGGGTTATGAAAGCAAGTGCACAAAACCAGGCTTGTGCGGTCGTTCAAATCCGGGAAGAGCTGAAAATTAACTTAGCAAAGACCTCATCATTCCGTGGCCTTTGGTGCTCGTACTTAGACTCTCTTGCTGGTCTTGAAGGTTTGTTTGATTTTCCCTTGATGGACCTCCATCATCCTGCCCTTGTTGGGAGGAATTTGACCTCAAATTTGCTAAATGGTCATCTTCCAAGTATGGACTTAGATCCGCCACATTGAATGTGGCCGAAACACCAAATTCCCTAGGCAAATTTACCTTGTATGCATTATCATTCACCCTTTTAGGATCTTAAAAGGGCCATCTACCCTTGGCATCAACTTGTTTTTGCGTTTAGATGGGAATCGTTCCTTTCTCAAGTGAATCCATACTAGAACCCCAGGTTAAAACACCACTTTCTTCTTGTGCTTGTTTGCTTGGGCTTGGTAGGAGGCATTGGACTTCTCTATCTTGGACTTAATTAGCTCATGGAGCCTTTGAATCTCCTCAACCCTTTTGCTTGCCTCTACACGTGGCTTCTTTTCTATCACCTTGGGAGTAAGATCAAGGGGGCTCAATGGATATACCTCAGAGACAACCTTAAAGGTGGACATTCCCGTGCCCTTGCTTGGTGCCTTATTGTATGCAAATTCCGCATATGGGAGAAGAAAATACCATTCCTTGGCATTGGTTTAACCAAGGCCCTTAAGAGAGTTCCTAAGGTTCTATTAGTGACCTCAGTTTGCCTATCTGTTTGGGGATGGCAAGTGGTGCTATACTTGAGCTTGGTTCCCATCTTCTTCCACAAGGTAACCCAAAAGTGACTAAGGAACTTGGTGTCACAGTCCAAGGCTATGGACCTTGGGATACCATGTAATCTCATAACTTCCTTCAAGTATAAATCGTCAATGTGAGTGGCATCATTGGTTTTATCGCAAGTTATGAAATGAGCCATCTTGGAAAAGCGATCCACCACCACAAAAAATGGAGTCTTTGTTCCTTTGAGTTCTTAGCAAGCCAAGGATGAAATCCATGCTCACATCAACACATGAAATGGTGGGAATGGGCAAGGCTGTGTATAAACCGTTAGGGAGTGAGTGGCTCTTAGCCACTTGACATGTAGCACACCTTCTTAAGACGTCTTGCACATCCTTACTCATGCTAGGCCAAAAGTAATGCTCCCTTAGCATGAGAAGGGTCTTGTTCTCACCGAAATGACCGGCCAATGATCCTCCATGTACTTCTCTAATAAACAACTCACGACTGCCACAGTTTGGGACACACAAACGGGTTCCTTTGAACAAATATCCCTCTTGCGTCAAGAAGTCCCCTTTCGGGGGCCGTTGACATTCCTTATATCACTCCCCAAAATCCTCATCATCCTCATAAAGGGACTTAAGATGCTCAAACCCAAGGATACAATCATCAAGTTGAAACAACAATAGATACCTCTTGATAGTGCATCGACTCCACGGTTTAGTTTCCTGGACTTGTGTTTGATGGTAAAATGAAAGGATTGGAGGTATTCCACCTACTTAGC
This sequence comes from Carnegiea gigantea, assembly GCA_029747015.1. NCBI lineage: Eukaryota > Viridiplantae > Streptophyta > Magnoliopsida > Caryophyllales > Cactaceae > Carnegiea > Carnegiea gigantea. The sequence continues at coordinate 70,325 of JAKOGI010000312.1, forward strand.
ATGCTTGGAGTTAAGCTTGTGTTGCCCTTGAATGTATTTCAAGGCCTCATGATCCGAATGCAAAATAAACTCACTAGCGACCAAGTAGTAACTCCAATGTTCAAGACACCTCACAATGGCATAAAACTCCTTGTTGTGCGTGGAGTACTTCCTTCTTGAGTCACACAATTTTTCACTAAAGAAGGCGAGGGGCTTGCCTTCTTGAGTGAGTAATCCACCAATTCCCACTTCGGAAGCATCACATTCAACTTCAAAGACCTTGTCAAAACAAGGTAGTGACAAGACTAGGGCTTGAGTGAGTTTGGATTTGATCTCTTCAAAAGCTTCTTGTGCTTTGGGGGACCACTTGAAATAAAAGCCTTTGATCACCTCGATCATGGGGGCTATAATAGTGTTAAAGTTCCTAATGAATTCCCTATAGAATGGGGCTAATCCATGGAAACTTCGCACATCATGAATGCTCTTTGGAGTCGACCAAGACCAAATGGCGTCCAGTTTGCTCTCATTTACCTTGATGTCATGGGCAGTCACAATGTAGCCTAGAAAAGTCACCTCATTGGTGAAAGAGGTGCACTTTTTTAGGTTCTCATAAAGCTTCTCCTTCTCAAGGACCATCATGACTTGAGTAAGATGGTCACAGTGCTCTCCTACATTCTTGCTATAGATCAAAATATCATCAAAGTATACCACCATAAACCCACCAATGTAGGGTCAAAACACTTGGTTCATAAGTCTCATGAAAGTATTTGGTGCATTTGACAATTCAAATGGCATGACTAACCACTCATATAAGCCTCCTTTTGTCTTGAAAGTCGTCTTCCACTCATCCCCTTCTCTAATACGGATTTGATAGTAGCCACTCCTCAAATCCACCTTGGAAAACACACATGAGCTATGGAGTTCATCAAGCATATCCTCAAGCGGTGGTATGAGATGCCTATGCTTGATAGTTATCTTGTTAATGGCTCGGTTATCCATACACATCCGTATACTCCCATCTTTCTTTAGGACCAAGAAAGCCAGAACGGCACAAGGACTAAGGCTCTCCCTGACCAATCCCTCAGAGATCAACTCTTTCACTTGCCTTTGAACTTTCATGGTCTCCTTAGGATTCATCCTATAGGCCGGTTTGTTAGGAAGTACGGCCCTGGGAATGAGGTTTATATGGTGTTGTATGGCTCTTTTTGGGGTTAAACCCATGGGGATATCTTCGAGGAAAACATGCTAAAGTGCTCAAGTAGGGAAATGGCTATAGGATGGCTTAGTGTAGAACCTTTGGACTCACCCAAGGAAGTGAGGATCCACTCGCTAAAGGCCTTGAATTCATGGTATGAGGTCTTAAGAAGGGGCTCACTGTAAGTGAGTAGCCGGTCTGAATGTTCTTGGCTTTTTTGTTACTTGTGTTTGTGGAGTTAAGATGGGCTTAAGGACGCAAGGGTGATCTTCTTCCCATCTTTAGAAAAGGTATACATATTCAAGTAGCCATCGTGCATCACTTTTCTATCAAACAACCATGGTCTTCCCTACAAAAGATGACAAGCATCTATGGGAATGATGTCACACCACAACTCATCATGGTAGCTCTTTCCAATGGAGAAAGAGATTAAATATCTTGAATTAACTTGCAAGCCTTTACCTTGATTGAGCCATTGTATGTTATATGGGTAGGGGTGAGCTGTGGCTTAGAGGTTGAGTTTCTCCACCATGCTAAGTGAGGCTATATTTGCACAACTTCCTTCATCAATGATCAAGGAACGTACCTTTCCTTGGACCGTGCATCTAGTGTGAAAGATGTTCTCCCTTTGTTCCTCCTTGGCTCCTTTGATTCTACTTAAGGCTTTTTATAACACCAACAACTCTCCTTCATCCGCCTCCTCCAAGACCTCCTCTTGCTCATCCATGAAACACACCTCCTTTTCCTCCTCCATTTCCTCCTCCTTAGTTGCATCCCATTCGGCTAAAGAGATAATTCTCCTATTTGGGCAATCTGAAGCTATGTGACCAAGGCCTTGGCACTTAAAACACCTTCTAGTATTCAAAGGGCTGGGGTTTAGTCTGTTTTGTGGGGCTAGGTCTTTTTGTGGAGCTTAGTTCTTCTGTAGGGTGGAAGGGGTTGAAACTGTGGGTCTAGAGGGTGGAAATGAGCTCCCGTTGTTAAAAGGTTGGCTCTTGGGTGGGGGTTTCAGGAAGTCTCTTTTGAGGGGCTTGGCTTTCCTCCTTTGTTCCACTTTGTGAGCTAGTACACACACCTCATCAAAGGTGGAATATTGTTATAACTCTACTACGTGGGCATACCTAGGATCAAGTCTTCCCAAGTATCTCACAATAGTTTGGTCCTCGGCCTCTTGAAGGTTACATTTGATCAATACTTTTCAAATTCTCTAGTATACTCCTCTACACTCATGGTCCCTTAGGTTAAGTTGTGTAGTTGGGAGTAACTATCTTGAAGGTAAGAAGGGGGTAGGAAATGGTCCTTGAGCTTAGACTTCATTTTCTCCTAAGTTCGAAGCTTGCGTTTCCTTTTTTTAACTCTCTTGGCACACAAATTAGTCCACCAAAGGGAGCCATATTTCCTAAGTCTAAGAGCAACAAGCTTTACCTTCGTATCCTCAGGGATCTCCTTGTAATCAAAAATTCTTTCCACGGTGTAGAACTATTCCAAGAACTCGTCGGGATCAAGCTTCCCTTCAAAGTTCGGAACCTCTCCCTTGATGTCACTAAGGTTTGGTTGATTTCTTCTACCCCTTCTTGGCCTTCTAATAGGCTCTTCTTCACTAGATGATCCAAAGGGATTGCTTCCTTCTTCATCTTCTTTTCCGTGGGTAGATTCGGATGAACTAGACAAGAGAGAACTTCTAATGGCTTTCTTCTTTTGCTTCAAGGGCTCATCGAGTTAGCGCGTCAACTACTCATTCTAGTTCTCGATTTCTTCATTCCGAAGCTTCCTTGCTTTGTAATTCTTCATGAGGGCCTTAAATTTTTCCTCCAAAGACATGCTTGCACTCATGTCTCAATTCGGCTTCTAGCACGGATTCTTCGTAGCTGGTTGTGTTTGGGCAGTAGGAGCATGTTTTGGGCTGTGAGTTAAGGCCAAGGAGAAACCTTAGCTCTGATACCAAGATGACCTATTCCCACAAGGTCTCTTCACATTCAAACAACAAGGAGGGGTTCGGATCAATTGAGAAAACAAGCAACTATAAAAACTCGAACTCACACTAGGATGGATGGTAGGATAGAATCGAAATTGGCACCACATTTGGATATAGAAACACCATCAAGCTAAGTACTAGGGCCCTTAACAAACCCCTTGGATATAGAAACACCACCAAAGAGATGCTACCATCTTATTGGGCCACAAGCAAGGATAAGCTAGAAGAGAGTTTGAGTGTTTAAAGGAGCTATGGCTCAACTTCATTCATAAAAATGATCAAAAGTCCCTTACATAAGCAGTAAGGTGGGTTATATACTCCCTTACCACTTGCTTAGAACATCTAGAAATTTAATATTAAGCTAATTAAACTAGGTTATAATCGTTTTCCCAAAACAGTCCACAAAAGGCAAGATGCAACCGGTAAGTGACATATCTTTAGTTATTGATCTTGAGGACTTCGGTGTCGACTTAAGGCTAAATCAAGTACTAAACTTCAGCTTGGACCTCTAATCAAGTGGTTTGCAAGTGGCTGCCTCCTTGAGAACACAAAAACGTCATAATCACCAAGTACAACCGGTTAGTCCTTACCTGGGTAAAGGGAATTAATTCCTTAACTTTGCTGGTTAATAGCTCCTCAAGTGTGTAATTTGGCTGAGGGTTTTTATGGTCATTTGATAATATTTTTAATATACTATCAATCTATAAAAGTTTCAGTTTGAAATTACGAGGATTGGGCACCAAAACAGGAGCATTTCCAGAACCGTGCAAAACTGGGAAGATTTACATGCTTGCTTGTACAGCTGGTTTGAGGGGGCAAATGAACTCCAAATCCCTTGTAACTTATTTTATTGGATCAAGCACTTCTTAAAATGCAACCCAGGCTAATTGCATCCCAATCATACCCTTAGGAGGGTTAGGAAATCAGGTGCACAAAACTAGGCTTGTGCGCTGGTTTAAATTCGGGGAGGGCTGAAAATTGACTTAGCAAAGACTTGATCATTTCGTGGCCTTTGGTGCTTGTACTTGGACTCTATTGCTGGTCTTGAAGGTTTTTTTGATGTTTCCTTGATGGACCTCCATCAATGTTGATGCACTTATGGTGTATATTTTCAAGGGGATCATTTTCATTCTTTAAACTCAACTTCAAGGGAGGTAAGTTTCAAATAAGTTCATGCATGGCAAGGCTCCTCTTTGGTTCCAATATTTGAATTTTATGACAAAATAAACTTTATGGAGTTTTATTTGAACTTCAAAGTGCCTTTTCCAAATGGGTTTTCTAAATGGGGATCAAGAGTACCTTGCATTTCAATAATGGAGACCATCATGCCCAAAACCCTAATGCCTCTGGAGAAGTCAAGGAAGGTCAAAAGAAGGCCAAGGAGGCTAAGGAGATCACAACCATGGTCCGAAATGCCTTAAATCACAACCCCCTTTTCATGCCCAGTTCGACCGAAGACATGTCTGGTTTTGTAAGCCTGTTGCAGTAAGAAATAATGGGAAATTTTCATGAAGGCCTTCCCCTTATTCAAGCTTAAAAAATAAGCTTTCCAATAAGACCAACCACGCTTTATTTGGAGTCCATTTGGTTGGTCATCTTTAGCCCACAAAATAAAGTGCTGAAATCCAGTCTAGTTTGGGCAGTCATCACTCTTCGACCCATAACTTTTAAACGGCTGATCCAAATGCAGTGAAACGACTTTATTTAGAAACTAGACTCTTCAAGCTTTCCAGAGAATCAAGAATCATCAAATTTGGAACACAAACCAGAGAGATATTCCCATTTGAATCTGGCTAAGCTGTAGGTGTGAATGCATTAATGGCAAGCGCGTAAAGCCTATGTATTTGGTCTCTTCAGCCCTTTGCTGCATTCTTCCCCTTCCAAGCCGCATTCCCCCTTTCCTCACAAGGCCAAGACGTGTGTAAATAAGAGGGTTCATGCATATCAAGCTTGCTAGGTTCATTTCGTTCGAGAGACACAGGCTGGGTTCGTGGTTCTCAACCGAGTGCAATGTTTCTTCCCTAGTCATTCCCCTTTACTTGTATTTTCATTTGTGTCTTTTCATAAGTAAGCTTGTATCTTTTCAAGTGTGAGGCCAACTCTATATAAAGGCCATAAACCAAGTTGTTTAGCATCAAGTCATTCATCAAGTAAAAAGTACAATTCAGATTTGAGTTGAATACTCTTTTCTCAAAATCCCTAGTTCTATATCTTGAGAAGTGGCTCTCTCAAGTGGTGTTCTAGGTCCCTTTATCTCAATTAGGTGGTGATTAAATTCTGTATCCTAATTGACCCAAGCTCTTGACTTGAGAGGCTCCATTTGGATTATCTCTTGTTCAGTTCTTGAATTATCCTATCCTTTCCTTGTTTCCACAAATGCAAAAACACAAAACCTAGCCTTGCTTGGTCACTTGGGTGCTCTTATATACATCATTTGGTATCAGAGCATTCATCCATCATGATTTCGCTCAAGCATGGTTCCCCAGTGCCTAGCTGCACGACCGTGCCCTCCCTAAACAGCCTTTCTCTAGCCTAAATGCATAACCCACAAAGAACCCTTAAGCATTCATCCGTTATGATTTCTCTTGGGAACTTGAGAAAAGAGATTGCTTTGATTGAAAAGGAGATGGTCATCCTTGAAACTCCAAAGTTTCATGGCCAAAAAGAAGATTTCCCTTACTGGATTTCCAAAGTGGATCAAGTCTTCACTCGCTACAATATTGACGAACAAGAGAAGTTTAAGGTGGTTATCAAGAAGCTCCAAGGCCATGCGCTTGAATGGTGGGAAAAGTACAAGTATAAGAGAAAGAAGAGAGGAAAAAGTAAGATCAGAACATGGGATAAGTTGAGAGGTAAACTAAAGTATGCTTTTGCTCCAACCTCTTACTTACACAAGCATCCTTTTCTTTCCTTTCAGGTAAACGGCTTTAATTCCTCTTCTAAAAACCTCCATTTCAACAAGAGAAGTCCAATGAGTGCTTGTCACTCTAGCTCTACTTCCAATACAAATTCAGTATTTCAGTGGATTCTCATTTATGTGTTCAAAACCTGGTTCTATATCTTAAGTGTTGGCAATCTCAAGTGGTGTTCTAGGTCTCTTATTCTCATCTAGGTGGTGATTAACTTCTGTATCCTTGATTGGGTTAAGGGATTACCCAAGGTTTGCCTTGAGTAGCTCCATTGGATTATCTCAAAGTCAAGTCTTGAACTATCCTTTTTACTTTCCTTGTTTTCTTAATTACAAAAACCACAAAAATACTTAACTTGGTCATTTGGGTTTTCTTAGATATATACATCAGGAAGAAAGGAAAATAAGGAATGATAGGTTCAAGGTTGAGTTTGAGATAATCCAAGAAGGAGCCACTCAAAAACAATCCTTGGGCAAATTCCTTTACTCGTTCTAGGATATAGAAATGAATCACCACCTAGAGGAGTTTAGGAAACTAGAACACCACTTGAGTTTGCTAACACTTAAGATATAGAACTAGATTTTCTCACACACTTTGAAAGAACACTTCAAAGCTGAATTGTATTTCTTGAACTCGAATGTAATTAGCATGTGTTGCTCACTTTGATCCGTGTTATGACAATTTCATTGCTCCATTATCCCCACAATTAGAACCTGAACTAGCCAAACTTATAACCATAGGGGGACAAATGGGAAACACAAGTGAGGGACAACCAAGAGGGATAGATAAGGAAGGCGAACATGGAGAACCCTTGATCTTTAAAGAAGGATGTCATGAAAACCATGAGGTGAATTGTGACCTACCTCCACGATTTGATGAGCTTAAAATTGAAGAACTCCAAGTGTCTGATTTGGAGCTATGTGGGGTTGTCGAAGGAATTGAGGAACTCTTGAGTCAAGAAGAATGCCCTCATTTACAACAAGAATTGAGGACAATTCTTTTCGAAGAGAGAGGGATTGATGTATATTTTCAAGGGGATCATTTTCATTCTTTAAACTCAACTTCAAGGGAGGTAAGTTTCAAACAAGTTCATGCATGGCAAGGCTCCTCTTTGGTTCCAATATTTGAATTTTATGACAAAAGACACTTTATGGAGTTTTATTTGAACTTCAAAGTGCCTTTTCCAAACGGGTTTTCCAAATGGGGATCAAGAGTGCCTTGCATTTCAATAATGGAGACCATCATGCCCAAAACCCTAATGCCTCTAGAGAAGTCAAGGAAGGTCAGAAGAAGGCAAAGGAGGCCAAGGAGATACAACTATGGTCCGAAATGCCTTAAATCACAGCCCCCTTTTCATGCCCAATTCGACCGAACACATGTCCGATTTTGTAAGTCTGTTGCAGCAAGAAATAATGGGCAATTCTCATGAAGGCCTTCCCCTTATTCAAGATTAAAAAATAAGATTTCCAACAAGACCAACCACGCTTTATTTGGAGTCCATTTGGTTGGTCATCTTTAGCCCACAAAATAAAGTGCTGAAATCCAGTCCAGTTTGGGTAGTCATCACTCTTCAGCCCATAACATTTAAACAGCTAATCCAAATGCAGTGAAACCACCTTCCTCAGAAACTAGACTCTTCAAGCTTTCTAGGGAATCAAGAATTATCGAATTTGGATCACAAACCAGAGAGATATGCCCATTTGAATCTGGCTAAGCTGCAAGTGTGAATGCATTAATGGCAAACGCGTAAAGCCTATATATTTAATCTCTTCGGCCCTTTGCTGCATTCTTCCCCTTCCAAGCTGCATTCCCCCATTCCTCACAAGGCCAAGACGTGTGTAAACAAGAGGGTTCATGCATATTAAGCTTGCTAGGTTCATTTCATTCAAGAGACACAAGCCGGGTTCATGGTTCTCAACCGAGTGCAATGTTTCTTCCCTAGTCATTCCCCTTTACTTGTATTTTCATTTGTGTCTTTTCATAAGTGAGCTTGTATCTTTTTAAGTGTGAGGCCAACTGTATATAAAGGCAATAAACCGAGTTGTTTAGCATCAAGTTATTCATGAAGTAAAAAGTACAATTCAGATTTGAGTTGAATACTCTTTTCTCAAAATCCCTAGTTCTATATCTTGAGAAGTGGCTCTCTCAAGTGGTGTTCTAGGTCCCTTTATCTCAATTAGGTGGTGATTAAATTCTGTACCCTAATTGATTTAAGGGATTGCCCAAGTTCTTGACTTGAGTGGCTCCATTGAATTATCTCTTGTCGAGTTCTTGAACTATCCTATCCTTTCCTTGTTTCCACAAATACAAAAACACAAAACCTAGCCTTGCTTGGTCATTTGGGTGCTCTTATATACATCAACTTATAGGTCCATAAAATGGGAAGAACCAAGCAGTGATCTCAAGTAGAGCAAGTAAATGAAGCTATGGTTTACAAATAAGAAAAGAGATAAGAAATAAGAGATAAAACTAAGCCACTTAGATAAGATATCACCACTAAGAGTCTTAGAGTTCAACTTTTAGATCTCATGAGATAAGATATCACCACTCAAAAGATCATAAAAGCCTTTTGAACACCACCCTAGTGACCTAAACTAGAGATAAGCAAGAGGGAGATTTTGAGGGAGTTTAAAACTCAACCATTTCATTCATTCACCAAGTGTGTTTTTAAAATAAAGGATTTCACACATATAAGGCCATCTAACAATCAGCGACAAGGGGGAAATAAGGCCAAACAAATGGCCAAAGAGAAAAGGGGGGGAACCAAAAAGTAAGCAAGTACAAAAGCAAAAAGCTAGCAACTACAAAGTACAAGGTGTCTCTACAGACCCTAGAAGATTGTTATGATGACAGAATGACCAATTCTAGCTGCCATTAAATAGCTAAGAGGATTCTTGGGGCTCACTGGATATTATAGGAGATTTATCAAGCATTATGGCTTAATTAGTAAGCCACTTACTGATCTGTTAAAGTAGAATGAATTCCAATGGACTGCACAGGCTCAAATAGCTTTGGACAAGCTCAAAACTGCTATGGCTTAAGCACTAGTCCTGGCTTTACTTAATTTTTCCTCGCCTTTCACCATTGAGGCTGATGTTTCAGGTGTGAGAATTGGGGCTGTCTTGGTACAGCAAGGCCATCCTATTGCATATCTCAGAAGGACCTTGGCTCCAAAACACTAAGCACTATCTTCTTATGAAAAAGAATTTTTGGCTGTGGTTCTAGCTGTGGAAAAAGAAAGGCGTTACTTGCTGGGAAGGCATTTTATCATTAAAACTAATCATTTCAGCTTGAAATACCTAATGGAGTAGAAGATTACCACCACTTTTCAAAGCAGATGGCTCCCTAAGTTGATAGGATTTAACTATGAGATTGTTCACAGGAAAGGTAAAGAGAATATGGCTGGTAATAGTCTATCCAGGGCTTTAGGGACTCAACTACTCACCATGCATTTGAGTACTATTAACACTTATTTGGTGGATAGGGTGAAAGTGACCTGGCAACCAGACCTAACATCACAAGCATTGATTCAATCATTAAGGGCTAGAAATTCTCATCCTAAATTTATTTGGCAGCAAGATATGCTTCAAAGAAAGGGTAAACTAGTAGTAGGGAATGATCCCTCCTTACAGTAGCAAATTATTCAATTATTTCAGGATTCCCCTTTGGGAGGCCATTCAGGTTCCACAGTCACCGTCAAGAAGCTAGCTCGCATGTTTTATTAGAAGAAATTGAGGAAGGAAGATAAGAATTGTGCTATTTGCCAGAGATGCAAACCTTTATTGCAAACTCCTGCTGGGTCTCTACAATCACTCCCTATTCCTAAGGCAATCTGGGTGGACATCTCCTTAGATTTTGTAGAGGGACTTCCTAAGTCTGGGGGCAAAGACACTATTCTCGTCATTGTTGAGAGGCTTAGCAAATATGCCCATTTTTTGTAACTTCTCATCCTTTTATAGCAGCTGGGGTGGCTGAAGTCTACTTTAAGCAAGTTTTTAAGTTGTATGGGCTTCCTAAGACTATTGTCAGTGACAGAGATTAAATTTTTATTAGAAATTTTTGGAAAGAACTTTTCAGATTCCAATAAGTATCACTTCACAAGCCAACAGCTTATCATCCTCAGACTAATGGACAGACTGAAGTAGTTAACCAATGCTTAGAAGGGTACTTGCGATGTATGATAGGGGACAGGCCTCTAGAATGGGTTTTGTGGCTACCGTTGGCTGAATAGTGGTATAACACGAATTGGTATTCTACCATTGGTGTCACCCCTTATGAGATGGTCTATGGCCAGCCACCTTCCCTACACATACCTTATGTTTCAGGAGATTACAAAACAGCAGCAGTTGACAGAAGCCTCAGGGCTAGGGAAGAGTGCATTGCAATGCTCAAGTACCATCTTTCCAAGGCCTAGCAAGAATGAAAAATCAGGCTGACAAGCATAGGCTAGAGAAACATTTTGTAGTTGGGGATTTGTGTATGTTAAGCTCCAACCATATCGGCAACATTCTATTTCTCAAAGGATCTATCACAAACTAGCTCCTAAGTCTTATAGACCTTTTCCCATCATAGCACGGGTGGGGGTCGTGGCTTATAGGCTACTATTACGTCCTACTTCAAGGATTCACCCCGTTTTCCATATTTCTAAGTTGAGACAGCATATTGGGTAGTAACCATCACGAGCTACCTTACCTAATATTGATGATCAAGGTCTTCTAGCTGCTGAGCCTATTGCCATTCTGGAAAGGAGGTTGGGAAAGCTGGGTCACAAGGCTATCGTTTATGTCCTAGTTTAGTGGTCTACTAGGTCCAAAGAAGATACCACTTGGGAGCTCTACTCGGATGTCAAAAGAAGATTCCCTCTTTTTAACATAGCAGCTTGAGAACAAGCTGTTTGAATGGGGGGCCAACTTGATACAGCCATATGGTAGAAACAGGTGCAGACCAAGTGAGTTGTTATAATGCTGAATAGGGGGGTTAGTTAGCTATTCTATTAAAGGGGGCCCATAGTAGTTAAGTTTGTTGCATTTTTGATACAAAGAGAGAGGGGGGTATTGTAGAAGATCATCTATGAATGAAATCACTCATTTTCTCTCTCCCTCACTTCTGTATTTCTCTCTTTCTCTCTTCTGAGTTGTCAATCCAGCTCCATCTCCTTCATTTCTTGCTCCTCCAAGGTGCTGCCTCCTAGGAAGAGTTATCAAAAGGGAATTTAGCTACCTCCAAAAACCCTAAGAATAAGACCAATAAAATGAGGAAAAGGGGGTGGTGGTGATGCTGTAGGTGTTGGCCAGTGATGGCATCCTGCCCTGTGGTGGTTGGGCGTGGCTAAACATGAGGGGAAGTCTCGATTAGGAATAAAGAGGGGAAATAAAGAAAATGGGCTGGAAAAAAAGTAAACAAAGAGAAGGGCTATGTAGGGCGCTGGAGGGGGGTAGCTGGATTTATTTTTAAAAAAAACCCTTTTATTTTCCACCTCTTCTCCCAACCCTTTCTCCAAGAAAAAAATTTCCTCTTTTATTTCTGCAAATGTACTTGGGTTTTTTAATAACCTTATGACTATTTAGGGGGAAAATTATCAATTTCACCCGTAATTAGTAATATATATTTTTAAATCTATTTATTTACCCATTTATTCGCACTATTATTTTTATTTTCATAGCATAGGTAAATAAATCATAATAAATAATCCAACTTAGTGTCTTCATGAAAATATCATTTTTAGTCATTTTTATAGATATCCTAATTTATATTTGTTTATAAGTATCAAATGATTTTATACAAAGAATTACTGAATCTTTCTTCAGTCACTTTGTCGTTTCAACCTTAAATCGCATAAATATTTCAAATGCCGAATTGAAATGTGGCACTTAATTCTACTAAATTGATTTAACTAAAGTAATTAGCATAGGTTAGGTTCGGCTATTACATCTTTATTCGTTCCTTGATAGCCCACTGTGTAAGGTCTTCTCTAGTTTAGTTTTTATAGTTGTTCAATAATAGTATTGCACTAAAAATATTGACCTAACATGGCAATATTCGAAGTGTTTATGTGGGGTCCAGCACTGTTAGTGCTTTTTGTTGATCCATTATGGAATTAAGGGTTTTGCTTATTTCCCCCTACTGTATTACGCTTATTAGTTTTACTACAACTTGCACACTAGTATTGGATTCCATATAGGGTTAAATGTATTAATTTCTTAGTAAATGGAGGCAGAGATAGGATTAGAGGGAGTTTTTAGCTTTTAATTTTCTTTTCCTTTTTCTCATTTTATAAGTTTCAGATCTAATTTCTATGTTTGTGAAACTGGTATAATTTTGCTTGAGATTCATGCTTTTTAGTGGAGATTCTGTCTTGATTCGAAATTTACAAAAAGTGGCGTCAGATTCAAATTTAGTTTGGTTCAACAGAAAGTTCGACTCTCATACCTCCATTCTCTTATGCTGCAAATCATTTTATTTTCAAGTTTGTTCATCTTATCATGTGCCCCTCTAATTCATATTTGGGTTGCATTTTGTCAGTCTAGGTAGTCTCCCAATCTCTGTTTATTTTTTGGTTCTGTTTCTTGTGAAATCATTTAAATTTACCTTTCGCTATGCGAGTGATTTTCCTTTAAAAGATTTTTAGCGAAATATCATGTATTCACAAATTTAGTGTTCGGTTAAAGCCACTATGATCTTGTCCTTCTTTAACTCTAATTGCCTTGTTTGTTCCCTTGTTAAAATTTGCTTGGTTAGTAGCATAAGTGATTCTAGATTTAACATTGAGTATTATATTGTAATTTGAGAATCAAAGTCATATGTGCCTGTAGTGTTAGTCCTTTTGCCACAATTTTCTTTCATGCTTCTTAACTCTTACAGGTGCAGTTATTGCTCAAGACAAGACATGTAGATCAAAGTTGTATTTGACAATGCATTACGTAAGTACTACAAGAAAATTTTGTGTTTGTTTATATTTTCGTATGATATGGTGTTAAGGGCATTAGCTTGATGCTTTAAAAAGATTTTTTAAGCTCTAGTTTGGCTAGGAAGCATGGACCAGAACATGTGTTAATATAGCAAAAGAGTTAAGGGCGGAGCGTTACCACCATCCTAGGCAAGATAGGACTTAATTAATTTACATAAAATAAATATCATACCACACTCTAGCCTACATGATAAACCAATTGGAGCATGACTTATACATTTCCAAACTCAAGCAAAAGTCCAGCAACCTACAAAACTTACATTCCGGTCATCTTTAACTGCATGAAATGTTACTGTGAGCTTGTCCAGAGTTAATTGACTGTCTCCTCCCTTGTCTAGTGTTGTTAAGGAAAGACTTAACATTATATTTACTTGAAAACATAAAACTCAAAAATTTTCAAATAATCAGCCAAAACTCAATACATGTACTGATGTAATGTAACGATAGAAATTTATTTTTTAGTAGAGTGCACATTTCAATTATTTTAGTTCAAAATAAAGAGATGATAAAGAAGTATATTAAAACTGTTACCAGTTATTACCTAAACTGGAGCCTAAATTGATAAGCTCATATTGTGACAATGCGATCATTGAATAAGCTGCATACCTCCTAGGCCAATCGGGAGCCTGAGTTGAAGTCTTGTGGGTGAACTGAAGAACCTAAGCCCTTATAACTGATAATTGGTAGATCCACTTATGTTGCAAAACAATACTTGACAATGATTAATTAGATATCGTACATTATGAAATTTTGATACTTATAAAATTATGTGAAATTTCGAAAGGTACAGGTAATAAACGGACTTCGATTTAAATTTTGTCTCTTTCTCTCTCTCTCTCTTGTAAAATATTCATTTATGGATGAATGATGACGAAAGAGACCTCACTTCTATTCCAAATAGGTTTTGTATGATTAGCATACATCAAATTGGTCTTATTATTAATATCTTTATAAGTATCCCCATAAACTTCTCGCTACTTGCCTTTGTTATTAACGTATCCACAATTATTTACTTAAACAGGAATATAAATCTTTATTGTCCCCTTTTTCATTGATTTATTACACTAGTGATCTATTATTACTGCTATTGTTATTATTATTTCTATTTTTCTTTTCTATATTGCCTTTTATAATTTAGCAATTTATTAGTGAAAAAAGGGGTTGGGTAAACCAATTTATGAAGTTACGTGTAGTTCCAATATAGCATATACGTTCCTGGGACCGAGTCAAGAGGATATTCACCTTTGCAATTTCCGGTAAACCTCAGTTACCATTTGCCTATCTTGGGGTTATAAAGAAGTATGTTATTGCCCACTCTCTTAAGTATAATTTAGCATTTAATCCTATTTATGGATAACCCTAACACTTAATTTTGTCACTACACTAACCATAACCCATCATCCACACTATTTCCATTAAATTTCCAATAAGCTAGCCGTAACACTACCTCAAAAATGCTTCTAACCATTACCCCCAAAGAATTCTGCAACCAAGGAAGTTCTCTTTTTTCACAATTCAACAACTAATACAAGCTTCAAGTTTAGGACTAGTTAGTTTATTTCAAACCCTTCCAAAAGCACTTCCCCTCCTCACTACCATCCCCATCCTCACTCCTCCTCTCCTTTTTCTCCTCAATGGTAAAATCCCTACACAAAGATACCCACCTCTAATTTCTCACAAAACTCAATCAAACTCCTTTAAACTTCAATGCAATCAACTCATGTTAGTACATTTTCACAATCCATGTTCAAAACCCCTTTCTTCCATGAATACCCACAAATATCGAACCATTCCAATCCCCGAAATTATCGTAGTACAGTTTAAATTTGCAAAAATTAACACTCACATTCAAGCTAACTTTTTTTCATGATAATTAATAACTGATGGGTCCATTTACCCTGTTTGGGCTAGTAATTCAGCGTTGTAAAGTCTTCTAGTTAAAAGGCAAGCACATGCTATGGCATTACATACCCATTAGCACTATCTGGCATTACTGTGGTTGGAATGTTCCTAAATTTTAACGGAATATATATTGAATAACTCTAAATTAGAATGGTGGACTGCTATTTATAATTTAAATAACTTAAACTTTTTTATGAATACCAAGTAAAAATTATAAATTTAAAAGATACATAAGTGCTAAACACATGAAATAGTTTTAGATTCTTAAAATTTATTAAAAATAGGTTTATCAAACACCTTATTTCTTGTTTGGAATCAAGTTCTTAGAAATCGCTTCAAAATAACTATGTTTGAGCAGTTAAAATGAGTGCCAAATGGACAGTTTGTTTCCTCATCTTCTTGTTTGCTCTTTAGCTTGTCAATATGATTAGATTCGAAGCTAGGAGTTTAACTTTATGTAGTTCTTATAGGGTAGTGTACTATATTTCAATATGAGATATATAAGACTTGATTGGATATGATTTTGATGAAGGTGGTTGATTTTCTTAGGAATAAATTGTCCTCTGCTTTATATTGAACTACTTCTACTATGCTTAGGCACTTTATGTGTCCTTGCTACTAGCTACAGGTAGTTGTTATGAAAAGGTGTATAAGAACTAATGTTTAGTTGTGAGTGATAGTTAAACTAATATTTTAAGATGTTGACCTAACTAAACAAATATTATAAGATAGTAAATGAGTATTATTGTTGTCTTATTCTCCTACACATGATATTGGTAAATCCTATATTGACTTATATTATCACCTTGTAGGTTGGTGTTAACATATCAGAATGAACAAATGTTGAATTAATATGCATAGGACTTCTATTGAATATAGGAATAGGGCTGAATCATTTTAGAAATTTTCTTTTCCTAATGCTGGGATAGTAAACTGATGGTATGCCCTTATAATAAATGCAAAGTTGGATATAATTAATTGTTATTTCACAAAATATGAGGTTGCATATCATCTCTTATTTTAGGGTTTTTTTGGCGACATTAAAAAGAGTGGGCGCATCATAGTGAGGCTATTTCCAGATCTTCTTGTTCATTCATTCATAGCAAAGGATAAACCACTATTAGTACACATGAAGATTGTGGTTTTGGTGATATTGATACTATAGAAATGTTCAATGTTATTTTTGGGAAGCACAAAAAGCAGTAATAATGACATGTTCTATCATGAGGGTAAAATTGATGACTTATCAAAATTGTCAAAACTTTCTTTTCTAGCGTAGTTGCTCAATTTGAAATGCATGCATGATTGGTCATTAAGTCTTTTCATATCTTACTCCAGCTTCCGGACACTATTTTTCCTTAAATAAATTAGTTCCCACTAACATAGGTTAAATGCAAGAATTTAATGAAAGACTTAGGAGCTTGAATCTAGAAAGATCCATGCTTTCCCTAAGGATTGTATATTATACTTTGGTGAAAGAGAAGGACGACAATCTTGTAACAGGTGTCATACTTTGGGAAGGAAGTATGATGAACAGAAATTGCCAGCCAATATCCGACGATATCTCCCTCTTATTCCTAAATTGCTCAAGTTATATAGATCATATAACATAGCTAAGGATATGATTTGGCATGATCAGCATATTATACGGAAGATGGGATTTTGAAACATCCTGATGCAAAGGCATAGAATAAATTTCATGAAAATTATACTAATTTTGCACCCAATCCTCAGAGCATTAGGCTTGGGCTTGCTAGTGATAGGTTTAACCCAGACACATAGCACTTCACCAACCTTATTGATTCCATATAATTTTCCCCCTTGCCTATGCATGAAACAATTTTCAATTATGGTGTTAATGATCATTGCTAGAGAAAAGGCCCGTGGTATGGACATTGATGTGTATCTTCAACTATGAGGGGCTCTTCATTCAACTACAAATGACTTTCCTATATATGCTAAATTTGGGTGGAGTAGAAAGGGCAATTTTGTTGGTACATCTTATGGTAAGGCAACCAAGTTCATTTGGTTGAGAATTGGATATAAGTATTGTTACATGGGTCATCATAACTACAAGATCATCTTGTTCATTATTATAAGGATGTGTTTAATGGAAATATGCTATTTGAAAACCCTCCAACTCCTCCAATAGGGAAGGTAGTTCTTATAAAATTGGAAGAAATAAATTTCATAAATGGGAAAGGTCATTCTAACATGGACGCTGATGAGAAAGATATGGAGTAAATGTACAAGAAACAAAGAATTTTCTTTGACCTTCCATATTGGGAGTATAATATTCTTTGTCACAAGTTGGAAACAATTCGTATTGAGAAGAACATTTGTGGTAATTTGTTGGGGACTTCATTAGATTTGGAAGGAAAGAGTAAGGATAACCTTAAAGCCTCATAAAATCTTCAAGAAATGAAGATAAGGCCTGATTTCTAGCTATTCTTGCTTCTAATTGAAAAATATCATTTGCCTCATACTCCTTATAATTCATCACTAGATGAGAAGACCCACTTGCTAAAGGTGCTCAAGCACCTAACATGCCAGGCAAATAAGTAATCAATATCTTCTAATGTGTCAATTTAAGAGAGGGCAAGTTGTTAAATTTGAAGAGCTATGATTTTCCTATTTTGATGCAATATTTAGCTCCAACTATGCTATGAGCTGTTAAGGATGATACTCTTAGAGATCTCATTTATGCGTTGTCTACATTTTTAAGCAATTGTATGTGAAAAAGCTTGATGCGGATTATAATACAATGTGGTTGGTAAATTATGTCGCACGTACAAATCTTCCTCTAGAATTTTTCACTATTGTGGTGCATCTAATATTGCACTTAACAAAGAAAGTAAAAGTTAGAGGGCTAGTATTCTATAAATGGATGTATCCTATAGATAGGTGATACCTTAGGTTTTAAGGTTGTGTTGAATTAACTTTTTTTTATCTATATGCCTTTGGTATATGTTTATGCCATCGATTATTGATCCATCGTAGGTATTTAGCATGGTTAAAAGCATATGCACATAAGCATGCACAACCTAAGGTGTCGATGATAGAGGGATATATTGCACAAGAGCGTATAACGTTTATGCTTAAGTATGATTATTCATTTCTCGATCTAGACCTGGACCGAACAAACAATTGGGCTGGACCAGACCTAATTAGACCGAACAGAGTCAGTTCGGTCCAGTCCTCTTTATTGTCTTTCATAAATAATGGGCTTCGATCCAGTCTAGGTCTAGACCTAGTGGACCGATGAACCGGACCAAGATTGAATAAAAGGCTAGGGTTTTTAAAAGTTTTAAAGTTTCTAGCTTTCTAGTTTTCAAATTTGTTAGATTTCACTCTTCAGTCCTCTAAATGCAAGTAGTTCACAGCATTGTCCCTCATCTATCCCTAACTATTAGCTCCTCACGCCCTCACCTAGTCCTTCGTAATTCGTGCTCTGCTCCCTTTCACTGATATCCACCGGCTGATGCACTCTAATCTTAGTGCTTTGCTCCCTCAAGTCTACAATTGTAGATTTGAGGCCTTAAGCCTAATTTTTTTGACCAACAACCTCTTGTCTCCTTCCGTCCAAGTCGCATCAAGCCCTTAAATCTACAGCACTTTGTCTCTTTCAAATCACCTCTACTACTCCTTCCATTTAGCTGGCGCCGTTAATCTATAGCTCTATACTAGCATTTAGGGTAGCATTTGTACACCTTGCCCCGCCCAAACTATAAAATAGACATTGAATAATTTGAGTTTTATATCGGTTTCTTTAACTACTTATACTTATCAACATGATTCATTTTCTTGACAAAACTTATTGGACAATTGATATGTCATATGTAAGACACATTGAAATGATTTGACATGAAATTGCCACTATCTAATTTGAAATGAAGCAAGTTTCTTCAATAGCTTTAAAAAGCTAGAGGTAAAATCTATTCAACTTAAAGAAAGAATTATGACGTTTGTTTCCTAAATGTGCATGGAGATGTATGTCTGTAGTAAGGAGTTCAATGTGGGAGGATTGATATGAGAAGCCCGTTGAACATCTCAATCATAGGTGCTCATTGATACGAGCCTTCTGGCTATCAATCTTATATTTGTTGAATTTGAGCTCATGTTGGAATGGTCTAGTCAGCTATGGGTCGACATTGAATATCGAAAACTAATTGCATTGACTAGGAAAATGAGCAATTGTTGTGTGATTAGTTGCTGATTCATTAAGAGATTTAACGAATTGGAAACAACCATCAAGGGTTCTGGAATCGATTATGGGGGTTCTTTAATTACTACATAATTAGTTCTGCTTATCAACATGATGCTTTAATAATGAATTAATTAATTATTATAATTGGCTGAATGTTTGACCTTGTGTTTGTGTTAATTTGAAATGGTTTTTTTGACCCAATAGATTAACTTCTAACTTCAAAGAAATGATAAATGAAACTTTTTAAATTTTTAGGTGTGATATTTAGCTTAATTCAATTGTATTGGTCATACAGAGTCCCTTATGGCTTGTTCTCGAAATGTGAGTTTCATTTTTTAAAAAAACAAGTCACAAGATCTATACATATAGACACTAGTGTTTAATTACTTATTATTATTCTTTTAATTACTTGTCAATCGTAGGTATCGAGCTCTAAATCCAAAAAGAGATGTAATTCAGAAGTGGAAGAATCAATTGATATAGATACCTATATTTCAAGTGGGCACCAAGTAAATCATCCTATTGAAATTGAGGAGGAAGAAGAGCCAAGTAAATGAGCACCAAAAAGTAAGAGCAAGGGGAAATAAACGGCTCGCAGGCATACCAAAGGGTAGAATATTGGCAACATTTTATAGAACTTAAAGACAACGGCAAAAGAGAGGCCAGTAAGTGTAAATAATGTAGTAAGACATAAAAGGCTGACTCTAATAGCATTGGCATAAACAATTTGAAAAACCATTTTCCTAAGTGGCCTAATAACCCAGATAATCAAAGCAAATAGATAAAAATTCAGTTAATTTTCGAAAAGGATCAAAATAATGATGAAGTTAGATTACAATCATAAGTATTACATCCATATGCAACAAGGGAGTCTGCGGCCAAGATGATCATAATTGATGAGTAAGCCTTTAGATTTGTTGAAAATGTGGGTTTTAGGCAAAAGATGTAGTTTGTTGTCCTTCACTTAGTATGTCTTCACACGTCACCATTGCTAAGACATTTATCACTTGTATTTGGAAGAAAGGGTCAAGTTGAAAGAATATCTCATACATTCATGTTAAGGGTGTGTGTGACAATGGACACATGGACTTCACATTAGAGGAATAGCTACATGTGCATAACTAGCCACTTTATTGATAATGATTAGAAATTGCATAAGGAAATATTAAATTTTTACGCAATTTCTTGTCGTAAAGGTGATGATATCGCTCTTGCTCTTGGAAAGTGTTTAGAGGATTGAAGTTTAGCATCTAAACTCTACACTAGTACATTGGATAGTGTTGAGAGCAGTAGCACTCTTTGTACTAGCCTAATTATTGATTTTAAGCAGCATAGTCTTTTTTTTTTTTTTTGGTGGGCAATTCTTACATGTTCTGTGTGTTGCTCACATAATTAATTTACTTGTATAGGATGGTTTTAAGGTTGTTGGGAAGTCATTTAAGTGCATTCAAGCTACTATGAGGTTTATTAGGCAATTCTAGTAGGTTGCAAAGATTTGAAGAATGTGCTTGCAGAAAAAGTTTAGAGCAAGGCTTCTTGGGCTCTTGATGTTCCCAGCAGATGGAACCCCACTTATAAGATGCTTTGCAATTCTTTGGTGTACGAGCATGCATTCACAAAGTATAGCAAAAGGGACCCTTATTATATAATGTGGAGTTGGTAAAAGATGATGAAGCAGATAGACCTCCTAAATCTAGTGATTGAAAACAAGTTAAACACTTGTTAGTTTCTTGAAGGTTTTTTATAATGTTGCTTCGCAATTATCTAGTACTTCATTTGTGATATCGAACATGGTTTTCTTTTGAGTATTTGGCTATTCATACTATGTTAAAATATTTCTAGTAAGTTGTTGAGATCATTGATGCTAATGATGAAGAAAGTGAGGAAATTGTGAGATTGGATCTATAGTCACAAACTTTAAAGAAATGGCCAAGAGTATGAGAAAAATGAACCCTTTCATGTATATTGCTCCCGTATTTGATCCTAAACACAAGTTGGCAAGTCTTGAGGTTTGTCTTTGTGCCTCGTTTGGTGAAGTACAAGATAAGGCAATAGTTTTGAAAGTTAAAAAAAAATTAGATGCTTTATTTAAAGAGTGTTGGCAATTGTACAAGTCATTGACTCCTCAAAGTGGGCAAAGCAGTAGGGCCCAACCTGAAGTTGAGAGGGTAATGCATCTAGTGGAGCTAGTGGAGCTATCTCTTGTGCATAAGAGATCAGAAAGAAGTCAAAAGAGACCTAGTAAAGGAAGAGGAATCATCAAGACAAAGTTACAAAAGTACCTAAATGAGGGACTTGAATAAGATGAAGTTGGGGATGAAGTGTTGGCAACCTAGGATGATGGAAAACAGATTCCTCAATATCCCATCGTTTCTCGTATGGCTTGTGATGTATTAGCCGTGCCTACTTCTACGGTTGCATTCGAGTCAACATTTAGCGAAGGAAGACGTACTATTGAGACATTTATAACTTCTTTAACCCCAAATGTAATTGATTTAATTAATATATTTCTTTGTATTGCATTATAAATTTATAATTTATTTAACTTTTATTAACTTATGTATTTTATTGGATTTGATTGTGAAAAGATGGACCAAGCCCTTATATATGCACAAGATTGGCTTATGCCAAGCAGCAGACTAGATATGGATGGCTATTTTGATGAGTTAGGGACCTTGGAAAGGGTAATTTTCAATTTTTCATCTCTTTTTTAAATTTAACTTATTTTAATTATATGATCACATGTTCTAACATTTAATTTCTTTCTTTTTATAGTGTTTATTTTAGATCTTGGTAAATTGAGGCTTAGGGATAATGTGATTGATTTGAGTGATACTTTGAACAATTAATAGTGAGGTAATTCATGTCTTTTTTTATTATGTTTATTTTAAATTATATTATGGTTATCATTGTTATTAATCTATGTTAAATTAATTGTTGGTTTTTATATTGGCGAACCCGTTCTATTATTTATTTTCATACCACTTCAACAATTAGTTGAGCATTTGAGAAGAGACCAAATTATTTCAAGGAAATCCTTCTCTAAGTCCAAGCAGTTTCAAACTCTGGAGTCACATTGGTTTCAATTGAGAGTCTCTTTTAAGAGGAGAACAGATCGTTTAACACTTAAAACTTTGATTATATAATTAACTTTTAAGTTTATTTGGTATGTATTAAACTTTTTACTTAGGGAGTCGCTTTAGATTTTGTTGTAGTTGCAGTGGTTTGGTAAGTTGTTTTACTTGGTTATGTAATTAACTTTAGAGTGACAAAATCTTTTTAGGTATGCATCATGCATGTTCTCCATGACTTTTGAAATTGGTTGTAATTTGTGAAATAGGTATACATCATGCACCAACATTGAGATTGAATAGATCACATGAATCATGAATTTTGGCAACTAGTAGTTCAAAAAAAAAAATCATTTTGCAGCCAGGAGTAGCAAATGGC
Source organism: Carnegiea gigantea (assembly GCA_029747015.1). Classification (NCBI taxonomy): domain Eukaryota; kingdom Viridiplantae; phylum Streptophyta; class Magnoliopsida; order Caryophyllales; family Cactaceae; genus Carnegiea; species Carnegiea gigantea. The sequence goes on from JAKOGI010000312.1 coordinate 92,909, forward strand.
CCAAAAAACAATGCAAGTGAAAATTTTAGCAGAGCAGGTCAGTAGCCCATCCCTTGTTTCTACTATGGGCTTTTGAAAAGTAGCCCAAATCTGATGCAGTCGAGGCCTATGTGCCCATAGCAAATCACAATAGTTCATTTGATTGGATCAAGGACTCGGTCCGATCCCTATCTGTTCTGGCTTTCACAGTCTAATCTTGGTCTAGATTGGCTATGACCACTTTGGTCCTTGGTCCTTCAAATCAATCTCAATCGTTCTCCAATTCGATCCGGCTTGGTCCAGTCTTGGACCAATGAGACCCCATTATTCAAGATACTTTGAAGGGGTAGAAATTGTCTTCAACCACCTAGAAAGGAATGATGATAACATCTCCAACGCAAAAGTGTTTCTGTTGAACATTGGTGGTCAACCCAAGGGAAATGTTAAAATGGTGAAAATAGATGATTGAATCCTTAAGCAAGCCCATCGATATGTGCTCATCCATGTTGATGTGATTGACTATATATATGTGTGTGTGTGTGTGTGTGTGTGTGTGTGTGTGTGTATGTATATGTATATAAGTGAGTTCGAACACTACAGTCGTGACATGTGTCCTATTAAACATTTATTAAGATTTTATTTAAAAATAAAAATTTAAACAATATGTGATTTAAAAGTTATCATAATGAATAATGTCTTTCAACTACTTTAATGAAGAAAAAAAAGGAAATAAATTACAAATATGTTAATATTATTATTATTTCTAAAAAGTTAATTTATAAGATTAATTATAATATTGATAAAAATATTTTAGCTGAAATTTTAAAATAGATTGTGCGTTCCACGAGTTTAAAAGCTAGTGACTAAAAAAACAAAGCCTTTTTTATGCTCCTTTGTTCAAAGTTATTATGCGTAGGTCCTTTCTGGTAGAACAAATGGCATTTTGTTCTCAGGAGCCTAATGATGAGCTCAAATAAAAATGGTTACTTAAGGCTTTCTAGTTGGTTACAGGAATTGGTAATTATAAAACCCTACGATAATTGTGTTTTATAAAACCTTATGATAATTTTGCTTTATAAAATTTAATCGTGATAGTATTGGAAAGACAATGGCTAATTGAAGAGCAAAACTAGGAAAAGACAAAGCAAAATGGGAAATAGTGAACTACAAAATGAAAGTGAATCAAATAAAATAGGCAATATAGACTAGCAAACTACCAAAAACTCACTAACAGTGGCAGTAAAATTTAATGACTGAAAGTCCTACCTTTATTCTCCGATTCACACCGTTAAACCTAAAATCACAGCCAAAACTAAATTTATAGTTTAAAAGTATGGCTAACATATACTGAAAGAGTACAGTTATAGTGGTTGTCACTATATGACAACCATCATAATTAGAGAAATTTAGAGCGTACATGTGTTATAAGTTGATCTTGACCGTTTATTTCATTTATTTTTTCAAATAATTAAAAATGTGTTATAAAAATTGTATAATGCCTCTATATATTAAAGAAAATTAATTTTATAAGAATTTGTTTGATTACTCTTTGTATCTATTTTATTCAAAACAAAAACAAAAAATTTACAAAAAGCAAGGACAAAATGTATTCAATACGTGTGTATCTCCCATTGGAGGAGAACACTTCAGGCCATTATCACCAGCGAGTCACCGGACGACCACTTTTACCGGTGACTTCTACTTTTTTGGCCCCCGAATCTCTCTACTACAGGGTTGTTCGAGGTCTGGGTTGGTTAACATGGAACGTCCACCATTATTATCGGTGAGGATGGCCGTGAAATAGAAGTCGTTGGTAAAAGTGGCCGTCCTATGGCTCACCGCTGATAATGGCCTCAAGTGGTGCCCTTCAATGGAGATACGCACGTGTTGAATACATTTTGTCTTTTCTTTTTATAAATTTTAGTTTTTTTCAAATAAAATAGATATATAGAGTAGTCCAAAAATCCTTATAAAATTAATTTTCTTTAATGTATGAAGGCATTATACAATTTTTATAACATATTTTTAATTACTCAAAAAGATAAATAAAATAAACGGTCAAGATTAACTTATAATACATGTACGCTCTATATTTCTCTAATTATAGTAGTTGTCATATAATGACAACCACTATAACTTTTTGGATACTGAAAACCACCAAAGACCAGAAGCTTATAACCAACTAAAGCTATATTTTTTCAATCAATTCACCCATACCTACTAGTTCCATTAAATTTAACAATCGATCGCCTCTAAAAGTTTGGGGGGAGGGATGGGACAGATTGTAAATCTCAGCAATATGTATAAAATAAAAAAAAAAAGGGCAGCCCGGTGCACAAGCATTCCGCGTTCACGCAGGGTCCGGGGAAGGGCCGCAACCCAAGGGGTGAATTGTGTAAAATAAAAAATTAAACCCATGCTATAAATTGGGTCATATTGTAATTCTTTTTAGGTGGATCAAAATAGTACATCTATGGGGGAGAAACAAACAATGCTTAAAGGCTTAAGTTTGATCAAAGAGGACAACTAAGGATGAAATATTAACAAAGCATCTATCCATTGTGACGTCCATTTGTATCAATTTATTGATGTATCCTCTAGGGAAAGCCAAGAGGATGGGAAAGATGTAAGAAAAGTGCAAGAAGTTCAAGGCAACTTTGAAACTACAAACTCACCTTAGACTTGGATAAGCAACCGGAACTAACACGAACCTTGGATACAGAAACACCACCAAGGAAAGATGTTAGGGCCCTTAACCACCCCTTGGATACAGAAACACCACCAAGAAGGAGTTAAGACTCTTGCTAGATCACCACTCAACCCGGCCAAAGGAAGAGATAAGCTAGAAGAGAGTTTGAGAGTTCAAAGGAGCAAAGCTCAACTTCATTTCATACAAATGCTTGAGTGAGTGGCCGGCCAAGCCTTGGGGGGTATTAATACAAGCTTTTCAAGTACAAGCATAGGCCTTAGGTTGCACTACAAGCTAAACTAGGCAAAATTACAAGGATCAAATCAAAGCATAAATGGGTAGATGCATCCTCCACTTGACAACTCTTCAATGCTCATCTTGAGGATGATGTGTCGACTTTAGGGACTAAAGGAAACCTCCATTCAGCTGATGCACCTTATGCTAAGCTAGTTTAGGAGCTAAACTAGGTAGAAATCACAAAATCCAAACAACACAAAACCGGTTAGATTGAACCCGGGCATGACACCTCATCTTTGCTGATCTTGAGGCTTAGGTGTCGACTTAGGGGCCTTTGGAAACTTCACTCAGCAGATTGGCACTCCTTAGGACAGCTCTTGCAAGTGGCTAAGCATGGATTAGAGCAAAAATCACCTCAATCATCTCTCCTTGTACCGGCTGGCCATGTACCGGGTAAAGGGATGTTTTGTGCAATGTTTTGGTGGATAATAGCTCTATATGTGTGTAATTTGGCTGAGTTTTTTTATGGCCACTTGATAATATTTTTAATATGCTTTCAAGCCATAAAAGTTTCAGTCCAAATGGAGGAGCTTTGGGCGTCCAAACAGACCCATTTCCAGAACTGGGCAGAACTGAAACAGTTTTGAGCACTTGACTTCAACAGCTGATTTGAGGTAGCAAATGACCTCCAAATGACTTGCAATTGGTCTTATTGGAAAGAACACATCTTAAACTTAAAGTTAGGCCTCCTGCATCCCAATCATATCCATTGGAAGGTCATGTAAAAAGGTGAACAAAACCGGGTTTGTTCACAGGCCGAAAACAGGATGAAGGCTGAAAATGACTAAGGCAAACTAGGCATGTTTTTTGCACTTTAGCCATTGATTCTGATTGTTTTGGAGCACCTTGAGGGTAGGTATTCATGGTCATGGATGGATCTCTATCATCCCCCCCTTGTTGAGGAGAATTTGCCCTCAAATTGTCCTTGAACTCATGGTGTGAGGCCTTTAGAAGTAGCTCTTTAGTGGTGAGGAGTAAGCTCGAATGCTCTTGGTTCCTTTGGGGCTTAATTTTGTGGAGTTGGGATGGGCTTAGGGGGGTAAGGGTGATCTTCTTTCCATCTTTTGGAAAGGTATAAGTATTCAAATAGCCATCATGCATCACCTTTCGGTCAAACAACCATGGTCTTCCCAACAAAAGATGACATGCATCCATGGGGATGATGTCGCACCACAACTCATCTTGGTAACTTTTACCAATGGAAAATGAAATCAAGCACCTCGAATTTACTTGCAATCCTTTACCTTGATTGAGCCATTGGATGTTGTAAGGATGGGGGTGAGCCGAGGCTTGGAGGTTGAGTTTCTCCACCATGCTAAGTGAGGCCACGTTCGCACAACTACCACCATCAATAATCACGGAGCACACTTGGCCATGGACCGTGCATCTTGTGTGAAATAGGTCTTCCCTTTGGTCCTCCTTGTCTCCTTTATGGCTACTCAAGGCTCTCCTTAACACAAGTAACTCTCCTTCGTCCGCCTCCTCCACGACCTCCTCCATGAAATACACCTCCTTGTCCTCCTCCTCCTTTTCCTCCTTAGTCGCTTCCCATTCGGCCAAGGAGATGACTCTCCTATTTGGACATTCCGAGGCTATGTGGCCTAGACCTTGACACTTAAAACATCTTTTTGTGTTCAAGGTTATGGGGTTTGGACGGTTTGGAAGGGTTAGGCTCTTTTGAGGAGCTTGGTTCTTTTGTGTGGTGGAAGGGGTTGGAACTGTGGGTTTAGAAGGTGGGGAAGAGCTCCCCTCGTTGAAGGGTTGGCTCTCGGGAAAGGGTTTGAGGGGTTCTCTTTTGAGGAGCTTGGATTTTCTTTGTTGTTCCACTTTATGGGCTAAGACACACACTTCATCAAAGGTAGTATATTGTTGCAATTCTACCACATGAGCATATTTAGGATCTAACCCTCCCAAATACCTCACTATGGTTTGCTCTTCGGGCTCCCTCAAGTCACACTTGATCAACAACTTCTCAAACTCCCTAGTATACTCCTCAACACTCATGTTACCTTGGACAAGGTTGTGAAGTTGGGAGTAGTTATCTTGTAGGTAAGATGGGGGTAAGAAACGGGCTTTAAGTTTGGCTCTCATTTTCTCCCATGTTCGAATCTTTCCCTTTCCTTGCCTAGCTCTTTTAGCACATAAGTTAGACCACCAAAGAGAAGCATACTTACGGAGTCTAATGGCAACAAGCTTCACTTTCTTTTCCTCCGGGATCTCCTTGTAGTCAAAAATCCTCTCTACGGTTTGAAGCCATTCCAAAAACTCGTCGGGGTCAAGCTTCCCTTCGAACTCCGGGATCTCTACCTTGATGTCTCCATGGTGTGAGGTTGCTTTCCTTCCTCTCCTCATTCTTCCATAGGCCTCTTCTTCACTTGATGAGCTTGAGTGTGTGGCCGCTCTCATTTCTTGCTCGGAATCGGAGGAGTTAGAAGATCGGGAACTCCTAATCTCCTTGCGCTTTTGCTTCAAGGATTCTCCGAGTTGTCGCTTCAAGTAGTCATTTTGACCTTTGACCTCTTCGTTTTGTTGCCTCAAGGCCTCATAGTTCTTCATGAGGGCCTCAAACTTCTCTTCCAAGGTCATACTAGTAGTACTCATGTTGAAATATGATGGAACCTCACGGACAGGATGTGGCACGGGCGTGCTTGGTGGCACGGTGTGACCGTGCTCAGGTTCTGGATGTGGTGAAGTTTGGGGGTGCGGCTGGGTAAGAGGTGGCACGGTCGTGCGTAGTGGTACGGGGTGACCGTGCTGAATTACTGGCTGTGGATGGAAAAGGAGGTGTGGCTGGAATGTGAGGGTGGCACGGTCGTGCTCTTCGGCACGGGCTGACCGTGCCGTTTTTCTGGATGGTTGAAAATCTGTGGAGCACGGTTTGGTGTTTTTGAGGGGGAATGTGTTTGGGGTGTTTGGAAGGGTGTTGGGCAGCAAGCTTAGGCCTAGGGAAGCCTTAGCTCTGATACCAAATATGATGTATCCTCTAGGGAAAGCCAAGAGGATGGGAAAGATGTAAGAAAAGTGCAAGAAGTTCAAGGCAACTTTGAAACCACAAACTCACCTTAGACTTGGATAAGCAACCGGAACTAACACCAACCTTGGATACAGAAACACCACCAAGGAAAGATGTTAGGGCCCTTAACCACCCCTTGGATACAGAAACACCACCAAGAAGGAGTTAAGACTCTTGCTAGATCACCACTCAACCCGGCCAAAGGAAGAGATAAGCTAGAAGAGAGTTTGAGAGTTCAAAGGAGCAAAGCTCAACTTCATTTCATACAAATGCTTCAGTGAGTGGCCGGCCAAGCCTTGGGGGGTATTAATACAAGCTTTTCAAGTACAAGCATAGGCCTTAGGTTGCACTACAAGCTAAACTAGGCAAAATTACAAGGATCAAATCAAAGCATAAATGGGTAGATGCATCCTCCACTTGACAACTCTTCAATGCTCATCTTGAGGATGATGTGTCGACTTTAGGGACTAAAGGAAGCCTCCATTCAGCTGATGCACCTTATGCTAAGCTAGTTTAGGAGCTAAACTAGGTAGAAATCACAAAATCCAAACAACACAAAACCGGTTAGATTGAACCCGGGCATGACACCTCATCTTTGCTGATCTTGAGGCTTAGGTGTCGACTTAGGGGCCTTTGGAAACTTCACTCAGCAGATTGGCACTCCTTAGGACAGCTCTTGCAAGTGGCTAAGCATGGATTAGAGCAAAAATCACCTCAATCATCTCTCCTTGTACCGGCTGGCCATGTACCGGGTAAAGGGATGTTTTGTGCAATGTTTTGGTGGATAATAGCTCTATATGTGTGTAATTTGGCTGAGTTTTTTTATGGCCACTTGATACTATTTTTAATATGCTTTCAAGCCATAAAATTTTCAGTCCAAATGGAGGAGCTTTGGGCGTCCAAATAGACCCATTTCCAGAACTGGGCAGAACTGAAACAGTTTTGAGCACTTGACTTCAACAGCTGATTTGAGGTAGCAAATGACCTCCAAATGACTTGCAATTGGTCTTATTGGAAAGAACACATCTTAAACTTAAAGTTAGGCCTCCTGCATCCCAATCATATCCATTGGAAGGTCATGTAAAAAGGTGTACAAAACCGGGTTTGTTCACAGGCCGAAAACAGGATGAAGGCTGAAAATGACTAAGGCAAACTAGGCATGTTTTTTGCACTTTAGCCATTGATTCTGATTGTTTTGGAGCACCTTGAGGGTAGGTATTCATGGTCATGGATGGATCTCCATCATCCTCCCCTTGTTGAGGAGAATTTGCCCTCAAATTGTCCTTGAACTCATGGTGTGAGACCTTTAGAAGTAGCTCTTTAGTGGTGAGGAGTAAGCTCGAATGCTCTTGGTTCCTTTGGGGCTTAATTTTGTGGAGTTGGGATGGGCTTAGGGGGGTAAGGGTGATCTTCTTTCCATCTTTTGGAAAGGTATAAGTATTCAAATAGCCATCATGCATCACCTTTCGGTCAAACAACCATGGTCTTCCCAACAAAAGATGACATGCATCCATGGGGATGATGTCGCACCACAACTCATCTTGGTAACTTTTACCAATGGAAAATGAAATCAAGCACCTCGAATTTACTTGCAATCCTTTACCTTGATTGAGCCATTGGATGTTGTAAGGATGGGGGTGAGCCGAGGCTTGGAGGTTGAGTTTCTCCACCATGCTAAGTGAGGCCACGTTCGCACAACTACCACCATCAATAATCACGGAGCACACTTGGCCATGGACCGTGCATCTTGTGTGAAATAGGTCTTCCCTTTGGTCCTCCTTGTCTCCTTTATGGCTACTCAAGGCTCTCCTTAACACAAGTAACTCTCCTTCGTCCGCCTCCTCCACGACCTCCTCCATGAAATACACCTCCTTGTCCTCCTCCTCCTTTTCCTCCTTAGTCGCTTCCCATTCGGCCAAGGAGATGACTCTCCTATTTGGACATTCCGAGGCTATGTGGCCTAGACCTTGACACTTAAAACATCTTTTTGTGTTCAAGGTTGTGGGGTTTGGACGGTTTGGAAGGGTTAGGCTCTTTTGAGGAGCTTGGTTCTTTTGTGTGGTGGAAGGGGTTGGAACCGTGGGTTTAGAAGGTGGGGAAGAGCTCCCCTCGTTGAAGGGTTGGCTCTCGGGAAAGGGTTTGAGGGGTTCTCTTTTGAGGAGCTTGGATTTTCTTTGTTGTTCCACTTTATGGGCTAAGACACACACTTCATCAAAGGTAGTATATTGTTGCAATTCTACCACATGAGCATATTTAGGATCTAACCCTCCCAAATACCTCACTATGGTTTGCTCTTCGGGCTCCCTCAAGTCACACTTGATCAACAACTTCTCAAACTCCCTAGTATACTCCTCAACACTCATGTTACCTTGGACAAGGTTGTGAAGTTGGGAGTAGTTATCTTGTAGGTAAGATGGGGGTAAGAAACGGGCTTTAAGTTTGGCTCTCATTTTCTCCCATGTTCGAATCTTTCCCTTTCCTTGCCTAGCTCTTTTGGCACATAAGTTAGACCACCAAAGAGAAGCATACTTACGGAGTCTAATGGCAACAAGCTTCACTTTCTTTTCCTCCGGGATCTCCTTGTAGTCAAAAATCCTCTCTACGGTTTGAAGCCATTCCAAAAACTCGTCGGGGTCAAGCTTCCCTTCGAACTCCGGGATCTCTACCTTGATGTCTCCATGGTGTGAGGTTACTTTCCTTCCTCTCCTCATTCTTCCATAGGCCTCTTCTTCACTTGATGAGCTTGAGTGTGTGGCCGCTCTCATTTCTTGCTCGGAATCGGAGGAGTTAGAAGATCGGGAACTCCTAATCTCCTTGCGCTTTTGCTTCAAGGATTCTCCGAGTTGTCGCTTCAAGTAGTCATTTTGACCTTTGACCTCTTCGTTTTGTTGCCTCAAGGCCTCATAGTTCTTCATGAGGGCCTCAAACTTCTCTTCCAAGGTCATACTAGTAGTACTCATGTTGAAATACGATGGAACCTCACGGACAGGATGTGGCACGGGCGTGCTTGGTGGCACGGTGTGACCGTGCTCAGGTTCTGGATGTGGTGAAGTTTGGGGGTGCGGCTGGGTAAGAGGTGGCACGGTCGTGCGTAGTGGTATGGGGTGACCGTGCTGAATTACTGGCTGTGGATGGAAAAGGAGGTGTGGCTGGAATGTGAGGGTGGCACGGTCGTGCTCTTCGGCACGGGCTAACCGTGCCGTTTTTCTGGATGGTTGAAAATCTGTGGAGCACGGTTTGGTGTTTTTGAGGGGGAATGTGTTTGGGGTGTTTGGAAGGGTGTTGGGCAGCAAGCTTAGGCCTAGGGAAACCTTAGCTTTGATACCAAATATGATGTATCCTCTAGGGAAAGCCAAGAGGATGGGAAAGATGTAAGAAAAGTGCAAGAAGTTCAAGGCAACTTTGAAACCACAAACTCACCTTAGACTTGGATAAGCAACCGGAACTAACACCAACCTTGGATACAGAAACACCACCAAGGAAAGATGTTAGGGCCCTTAACCACCCCTTGGATACAGAAACACCACCAAGAAGGAGTTAAGACTCTTGCTAGATCACCACTCAACCCGGCCAAAGGAAGAGATAAGCTAGAAGAGAGTTTGGGAGTTCAAAGGAGCAAAGCTCAACTTCATTTCATACAAATGCTTGAGTGTGTGGCCGGCCAAGCCTTGGGGGGTATTAATACAAGCTTTTCAAGTACAAGCATAGGCCTTAGGTTGCACTACAAGCTAAACTAGGCAAAATTACAAGGATCAAATCAAAGCATAAATGGGTAGATGCATCCTCCACTTGACAACTCTTCAATGCTCATCTTGAGGATGATGTGTCGACTTTAGGGACTAAAGGAAGCCTCCATTCAGCTGATGCACCTTATGCTAAGCTAGTTTAGGAGCTAAACTAGGTAGAAATCACAAAATCCAAACAACACAAAACCGGTTAGATTGAACCCGGGCATGACACCTCATCTTTGCTGATCTTGAGGCTTAGGTGTCGACTTAGGGGCCTTTGGAAACTTCACTCAGCAGATTGGCACTCCTTAGGACAGCTCTTGCAAGTGGCTAAGCATGGATTAGAGCAAAAATCACCTCAATCATCTCTCTTTGTACCGGCTGGCCATGTACCGGGTAAAGGGATGTTTTGTGCAATGTTTTGGTGGATAATAGCTCTATATGTGTGTAATTTGGCTGAGTTTTTTTATGGCCACTTGATAATATTTTTAATATGCTTTCAAGCCATAAAAGTTTCAGTCCAAATGGAGGAGCTTTGGGCATCCAAACAGACCCATTTCCAGAACTGGGCAGAACTGAAACAGTTTTGAGCACTTGACTTCAACAGCTGATTTGAGGTAGCAAATGACCTCCAAATGACTTGCAATTGGTCTTATTGGAAAGAACACATCTTAAACTTAAAGTTAGGCCTCCTGCATCCCAATCATATCCATTGGAAGGTCATGTAAAAAGGTGAACAAAACCGGGTTTGTTCACAGGCCGAAGACAGGATGAAGGCTGAAAATGACTAAGGCAAACTAGGCATGTTTTTTGCACTTTAGCCATTGATTCTGATTGTTTTGGAGCACCTTGAGGGTAGGTATTCATGGTCATGGATGGATCTCCATCATTTATTAAGTTACCTGACTATTGTTTTCATTTACATGAATCGCATTCAAGGAATTAGCAAGGGTCCAGCATCTATGTCTCCACGGCTTTTGAGGGAACTCAATAGATCTAAGAAAATAAAGCCATTGGGAATAATTGGGCAATGTAGACAACAGAGGCAATCTTTAGCAACTGAAGTGTGGAGTTTTTCTTACCAGTTAGATGTGTTTAAAATTGACAGCTGGATTGTCTACATCGTTTTGCATTCTTTTTTTTTCTAAGACAACTCCAACCAAGGTAACCATTCATTACTTGAGGAACTGCATTACATGTCTCAGACCTTGCGAAGTCCATCAGCACTGAAGTTGTATTTGGGGCTTCTAATGATGGGATTGCTAGAGATCGATGTCTTAAGCATGTAGGAAACAGATAATCTTAGGAAGCATCAATTTAGGTTAGCAGATAGAAGAGAAGGGAACTGGATACTTCTAATTTTGGGCCAACTATCAGTTTTCTCACGAAACCAAAAAAAAAATGATAAAGCATAAACAAAATCAATCTGCGTTGAATCAAGTATTTGATGAAAAATATTAATGGCTTCATATATCTAACTTATTTTTGTTCTTGTCGTTATAGGTTTTCTACATTTTTCTTACTTTAACTATCCTATTCGAATGATTGAATTTAATGACAATGATGCTTAATGATATTGAGATAGAAAATGTAGTTGATAAAGTGCTCAATGAGAATTTGGGCATGCTCAGAACTTTTAGGATTCCAAAGAGAAGACAATTTGCTCATTCGTTTCTAGTTGCATGGTATAGGGAACATTATATTCTTTTACTTTAATGGTTTAACTAGGTATTTATTTTGGTGTAACTAAATCAAAAGGCAAAAATTCTTTTACCGCATGCTTTTATTGAGTGCAAAACAAGGGTAGATAAGGACTTTTTGTGCAAGATCGTTTGGGAAAAGTTGTACGCTGCTATTGAGGAAGCCGGTAAGAATATGCTCTTTGATTTATGTTTGTTGGGCTGGAAAGTTTTGATGAAGTACTCCTCAAGTTTAGATGGTTTCCGTACTAGTAGTTTTTAAAATTTTCAATCTTTTATGGCTAAAGTCGCATTATTGACATTCACAAGTAGCACTTTGATAGGAATTGCTTGAACTGGATTCTTGAATTTATCAAGTGTTGTGCTAATGATACTACTCGTGTAATTATGGTGGGAATTGGTTGAATTGGAACCTTGTGAGTTGATCTACATCATTTTGATCAATTTAAGATACTTAAAACGAACTATGTATACTCTTAGATGATCAGCATGAGGCTCGTCTTTACCATATGTATGATTGCATCTTCTTGTCTTTGTGTGCTCTGTTACTACACCTTTGAATCACAACATGCTGGACCTTGGTTGCACCTTTGAATCAGAACAATTTGTTGCGTGCCCTGTCTACTAACCTGAAACTTGGGGTTTTCAAGTTGCCAACGTTGTAGTTTTATTAGATCTGAAAAGGGACATAAAAAGTCTTTTATTTCCTTCTCAACATCTCATGTGGTTTCCATTTTGAGATTATTGCAAAGGGGATTAAGGAAGACTTTTCCTATCAACTTTGCTACTCCCATGATTATAAAACCAGGTACAATCATAAACAGAAGACACCATTGTTTGAAAAATGCATTAAGTGCCTCCAATATCATCACTAGTAACCATTCCTGGATGGTTTACTAGGCCATCTGGTCTGTTGAATCACTTCAAATGTCCACCTATCCCCCACCCCAAAAAAATTGGTCGAGTATGTGTTTTTCTTGGAGATTATCGGACAATTATGGATTGAATTTGAACCCAAGGCTTAGAATCAAAGCCTTCCAATTTTGGCTTCTAAATTGAAGGTACAAAGACCCAAAGTGTTTCAATATATCACTGCCGCCGAAAGATACTTTTCTTTTCGTTAGCCTTTTGCAGCTATATGATTTGATTACCTATGCTATGATTGATTTTCCCTGTTAGCCTGATTATTCTTCTTTTAAATAGGTACTTCTGTGTTTTACTTAGTAGCAAGTTTAAAATAAAATTTCTTTTTCTATAGGTATCATAGAGTAAATTTTGAAGGATTAAATATTATTTATTCCTGCTTACTTTTCTTATTAGTCTTTCCATGCCCCAATGCTTGGGAGTAGAGCCATGATAATGGGTAGCTTATGCTGATATTCTAATTCAGAATGTTAGGTTCAATATGTAATATGAGTGAATCCATTTATGCTCTTGATTTGCCTTCTATGGCGCAAACAAACATATGCTCTCTAACATTCACAAGCAACACTTTGATAGGAATTACAAACTAAATTTATTTATGATTGGTAATCTTTATTAACTGTTGCTTGATAGTGCCTGTCGCAATTGATGTTTGTATTTTTCTTAAGTACACATAACTTTAGTTTTCTTTTTTTTTTTTTCGATTAATTTCTACTCATTTCACTTTCTAACTCTTCCTTTTTTGCCTGAGTTTCTGACAGGTCACCATCCATGACATTCTTGATGATCAGCACAATGAAGATTAGATTAATGATGCTTATTGTTGAAAGCTAAGCCATATGTCCCAGGGCTAGCTCTAGGGAGTACACATCTCGAAAATTTGCTAATTCATGTATAGCTAGCAAAAAGTTTTGGGTGAATTACTTGAAGCGACACAATTTGATTTTATTTTAATTTTTTAATCTTTGTTATGATTGTATTTAATTACAATGATTGTTTCTTTATTGAATTCAATGACTAATGACCTTTTTTTATTCATTTCTATTTAGTATTGTAGATAATAATGCTTTTTTCTTCAGCAGGCATTTTTCATAGAATAATGCCTGTAATCAATATATAGTTCATTTTTAGAAAAGAACAATAAAACATATTATTTCAAAACAAAATGAAAAACATCAATAACAGCAAGTGTGGCTAAAATTCGAATTTTTGCATTTCTATGTGTAGGCAAACTTTTAGTTTACCGCAGATCATGTCTTAGTAATAGGTTCTTTCCCTATATTTATAAGCGTGCACAGTCGCCCACACTTGGAACAAGTGCAGGCAAAGGTTCCCCACACATAAGTGTACCCATTCATTGGCAATGAATGCACCCCTTGTAATGTTCTTGGGCATCCTTTAAAAAGATATGGCAATAGAAATCACATTGGAGAATCCTTGTAATGGTCTTTCTTTCACTAAAATGCCCCTCCATATGCATGATCATGACAAAAGGATAGGACATTATGAATTGGTCATTAGGCATGCACCTCCTTATGACCTAGTCTTGGCAATACTTGAATAAATAACAGCTATCATGCATGAAAAACTAATCAATGCAAGGAGGCATGCTCGATCATCTTTGGCAACATGTATCACTTGTGACTAAGTAATTGACAATGTCAGCATACTAAGGCTCCACATGAACTCAAAATAGTTGTTTAGTAAGGATGCACTTAAGAACAGGAGATTCACATGCATCATTAATCACAATTCTAAACAATTAGTCGGATATGGGGCTTTTGGAATGCTTCTTATCATTAATTTCATAACCGAACTCTTAGAGTAGCATGACCCAACGAATGTGTCTAGGTTTTGCACCCTCTTCATTGAAAAGGTGTTGAAAGCGATATGATTAGTAAAAATAACCACATGAGACCCCATTAAGTCATGCCAAAAGCTTTTCAAATCCAAAAACAATCGTAGAAATATCCTTCTCAGTTACAACGTAGTTTGCTCATACTTCATTCATATTGTGAACCACAAAGTGAATTACATGGGGCTTTTTATGAATTCTTTGACCCAGAACTATCCTAAACTGAAAATCGGACACATCACACATAAGTTCAAATTAGTCTCCCCAATGGAGGGATGCAAGATGGAAGTGTGCTCAATGCCTCCCTAAGCTTTGTAAATGCAGCCTCACACTCCTTATATAAGTGGAATAGAACATCGTTAGTAAGGAGTGAGGACAATGACTTAGCAATTTTCCTAAAGGCCTTAATAAATTTTAGATAAAAATTGGCATGTCTTAGAAGTGAACGTATGTCCTTCGCACAAGTGGAGAGGGGGACGTTTGCAATTAAAACCACTCTTGCTTTGTCTACCTCTATCCCCTCATGAGAGATGATATGATGCAAAAAAATTCCCCATTATACCATGAAATGATATATCCTAATTGAGGATCAAATACTTATCAAACACCTTTTTAAAACCATTCCTAAATTAGCTAAGCAATCATTAAAAAATCAACATAAACGGATAAATCATCCATGAAAATCACTAGACATTGCCCAATTAAGTCTAAACATATGTAAATCATACATCTTTAAGTAGTAATCGACGCATTGCAAAGACCAAAGGGCATCTTCCTCAAGTGGAGCTGTCTTTTCAGATGATTGTGATCCCATGTTGCAATGTTGTTGACTTATATTTGAATCGAATATGCATGAAGTGATGTCTAGTTTAGGACACCATTGTAATGTTAGATCATAAACCCGTCTCATATGTGTGATTTTGTGTCTACCTTGCTCCATTTACCGTCAATTCTTTAAGTTTAGTTCTATATTGGTATGTGAACTTTTAGTTTTACTAGTTGCCTTCTAAGCTCCTATAAAAATTAAAAAAAGGAAAAAAAAAGAACGAAAAAGGGGTGAATAAAAACTGGGCACCAATTTTTTTAACACCATTATCTTTATTTCATATCTTTAATTGACTTGAATATGTGCTATTACACTTGATAGATATCTGTTTGCACAATGAAAAATGTTTTGCACAATTAATAAAACCTTTTATTAAGGAAGGCCTAAATATCAGTAAGTCAATTGGATTTGAGTGCGTGATGAAAAATGAAAAAAAGAAGAGGAAAACGTCAATTAGGCAAGGAAACGGGGATCATTTCAATGTTAGCAACTAGATTCGTAAGGACTGATGCACATTTGCAAATGCACCAAGGTCTACATATGATTGTATATGTAGACTTATATAAGGATTGATGCACATAATCTTTTCATGCAAGGACTAATGCACCAAGGTCTACATACACATTTGCACATGCAACTGGATTTATAAGGACTGATGCACATGAGTGTGGCTTTGATATCTTTTGATTGTACATTCCCTACAAAAAAACTGACTTATACCAATATGAGTCTATCTGGTGGTGTAAGCCATTTTTCTGTTGGTAAAATGTTTCACCAATAAATATTGGTCTGTCACTAATGTGTTGGTAAAAACTCTTCGATAAAAGTATTACCAATAGATTACCATGAATTGTTGGAATTATTTTTAATACCAATAAATATGTTTTGTTTCTAAAAAATATTCTTTTAGTAACAAATATGTGATTTTAGTACGAACAAATATATCTATTTGTATTTCTTAGAGTGCTGCATAATCTTACGTAACAAACTTATGTGTTGGTACAAAGTCTTTCCCTCCAATGGTATCTGTTGGTATTAAATCTTTCTATCCACTGTATTTGTTGGCAAAAGTTTTCCCGCTAATGATATCCATTGACAAAAAGTATTTCCAACCAACAGTATCTGTTGGTGAAAAGTGCTTCCTGCCAACAATATCTGTTGGTAAAAAGTGCTTGCCGCTAACAATATCTGTTGGTAAAAAGCATTCCTCTTTGATTATATCTGTTGGTAAAACTTATGACCCGACTAAAACAGCTGTTGGTATAAGATTTTGCCATTAATAAGAAACTCTTGAGAATTGTAATAGCCATGCAAACCTGTCACCAGTCATTTACATTAGCATATACCATTGTACTGTGCACATAAAGCAAGATAGGCAACTTTGCCACAATTGTTTGTGCCTCCATCACAATTAACTTAAGAGTTTCCAAGGTACCATCATTGTCCGTATTCTCAACAAAAATGTGTTGAATGTCCAAAGCATCAATTAGTTTCAAACACTTAATAATAACATTCAACAAGAGTCTTAGATAAATAAAGTAAACTGATGAATTAGAAACTAACTATTCTATTCTTCATACACATTTTCATCTTCATCCTCCCCACTTTGATTGTGCTCTCCTTCATTTTTGGGATCATCTTCTACAAATTCATGGTATTTTCATTTTGATTACTTGCAACTTCATCCTCAATTGAAGAAATTGCATTCTCTGTTAAGCCCCACAAAAATAAACCATGTTCTAACACATTACACTAAACCTTTGCTTCTTTGTTGTGGTTGTTACATAAAAAGCCAAAATCACATGTATACCATTCAAAAAATGACACTTCACGAGAAAACTGTATTCAACTCTGAAAGGGAATTCAATTAACCCCAATCTTACCTATTTCTCATCACCAAGATTGGTGGACGTAATAGTAAAATTCAACTATCCATTGAATATATTAACTTTAACAATCATTAATGAATCATGATAAATGTCAATGGCAAGATGCGGTACAGACATTACACATATATAAAGCTATAATAAAAACAGCGTAGTAAACACATTCACACCTACAATATTCTAATCAGTAACTCTCTTAACTAACAACAACACCTAGTGTGTGTCCCACTTTCGTGGGCCTAGGGAGATCCAGATGTATGTAGCCTTAGCCCTACGCGCATGAATGCTTCTAGAGAGACCGTTTTCAATAGACCTACATAAAGTTTTTTAAGAAATTTACCAGTTCAAAATTGGTCAGTAAACTAATTTAGCAAACATAAGATCTAATTACTTACAAAACATAAATTAACAAGAACGACAGATGAGGCATCAGAGTTTTGCATACCTTGAGTAGCAAGCGGTAGCATACTACTAATCTGGTTAATATAAGTCTACATTTAACTAATCGGAGGTGGGTGATGAAACCATAGTTATGAAGAGGTTACCACTCAAGTAATCCAATGTGCGATAATAATAACTCTGTAAAGATCAATCTACTAGCCTATAGTAACACAACACCTGCATGAAAGAATCAGTAGCCAGTGCACCATAACAACAGTCTCTACTCTGATGAAAGCTAAAAGAAAGACTAGAAGCATGCTACCCTTGATCTACAACCTTAATCCTAGATCTCTTCAAACTTGTATCCTGGACCATGTCCTCTGTTAGACCTATGCACTTCAAATCATTTGTAGTCACCTCGTTCCAACTTTTCTTTGTCATCCCCTGCCTCTTCTACACCCAAAAGGTTAATCGTCTTACACCTTCTCACCGCTGCATTATCACTCCTCTTAACATGACCACACTACCTTAGTCTACTCTCCTTATCTTATCTTTTATGGATACGACTGCTACTTTCTCTCTAATCACTTTATCCTTAATTCCATTTAAATTTGTATATCCATATATCCGTCGAATCATTCTCATCTCTACTACTATCACTCTTTGGACTTGAGTCTTTTGGATTGGCTAACACTTTTACCCATATAACAAAGCTGGTCCGACTACCATACGATAAACTTTCCCTTTCAATCCTATAGGAATTTTCTTATCATGTAATACTTCGGAAACATTCCTCTATTTTTGTCATCCCATTCTACTACGTTGGTTAATGCCTTTATCAATAACTCTTTTTTCCTCAATGATCTAGCCTAAATACCTGAATTTCTCGGCCCTTGGTGTTGCCACACCACCGAAGGTGACTTCTTCCCCACCGGATTCTCACCACTGAATCTGCATTTTAAGTTTTCATTCTTTGATTTGATCAATCTAAATCCCCAAGATTCTAAGGTATGTCTCAATTGCTCGGACCTACTGTTAAGACCATCCATAGTCTCATTGATAAGAACAATATCATCAGCAAATGGCATACATCATGGTACCTCGTCATAAAGTTCCTTTGTTAGTACATCCATAACAATAATTAAAAAATATAGGCTTAAAGCTGACTCCTAATGGACCCTAATGTCAATAGAAAAGTCCTCTGTGTCTCCTCTTAAGATCCTTATGCTCGTTTTTACTCCCTCATACATATCCTTGATAGCTTGAATATACGCGTTCAACACCTCTTTCTTCTCCAAACACTCCTATAATACCTCATGTCGTACTTTATCATATTTTATCTAGATCCATGAACTCCATATGGAGATTCTTTTTTCTATCCTTATACAATTCCATGAGCCTCCTTATGAGATGGACTACTTATGTAGTCAATCTACTTGACATAAAACCAAACTGGTACAAAACTATGTGGAGATCTTTTTTTTTGCTATCCCTATACCATAGCTCTCTTAACTATGTTCCCAAAAGATTGACAGCAAGATGCCCAATAGATAAGATAACTACTTTAGACTTAATTCATAATAGCATTTCGGAAGCAGAATAGTGAAAGAACCAAGTCAAATTAACTCCAAAACTTGACAAAAATGTGTTAATAATTCCATCATTTTCAAAACAACACTTCCTCATATATTTTCAAGCTATAGTAGGAAATTAAGAATGAGAAAAGAGGAAAATCAATTGAAACCAAATGATCCAGGTGCTTTAGAAGGACTAACATCCTCTTCCCTAGCTTATGAACTTTCTCCTTAGTTTTCTTGTGCTTCTACTCGATTTCAATTCTTTTAGCTCCTCTTAGTCTTTTAGTGTGGGAACAAGAAGCTTTGATGCCCATTCCAAAAGTCTTTGCATAGCCATATTTGTCCTATCCCACAACTTTTTTAAAAATCTCATCTTGAGTAATAATATCACATGCACTATCCTCAAATTGAGATAAATCAGTCTCAATTGCTTTCTATCATGTTATCACAACCAAAAGATCAAGAACATTGTATAAACAAATGATCCTATCAACACCACAAGATATTTTTGGAAAGAAAAGGACTTGAAAAACCTAAAAAGGAATGAGAATGCTGAAATAATATTTTGCTTACTTTTACGATAGCGGAAGCCTCATCGAACGTAGAATCCTTCTTTGGTTCATAGGTCTTAAACCACATTTGAATCCTATCTAACTTATTGCCTTTTTCCTAAATAATGTGCATCATACAAAGTAAGATGAGCTAAGTAGCTAAAGGCCTAATTCACAAAATTCAATTATATAATACCTCTTCTTCTGCACATATAAATGGAAAACACTTATTTCCCACATCGTGAGGTAATATTGAATTGGCTAAATTTGTAATACCTCTTTTACTTCTTAGACCAAACAAAATAACTGGATGCTCTTTCAAAGAAGTATAAGAATTATTACTTCAAAATAGTATAAGATAAACACTTACCTGTCCTTTGCTATATTCCCAAAAATAGTAGTAAATTATTCCATATTTCAGAAGATATATGTTCTAGCCTCTTGCCTATTGCTTCATCATGGGTTCTTCCATCAAAATACGCTACCTTTAACTCAGATTTATAACCTCTCCAACAACCATGCATCTTCTCTAGTACCCATTCATAGGGCTCATGTCCTTCTAGAAAGTCAAATGATCATTGTATAATGGAAGGAAAAAGGCAGGTTAGGAGAGAGATCATTATTGTTATATATATTATTCATATATGGATACAATGATAAACTACTATGTGTACTCTTATTATTTCAAAAATTGGTTTTTGACATACCTTTACTTCTTGCCATAATGCATCTTCCATCTCCTGTCCCATTTTCCTCTAGTCAAAACAATCAAGTAGCAATCTCCTAGGATCTCTTGTATGACAACCAATCAAAGAAGATAGCTATGATGTATGTGAAAGAGAGCCCAAATGACCAAGCTAAGTATTTTTGTGGTTTTTATAATTGAGAAAACAAGGAAAGTAAAAAGGATAGTTCAAGACTTGACTTTGAGATAATCCAATGGAGCCACTCAAGCCAAACCTTGGGCAATCCTTAACCCAATCTAGGATATAGAAGTTAATCACTACCTAGATGAGAATAAGAGACCTAGAACACCACATGAGATTGCCAACACTCAAGATATAGAACCAGGTTTTGAACACACAAATGAGAATCCACTCAAATGCTGAATTTGCATTGCTTAATCCGAAAGTTAATGAATAATGACTCTAAACTATGGCCCTTATATAGTAGAGGCCTTACACACGAAAAGGTAGAAGAAAAATACATGAAAGAGTGTGAAGAAAACAAGTAAATTTGCTGCAGCTACATTCGGATGCACCAAGGGTGAAGAGGTGTGTCTCTTAATGTCTTTTGGTGTGAAAAGAGTGTAGCAGCAAAGGGGATTCATGCACCCTTCATTCACACACGTGTTGGCCTTGCTAGAGGGGAAGAAACTCGGCTATGGAAGGGGAACCAAGTAGCAATAGCCGAAATGAAAAGCATTCACAAGTCTCACGCGTTTTGCATTAAATGCATTCACATCAGCAGCAACTCCAACTTCGATGATCTTGGGTTCATTGGAAAGCTTAGGATGTCTAGTTGCCAGGGGAGATCGTTCAAAAGTTATGGGCCAAAGAGTGGAGACTGCCCAAAACTGGCCTGCAGTTTGATATCCGATTTTGTGGGCTGAGGTTGACCAACCAAATGAACTCCAAATAAAACGTGGTTGGTCTTGTTGGAAAGCTTATTCTTTAAGCTTGATTAATGTAAGGACCATTAGCAATTTGGCCCATTACATTTTGCTGCAAAAGCATGACAAAATCGGGGGTATATGCAGATGAGCTAGGTGCTAGCTCATTAGGGATCTCCACGGCTTTCTTGCACGTGAGGGCTCTCTACTTGACCTCCTTAAGCTTCTCTTGACCTTCCTTGAGCTCAATAATAGTAGTAGGATTTATGGACATGGTGCATGATGCTCTTAATCCCCATTTGGAAATCCCTTTTGAAAAAGGCACTTTGAAGTTTAACATAAACTCCTTAAAGTGTCTTGTATCATAGAATTCATATAATGGAACCAAAAGTGAACGTTTCCAGGCATGATCTTGTTGGACTTTTACCTTCCTTGAAGTGGAGTTTCAGAAATGAAAATGAACCCCTTGAATATATACATTACTCTCCCCGGGTTGTTTGGAGCTTGTCCTCAAACTCGAAGGGTTTTCTTTCTTCTCATAAAAGAGGTCAATTTTATAAAGTGGGGTTCTTTGAGGGAAAAAGTCATAAGTTATCTTTTGAGGAGTAGTATGAGCATGGGGTTGATAAAAGACGGTAAAGGGAGGGTAAAAACTAGGGTTAGACTCGGTTGGAAGAAGAGAGGTGAGTAAGAAGTTCTTTTGTAAGGCTTTTTGTGGTTTGGGGGTTTGGGAAGGTTGAATGGGGGTTAAGGTGATTTTCCTCCCATCCTTGGCAAAAGAGTATGTATTTAAGCGCCCATCATGAAGTACATTCTGATCAAACATCCATGGGCTTCCCAACAATATATGACATACATCCATGGGAAGAACGTCACACCATATCTCATCTTTGTAAGTTTGTCAAATGCTCAAAGACAATACGCACTGAGATGAGACTTGTAGACCTTTACCTTGGTTAAGCCATTCAATGTTATACGACCTAGGACATGGAGAAATCGCAAGCTCGAGTTTGTCCACCAAAGTTTGGGAAGCAACATTGGTGCAACTTCCTCCATCAATGATGAGTGAACACACCTTGCTACCTATGGTGCACCTTGTATGGAAAATAGCTTCTCTTTGTTCCAAGTTATCTTGGGTGGAAAAACCACTCAAGGCTTTTCTAATGACCAACAATTCTCCTTCATCGGGGCCTTCTTCAACTTCTTCCATATTTTCCACCACGCAATCTTCTCCTTCTTCTTCTTCATGTTATTCCTCAAAGGAGGCTTGGAATTCGGATAAGGACACAATCCGCTTATTAGGGCACTCGGAGGCAATGTGTCCAAGGCCTTGACAACGGAAACATCGAGTTTTGTCTTTGGGCTTTGAAGGCACTTTTGTGGAGGGTATAGGGGTGATAGGAGGGACATTTTTGGGCTGTGAGGGGGTTTGGCTTTGTGGAGTAAAGTGAGTGGTTCTTGAGAGGAGAAAGGACGAGGAGTGGGTTTAGAAATGGGGCTCTTTCCTTTAGACTTCTTTTGTTGCTCTACTTTGTAAGGAAGAGAACTCAAGTCATCTAAGGAAGTATATGGACGCAATTTAATTACACGAGCAATAGATTCATCCAAGCCACTTAGGTACCTTACCATTGTTTGGGCATCATCTTCTCTTAAGTCACATTTGAGTAGGAGTTGTTCAAACTCCCGGGTATACTCCTCAACACTCTTGGAGCCTTGCTTTAGGTGATGGAGCTTGGAGTAGTTGTCTTGAATATAATGTGAAGGGAGGAACTTGGACTTGAGTTTTTCTTTCATCTTAGCCCATGTTCGGATCTTCCCTTTCCCATTTCTTGCTCGCTTGGCCACAAGGTTTGCCCACCAAATAGATGCATACTTTCGGAGCTTGAGGGCAACGAGCTTTACCTTCTTATCTTCGGGCACATCCTTGTATTCAAAGACACGCTCAATGCTTTAAAGCCAATCTAGAAAGTGATCCGGGTCTAGTTGGCCTTCAAATTCTGGGATGTCCACCCTAAAATTGCCAAGGCTACTTCCTTGCCTTCTTTGGTGTCTTCTTGGAACATCTTCGTCACTAAGGTTAGAATGGTAGCTCTTTTCTTCCCTCCCGGATTCATCCGAGTCTTCATGAGTGCGTGAGTGAGAGGGGCTTCGATTCCATCTTCTTTTCTCCTCCATGAGTTAGCCAACTTGAGTTTGAAGGTACTTTAATTGGGCTTCCAACTCGCCAACTCGATCATGGGATCGGCTAGATGACATTTTGAGAGGGTGTTTGTGGTAGAAAAAGGGCTGGTTTAGGACTTTGGGGAGGGGCACGGTCGTGTGGTGCAGCACGGGATGGTCGTGCTGGATTTCTGGCCGTTGGCATGAGAGTTTGCTCGATTTTGGTTAGGGAAGGTGTTTTGGGGATAAGAACTTGATCAAATGGTAACCTTGGCTCTGATACCAAATGATGTATGTGAAAGAGAGCCCAAATGACCAAGCTAAGTATTTTTATGGTTTTTGTAATTGAGAAAACAAGAAAAGTAAAAAGGATAGCTCAAGACTTAACTTTGAGATAATCTAATGGAGCCATTCAAGCCAAACCTTGGGCAATCCTTTAATCCAATCTAGGATGCAGAAGTTAATCACCACGTAGATGAGAATAAGAGACCTAGAACACCACTTGAGATTGCCAACACTCAAGATATAGAACCAGATTTTGAACACACAAATGAGAATCCACTCAAATGCTGAATTTGCAAATGATGTATGTGAAAGAGAGACCAAATGACCAAGCTAAGTATTTTTGTGGTTTTTGTAATTGAGAAAACAAGGAAAGTAAAAAGGATAGTTCAAGACTTGACTTTGAGATAATCCAATGGAGCCACTCAAGCCAAACCTTGGGCAATCCCTTAACCCAATCTAGGATACAGAAGTTAATCACCACCTAGATGAGAATAAGAGACCTAGAACACCACTTGAGATTGCCAACACTCAAGATATAGAACCAGGTTTTGAACACACAAATGAGAATCCACTCAAATGCTGAATTTGTATTGCTTAATCCGAAAGTTGATCAATAATGACTCTAAACTATGGCCCTTATATAGTAGAGGCCTTACACATGAAAAGGTAGAAGAAAAATACATGAAAGGGTGTGAAGAAAACAAGTAAATTTGCTGCAGCTACATTCGGATGCACCAAGGGTGAAGAGGTGTGTCTCTTGATGTCTTTTGGTGTGAAAAGAGTGTAGCAGCAAAGGGGATTCATGCACCCTTCATTCTCACACGTCTTGGCCTTGCTAGAGGGGAAGAAACTCGGCTGTGGAGGAGGAACCAAGCAGCAATAGCCGAAATGAAAAGCATTCACAAGTCTCACGCGTTTTGCATTAAATGCATTCACATCAGCAGCAACCCCAACTTCAAACAGGCATATCTCCCTGGTTACTGGTCCAAATTCAATGATCTTGGGTTCATTGGAAAGCTTATGATGTCTAGTTTCCGAGGGAGGTAGTTTCATAGCATTTGGATCAGCCGTTCAAAAGTTATGGGCTAAAGAGTGGAGACTACCCAAAACTAGCCTGCAGTTTGATATCCGATTTTGTGGGCTGAGGTTGACCAACCAAATGAACCCTAAATAAAACGTGGTTGGTCTTGTTGGAAAGCTTATTCTTTAAGCTTGATTAATGTAAGGACCATCAGCAATTTGGCCCATTACATTTTGCTGCAAAAGCATGACAAAATCGGGGGTATATGCGATGAGCTAGGTGCTAGCTCATTAGGGATCTCCACGGCTTTCTTGCATGTGAGGGCTCTCTACTTGGCCTCCTTAAGCTTCTCTTGACCTTCCTTGAGCTCAATAATAGTAGTAGGATTTATGGGATGGTGCATGATGCTCTTAATCCCCATTTGGAAATCCCTTTTGAAAAAGGCACTTTGAAGTTCAACATAAACTCCTTAAAGTGTCTTGTATCATGTAATTCATGTAATGAAACCAGAAGTGAACGTTTCCAGGTATGATCTTGTTGGACTTTTACCTTCTTTGAAGTGGAGTTTGAGAAATGAAAATGAACCCCTTGAATATATACATTAAGCTGCCTTGTGGAATTACTGATCGATTCAAGTCCTTCATTGACACCCAGAAATATAGAGTCCTTTAACACCTATGTCTTGTTGCACACACAACTCTTTTCATTCTTTTACTTCACAGCTTGCACTTTCCTTCTACGGGTAGAATTGTAAACAACTTCACTTCCTAATGATGGAATCTCATGCTTTGTTTCAACATCCCTCTCTATGGAATCTAATGTTTTAACATTATATTGAATAGGTTCTTGAAGAATGTAACATGGACTATGACGTATCCCGTGTGGTAGTTAGAACCAAAAAAGTCATAATTAAAAACAATGCAAAGATAAAACAAAAATCTAATACTTCTACAATAACATACCAGGTGAACATCTTATTGTATGAAATTGAGCGCTCTCATCCTATTTCACATTATTCTCCCCTTGTGCACTTGAATAATTCGAGCCGGACTTATAAAGGTAATTTTGGTGGAATGCGCCTTACCATTAGGAATCAAAAGTAAGAAGATGACAATAAAGTAAATATCACGTACAGGTGATCTTAGTCATTCTTTTTATCCACTTACTAGCTAGGTATTTCAAATCATCTGCAACATTATGATCCGAAGGAAGATGCCTAGAAACTTGAGAATTACATAGTGTAAGTAGTTAGATTTTAAATATATACGTAAACATGTCACATTTAAGCAGACACTTACATTTTATTCAAATAATGTTAAAACCTTGTTTTGTGAATCTCATACATGTTTTTATTTGTATTTTGGTGTTCATTTCTACCAATCTCATAATGCTCTTCAAAATGATAATACCAAAACTAAACATGTAAAAGAATATATTTTAAGAGTTAGTGATAATAAATACAAAATTCAAGTATACTCACTGGGCATACACTTGAGCTTCATTACAATTAACTAGCACATAACTATGCGCTTGGTCAATTACAGAATAATGAAGACAAATGTCTTTTATTTTAGATAATGCACATTACATTAGGAAAAATGCAGATAGACCCCTATGTGCTTCATCACCATCCTCATGGTTCCTTAGCGGTCTACTCTGCCTTTTCTCAATGCCCTATAAATATGTAGTGCAAAATGCTGCACATTTCTTTGTTATATGTGCTTCAGCAATTGATGCCTCTTGACGGCTTTTATTACGAACAGAAAATTTGTGTTCTCCCAAATCCTTACCATCATTAAAATCATATAATATGACCACAAGTTTTGTTTGCATTTTAGAATCAATCTATGTGGTTAGATATATACCTTTCTATAGGATACATCCAATGATACATAACTAGAACCCCAACTTTTACTTGATATGACAACTCGATAATTAAGTGAACCGTTATGTTGAAAAAGGCTGACAAAAAAATGTCTTATAGATGACAAAGTATAAGAACAACACAACCTTGCAAACTTTCAAAGTTATCTGGGCTAACATTTTTAGAACATAACTCCTAAGACTATACTCAACACAATTAAAATAGCAATGAAATTCTTCTTTTGCATTTTCATCGCAACTAGTGGCAATAATTGTTGCATAATAATTCCATCATGGATTTTCAAACCATAGATTGTACCATCCAGAATATGCCTCCTGATATTTGATGCATAACCATCTGGCACTTTTATTGGGTTAGTATACTAATAAATTCATCTTTCTCCTTCTTGCTTAAAGTAAGCATGCTAGGGGTATGTAAGTCTTGCCATTACCTTCTATAGCATGAAGATTGCGCCTTATATTTAACTTTTTTAAGTCTAGGCATGACTAAAGAGTATCTTTTGTCTTGCCCTCTGGAAGTACATTCCTTGAAAATTTTTTCCCACATGCATAACATCAAGGTACTGATTCACCACAAGATGCTTCTAATATGGCCATATGGGAGTTCGAAAAAAAAGATCTCCTTTTTCAAAGTGTCCCCACTTTTTCAAAGTGCCACCACATCTCCCTTTCTTTTATTTTTTTGTTTAGTGTCAGGATGCTTTCCAAAAGTGATGTTTAGTCCCTTCATTTGATCTAGCAATTAAGCTCCATATAGTAGTTTGGGAACAGGCCACATCTCTCTTTCTCTGTTGAATGCTTTCTTGCTATGACGATATTTATGATTTTCTTGTAAGAAGCCACGGTGGCCCATATAACACATTTTTCTACTTCCTTTCAAATAAAGGGACCAAGCGATAAGATTGTAATAAGGACAAGCATACTTCCCTTCAGTTTTCTCACCTAATAAATTACCATATGGAGGAAGTCACTGGCTGTACAAATTAAGGGTCCATGTAGATCAAAAGTCTCATCCTTATAGACATCATAAGTTTGCACACCTGGCCCCCATTATTCCTTTGTGGCTCATCCAGTAAAGGTTCTAAAAAAATCAGTATGATTTCCCATTGCCTTTGTGCCTAGTATAAGCAATAAAAGAATGATATAAGGTTGCTTCATGCACAATCATGGAGGCAAATTATACGTCATTACTATAACGGGCCATATGTTGTATTGAATATTCATATCCCCAAAAGGATTGAACCCATTGCTTGATATGCAAAGCCTAAGATTTCGTGGATCATGACTAAAATTTGAGTACTGCTTATCAAAGTCTTTCCATGCATAAGCATCAAATGGATGCCCTAATTTTTCATCTGATTTGCATTCTTTGCATTTTGTCTAATTAAGGAGATATCTTAGATGACATAGGGAGTCTCTTGAGTGTAGGTATCAGAGTAAAGTGGTGCAAAACCTTCACTGGAGCTGGATTATGAAAAGCTAATTTCATAATTGTTCCATCATCTGTATCTCATACCTTAGAGCATTGCACTCAGGGCCCCTATTTAGTTCAGTCTTGTCTTTCCAAAAAAGAACAGAGTCATTCGGATAAGCATCAATTTTTGGGCAGCCAAGACAAAATTGCTTAATGATACTTTATATTTTCTTAAAAGTCGGGCAACGTTGAATTGCCCGGAAGAGCTCCTTTAAAACATTTTAACAGAAGCATCAAATATCCTACCAGTCATCCCATATAAATATCAAAGATGATACATTTCAACGACAAATGAAAATCTACTAAACTCTTCACAACTAGGATAAAGAGGTTGGTCTACATCATCAATTAACTTAAAGAAGGTCTTTGTCTCTTCATTAAGTCCTGATGAACCCTCCTTGGATTCATGACATTCAAAAGCATAGTTTTATTCTAGATGATCGAAAGTCTATGTTCCCTTTTAAAACAAGCTTAATGTGGTTTTCCACGGCAACTCATTTGCCCCTCTTTGATGCGATTTGCCCCCGATGCCTAAATAGAGTGAGTAGACAGTTGAAGAGGACTGGCGAGGAGGAGACTGGATACCATAAGTCATATTCTTTCGATTTAAAAGATGCAGTTGAGTGTAAGAAAATATTTCGCATTTTAGTATGAGTTATGTATATGGTGATGTGTGTGTGTGCACCTTAGATACAACTGAACCTAGCATGGGAATTTCGTGGATGAAATTCTTTTAAGGGGAAAAATGTAAGACCCACGTTCTTTATTTTACGTTAAGCTGACTGTCTTGCTTTCTACGTTGCAAAATTCGTATTTTTAGTACTAATATGAGTTAAATTATTATCCATGCGCTTATGTGAACGATAATTTTATTAAAAAGAATTATTATTGTTATTAATGATTTTGAGATTAAATCATGCTAATTGTGCCGATAGTTAATTTAGTCGTTTTCTGAATACGATTAGGTTGTCAACCTTAGAATTAGTTTCGTCGTTTGTCGAATCGAACCCTTATATCTATATTTGGGAATTAACAATTGACAAAGAATCGTATTATCAATTTGGGGTTTAGAATACAGAGTATTGAGATTAGCAAGACCAGACCGAGCTAGGTTTAGCAAATGAGACGAAACCAGAACCCCAAAAAAATATCAAAAAGGGGGCCGAAGCCCCTCATTTTTTTGTGGGAAAAAAATGAAGATGGGGAGGGTTCCTTCTCCAGGGCTTCCCGTCAACCCCTCCCCAGCAACCACTAACACAAGAGAGAGAGGGGGGGAGAGGGGGGGACGGCAATGTGCCGCCGCACCGGTGGTTGGTCGAGCGCCTGGTGAAACCAACTCACACAGTAACTCGTCCCCAGAACCAGCCACCGCAAGAACCTAGACCCCGACCGACCATGTTGTGGTCTTCTCCGTTGATCTCGAGTCGCCGGGCGTGTGCCAGATCCGCCGTATCCATGCCATTCCCATCCTCCACTACAAATCTTAGGCGATTTTAGGGCAAAGAGCAAACAAAGTGAGGGCTAAGGGGTTCGAATTCACGATGGCAGCAACCAGATTGGTATTGTGTGGCTGTGGGTTTGGGTCAAGCTGCTGTGAGGGTCCAGAGGCTCAGTTCAGGCTTCCTAATTCGCACCATCAGCCCTGCTGTTAAGACCGGAAGCTAGGACCGAGGTGGGTGTTTCTTGCCTCCTAAATATTAATAATTTTGAAAATGTTTTAGCTCTTAAGTTGTGATGCATGTCAGCTTAGGATTAGTTAGACTGATTGGGATTATGCATGTTCTATGTCAGTTGAATTTAGTTTAAATCGATGCATGTTAGTTTAGAATTAGTTAAATGAATTGGACTGATTTTTATGCCTAAGAATGCCCTAAATCGATGTATGTTAAGTTTAGTTAATGCATGTCTAAAAGTGACTTTGAAATAACCTAACAATGCTTTAAATCAATATATATAAGTTTAGTTAATTAATGTTTGAAAACGACTTTGAATCGATATATGTTAGTTTCGTTAATTCATGCTTAAAATTGGCTTCGAAATGACCTAACAATGTTTCAAATCGATACCTGTTAAGTTAACTGATTCAAAATGACTTCGAAATGAACTAAGAATGCCTAAAATTGATGCATGTCGAATTGATTATCTCTCGATTAAAAGTAACCTTGGAAACGACCTAAACATGCCCTGAATCCATACTTGTAAAGTTAGTTCATTCATGTTTAAAAGTAACCTTTCACACAACCTAAGCATGCTTAGATTTGTCGCTTGATAAGTTAGCTCGATCATATTCAAAAGTAGCCCTCGAAATAACCTAACGTGCTTTAAATTGATGTATGTTGAACTAGTTGGCCCATGCTTGGAGATGTTCTCAAAACATCCTAAGGATGTCTTTAAATGGTGTATGTTAAGCTGGTTAGTCACACATTGAAAATGGCATGAACTTGGCATGCTTACCTCCTATTCGCAAGTTATGAATGTTGGCTAGTTTCATGTCCTGTGAGTTTATTTCAGTTCATTAAGTACTTATTTCAAGTCAATGCAATATATATATATATATATATATATATATATATATATATATATATATATATATATATAGTATATATATATATATATATATATATATATATATATATATATATATATATATATATGCTGTATCGAGCCGCTGGATGGTTGCTGCTCGCTCGATAAGTTTGTACGTAGCTATTTCATTTGACTTTTATGATAATATGCTATGGTTATGGAATTGAAAATAGAGTTGGTAGTCGGATGGCTTGAGGTTGAACTATTGAGAGTTTGAGGTTCTTTGTGGTCGGTGCTATGTGAGGAGGGAGTCTGGGTTGCGATTGACCGCAATCGTGTGGATTGCGAGGCCAAGTGGGCTTATTTTGCTGAGTTGATTATGAAGTGTTTGAATGTGTTACGTGCAAACTCCCTTCCCTTTTATATCATTAAGGTTCATCTTGCGAGTGAGGGTGAGTTTGAGAAAGAAGGTTTTCATGGTTGTAACTAATAGTAGCCATAACTATTAGCGATCGATGGCCTATTTTAGTTATATAAATACAATTTTTGGAGTAAACCTGCTAGAATGGGGGAATCCGTAAAGAGTTTAAATAAAAAGAGAGTGCATTGTATGAAAGAGGATTTCGCTGTGAGAGGCGGCAAACTTATTAGCCGTTATAGCCATACGCTTTAAATTGGCGAAGATATCGTGCTTAGGGATAATAAGATGGGAGTGAACTCAGTAGAACGGGCGAATCCCATGGGAGTGAACCTGCTTGTATGGGGGAATCCCTAGCCTAGGGAATATTCCCAGTAGTGGGAAGCCTTAGAGACCCTGACAAGGGTTAAGGTCCAATTTGGTTGCCATCCCGGGAGTAAGAGCTTAGTGTGAGCTAGTCTCACTGGGATTGAGTGTAGATCTATCTCAACCAGTACTTTATGATGATCTTATGCCTAGAGTATTTTCATTGTAATGCCCCAAATGTAACTAAATCACTGTTTGCGTTTCTTTCATTAGTTTCCCAATTAGATATGACAACCCAAATGATTAGGCGTTACCGCCATCCAGCAAGGATAGGCTTTGCTTGTACATTATAAACTTAGCCATAATAGCTAATGTTTACAATCAAAGGAATTCACACCATTACAACGCATCAGACCGTTTAGATGAATATAGAAACTATTCTAACATCAATACCATTCAAACATCTCAAGGATTACACTAAAATATAGAATTTTGATAAAACATACAGTTTCCACACCAAAATATATCATAATACGGTGTTATAAGCATCTCAGCGATAATACACCACCATTCCATGTAGACTTCCTGGCTCATTCATCATCTTCAGGCATCCTGCCCGCCTGAGGGCGATTCACTGAACATTTTCCTAAAGCAAAATATGAAAAACATTTCGAACTGTGAGCCGAAGGTCAGTATATGCATTCCCGTATTGTTAAACGTTCATGGAAAAACTGGTTGGGCATATATTGCAATTCATTTTTAATGAAAAACATGGAATGAGATAAATATGAAACTACGTTGTCAATTATTATCTGATAGTGAACCCATAATAACTGTTACGATCTGAAGATAGGTGTACACCTACAAAGCCGATCGGGACCTGATCTGAAGCCGTGCAGGTAATAGAAGGGCTACGCCCTGTAGCGGATAACTAATAGGGTCACTAATTATGTGATAAATCACTGATTAAACTGATTGATTGATGTACTTACCAAAACATTATAATTTTGCTGAATATGTGCTGATTTCTAAACATACAGACAATGAACGTACTTGAAATTTTTAAATGTAAGCTCACTGAATAATATTATGCACAAAAGTGGAAGGAACGATAGACTAGGCCCTGATTCTGTACAAAATTATCATTGTAGGAACATACGGTAAGCAAAAATATTTATTCATAGCCAATAATTTAGTACAAGAAAGGTAAAAGCATAACAGGGGCTTAGAAAGAATGACTTATAACTTAATTATCTGACCTCCAGTTAAGACTCAAAACCCCATATAGAAAAGCATAGGAAGTCCTAAAAATCTTTTATTTAAAACAACAAGCTTGACTGCCACAATAGAATTCCCAAAATGAGGCTAGAAAACAAGCATCTCAGTTTTGATCCATTCTGCATAGTTTTGGTAAAATGACCATAACTTTCTCCACATACCTTGAATTTAGGCAATTCAGAACGCATTTGAAAGATAACACACTGAAATATCTACCGACCAAAAATCATAATTTTCTAATGGGCCGATCATTACCAGTTTAATTCCGTAGTCTGTTATGTTTTCTTGAAATTTTCAGCCCTCACTGTTTTAGTTTTTCCCTCTTTTTTTACACAAATCCTCAACTTAAACCATTTCTTAAAAGCATGTAAACACACTTTGGTCCATCCCAATAGCACACAAAATCACCGCACTCAAATTCACTTTGTAATCATATCCCGTAAAATCATTTTTCAATCAAATACACACATAAACTAAGCTTAATGCTAGTTTAATCCAAACCATACATTACTTACCAGAACCCTAGTTTGTAGCCAACTTGGATTCACTCTAAATCATTTGAAATCACCAAAAATATCATCATGAACACCAATAGATTATAAGATGACCAAATCAAAGATAAAACAATCAAAATCCAACACTTTAACATCAAGCTTGCATGATTAAGGATTAACCCTAACCCTAGCATGATCCAACCTCAACTCCACCATAATCAACACCCAAATAACTCTTATTTCTTATCAAAACATCATGATCCAAGATCACAAACATCAAAAGAAGAATCAAAACTATAGTAAAAAGCAAAACCAACAAGATCAAGTTTCAAGATTACTTACTTTGTTTAGAGATAAGAAGAGGTGGAGGTGATGTTTAGTGATTTTGATGATGGAGGATGGTAGCTAGTGGTACTAGGATGTCGGCGGGTTGGGGGTCACTAGGGCTGGCCGGAAACCTGGCCAAAAAACAACTAGAAAGTGGCTCGAATTGCTGCCGTGGGGAACAGAGAGAGAGGAGAGAGAAAATTTACTTTTTGGGTTAATTTGTGTTTGTTTTGACTAATCTAACTCTTGGCTGAGTTTTTAACTAGAAAAGTAACCTTTTTGGGCTAACCATGTTTAGGCTTAATCATGGTAATTAGTTAGGTTAATAAAAAACTTGTTGAGCTTCAAATCGGTCGAAATAAGTTCGGTTCGGGAATAAAGTGCTTCGCAACGATAACGTTTTTACAAAACTCAAAATTAAATTTTTGTACAGAAAAAAAAATAAATTACTTAAATTAAACTTGTTAGGGCCTACTATCAATTCCTTCAAAGGTTTAGTTAATCAATTACGTAAACAAATAAAATTCGAATTGTCAAGTGAGGGCCCAAATAAATTTTTCCCCACTGGGGTGAATAAATGCTTTAAATAATTATGAGAAAAAAATCATGAACGTGAGGTAATTAAATAAGTAAACATAGTTAAATAATTTAGGATTGGGCTATTATAGCATTCCCCCCTTAAAGAGTTTCACCCTCAAAACTTATGACTTTACCATGTAATGTAAGATTACCTTAAATAATTGTGGGTATTTAGCTTTCATTTCCTCCTCAGTCTCCCAAGTAGCTTCTTGGAGGTATGATTTGATCATGGCACTTTGATTAGAGGTATCTACTTGTTGCGCAACTGTTTAATCCTACGATCTAGTATTTAGATTGGTTGCTCTTCATATACTAAATCTGTAGTGATTTCAATAGATTTAGGTATAATGGTGTGGTTTGGATCTGGGGTATACTTTCTAAGCTGAGAGATATGAAACACATTATGCATGTGTTCTAGCTCTACCGGTAGATCCAGTCGATATGCTACGGGATTAACTTTTCGATGATTTCATAAGGTCCAATATATCTTGGACTCAATTCGCCTCGTACCCCAAACCTCTTAATACCCTTAGTTGGCGATACTTTCAGAAAAACTTTATCGCCTACTTGAAACTACAAAGGCCTCCTTCTCTTGTCCGCATAACTCTTTTGCCATCTCTGGACAACCCTAATGTGCTCCTAAATCCTTCTTATTGTT
Organism: Carnegiea gigantea; assembly: GCA_029747015.1. Lineage (NCBI taxonomy): Eukaryota > Viridiplantae > Streptophyta > Magnoliopsida > Caryophyllales > Cactaceae > Carnegiea > Carnegiea gigantea. Next base: position 127,337 of record JAKOGI010000312.1, read on the forward strand.
TCCATGATTTCTTGGATCATTTCAGGGCCTATAATCAATGCCTTATCCAAGTCACTCCAACACAATGGGGTTCTACACTTTCTTCCATATAATGCCTCAAACAAGGCCATTCTAATTGTGGACTGGTAGCTATTGTCATAAGAAAACTCTACAAACGGTAAATCATTTTCCTACTTCCCTTGGAACTCCAACACACAAGCTCTTAACATGTCCTTTAGAATTTTATTCACTCTTTTAGTTTGCTCATCTATCTCAGGGTGATAAGAGCTGCTAAAGTTCAATTTGGTCCCAAAGGTCTTTTGAAGTGCTTGCCAAAAACGGGCTTGGAATCTTTGATCCCTATCTGATACTATATCTAAGGCGATTCTGTGTAGTCGAACTATCTTTTTAACATAAAATTGGGCTAGTTTTTCAACTCCACATGTATCTTTGATTGGCAGAAAATGTGCCGACATGGTAAGCCGATCGACTATAACCCAAGTAGCATTCTTCTTCGAGGTAGAAAGGGGTAAATGCATAACAAAGTCCATTGAGATCGAATCCCACTTCCAAGTGGGAATTTCTAGGGGTCGCAATTCACCCACGGGATATTGATGCTCTGCTTTAACTTTCTGGCAGGTCAGACACTTGTCCACATATTTTATAACCTCCTTTTTCATATTATTCCACTAGAAGTGTTGCCTTAAATCTCCATATGTCTTGGTGCCTCCTGGATGCACTGAGTAGCGAGTATTATGAGCCTCCTCCAGGATTTATTTCCTTAATTCTTCATTTTAGAGCACACATAGGCGATTCTAGAATCGCAGGGTTCCATCCTCATGTACTATAAACCCGGAAGACTTTTCTTTCTCTAAATTTTGCTTTATTCTTTAGAGTTCGGGATCACTCTTGGTTCACTCGAATTTCCTCCACTAGGGAGGGCTGTAAGGTAAGTGCTGATAATTGAACATATACTTGCCCATGGGACACTAGTTGAATTCCCAAGTCCTCAAGTTCTTTCAAGAGACTAAACTCAGTAATCACCACGGTATTGGAGCTATATTGCGCTTTCCTACTCAGGGCATCTACTACAACATTTGCATTTCCTGGATGATATTGAATTTGCATATCATAATCCTTAAGCAACTCAAGCCAGCGCCGTTGTCTCAAGTTGAGCTCCTTCTGGGTGAAGATATACTTCAAACTTTGATGGTCAGTATAAATGTTGCATGGTACTCCATATAAGTAATGTCTCCAAATTTTCAGTTCAAAGACTACGGCTGCTAACTCAAAGTCATAGGTAGGATAGTTTTTCTCATAGGGATTGAGCTGTGGAGAGGCATAAGCTAGTACCTTGTCTTCCTGTATCAGAGCACACCCCAATTCGTTCTTTGAAGCATCATTATAAATGGTATACTCCTTGCCTTCCATTGGTAGCATTAGGATTGGGGCGGTAGTTAGTCGCTGCCTTAGCTCTTGAAAAGCTTTCTCACATTTTTCGGTTCACTCAAACTTGTTTGCTTTCTTCAGCAGATTGGTCAGGGGTGAAGCTATTTTTGAAAAGTCCTTAATGAAGCTTCGATAATTACCTACCAAACCCAGAAAGCTTGTAATCTCAGTGATGTTTGTTGGCCTTGACCACTCCGTGATTGCCTTCACCTTCTGGGGGTCAGCTTTGATTCTTTCTTTTTACAACCACATGACCCAAAAACATCACTTCATCCAACCAAAATTCATGCTTCTTTAATTTGCCATAAAATTGAAGCTCTCTTAGGGTTTGTAACCCCATCCTCAAATCATCAGCATGTTCATCTTCGTCCTTGGAATGGACAAGAATGTCATCTATGAATACCTCTATAAATTTATCAAAGTAGGGTCTGAAGACTCTGTTCATAAGATCCATGAAGGCTGCGGGAGTATTAGTGAGGACAAATGGTATCACTGTAAACTCATAGTGACCATACCTAGTTCTAAATGTAGTCTTGGAGATGTCTTCAGGTTTAATCCTAAGTTGGTGGTACCCTGACCTCAAATCAATCTTAGAGAAGACTCCTGCTCCTTGCAATTGATCAAACAAATAATCGATTCACAATAAAGGATATTTATTTTTGATGGTAATCATGTTCAACTGCCTATAGTCAATACACAGCCTTAAAGTTTCACCCTTTTTCTTTACGAATAATACTGGGGCACCCTATGGTGACACACTTGGCCTAATAAAGCCCTTCTGTAACAGCTCATTAATTGAAGGTTCAGTTCCTTAAACTCAGTTGGGGCCATACGATATGGGGCTTTGGAAATAAGTTGGGCATCAGGGATTAATTCAATTCCAAAATCAATTTCCCTCTTTGGGGGTAATCCTGGTAACTCTTCAGGGAAAACATCCTCAAATTCACAGACTACAGGAATATTTCCAACTTTTTCTTCTTTTGCTTGGGTGTCAATAGCATCACACCAATATCCCATACACCCTTGATATAATAGCTTACTTACTTTCATAGCAGAAATCAAAGGATAAGATTTTTCATCTCTCTGCCCATAGAAGAATACTTCTCTCCCTTTTTCATCTTTCAAAATAACCTTAAGAATCCTCATAGTCAATCTTAGCTCCATAAGTATGCAACTAATTCATTCTCAGAATGATGTCAAAATCAGACAAATCAAATTGAATAAAATCCATAGGATAGGTGGTTCCACCAATGGTAATGGGAAATTCAGGCCCTACGAACTTATCCTTAGCAGTATTCCACCAAATATCAGCTTCACCAGTCAAATAATACAATACAGTGTTTACTTTCTTTCCTTCTGGCACTTCTACCACTGTAAAGATTTTCTCCATTCCTCTTATTCATTCCTCTAATACTACTGGATCATAAGTTCCATCATATACTTTAGGGTTGCGTCATGCTACCCTATCTGCTAATTTATCCTCTTTAGGAGCGGTTTCAGTAGGTACTTGGGGAATTTGCTTCATTAATTTAGCTACTAAGGCTAGCCAGTAGTTCGGGTCCCCAATGTTGTTAGCTAACTCAGAAGGAATCGGTAGCATTTGGCCAAAATTTGGTGGCATATGATGGGAGGCTTGATCACCCGATCCCTGGCCATGATTCGAGATTTCCTCTATATGAACCTCTGCATTATTGTACATTGATTCGGACATTTTGATCATATATTAAATGAGACAATTCAATAACTGGAATGCTCAAACATATAAGATAAGCATGCCCAACAAATACATTTAATGTAACTCAAAGATTATTAAAAACAAACCCAAAGCTTCATTATATCATTTCTTAACTGCTTATTTACATACATAACTGCCTATTTATACACATGATCAGTAAAACATATTACATCTAACTGACTAAGCAAAGTAAGTTTTGAGTCCTGTGTCAACCCCAAACACTAACTAGCCCTAGACACTAGGTCCGTCACATGGCCAAAAAGAGATACGAACCATGTCATCACGGTCAGAGAGGATCTAACTGACTATATACAATGTCATATCCTACATAAAATACATCCACGCAAACCGACTATGCTATAAACAAACAGGGCTCAAAAAGGAAACCACTAATACCAACCCCTAGAACCACCTAATGATCCCTAGATAGATCGTAATTCGGGTCGGGCTCATTATTAGGCTCTTCGCCTAAATCGAAGCTACTAGTTGATGCCTCTGACTCGACATCACCAACCTCCCGCTCAACCTATTATTCCACTATCATCTCAGTAATCTCCTGATCCCACTGTTGCTCCACCATCGCCTCATCAATGTCCTGATCCTCCTCGGGATCATGCTTCTCCTCTGGATGTCCCTTGTCCTCAGAACTAACCAGCACTATCTTTGGTGTATCAGGGAGGTCTATCACCACACAAGCCTTCCTAGGACTGTTAAGCATCAATACAGTACCTGGTGTAGGTAGGAAGGGTGGTCCCTGGGCTGGTGCTAGGGCAGCAGGCGAGGAATGTGCCTGATGTAACTGGAAGACATGCTACAGAGTCTTCATGGTAATCCCCCTCTACTCAAACTCCTCCCTCAACAACAACTCTGTAGCGATAGTAGTCCAAGCTCCCTGGGCCTGAAACCTAGGCCCGTCCCAACCTGGATTCCCTATTACCATATAGTGATGATAATGGAGCCTAAACTCCACCAATGGATCAACTGTGGGTAAGGACCAGAGCAGTCTATGTGCGCGGACCGTAATACTGTGAAACTCATAGAAAGGGTCCTATGCGTGACCCTCTATACTAACATGCAGCAATGCGATCTAAGCAGCTATAGATGCACCCAGCATCATGTTAGCACCATAAAGGTCCATCTAATAAAGAAAAGACAAATATAAGAGACATACATAACCATAATTAAAGAACATGCAAATGTAAGCAACCTGCACTTCTAATATCGTCACTACACTTCTAATATCACTCCAGCAATACACAATGGACCTCACCACTAACCATTTTCACCCTCTTCACTACCAACCATTCTCACCCACTTATTTCTAGACTCCACATTCCGCAAAAAAAATCTCAACCTAGCTCTGATACCAAATCTATAATGCCCCAAATGTAAATAAATCACTGTTTGCATTTCTTTCATTAGTTTTCTAATTAGACATGATAGCCCAAATGATCAGGCATTACCGCCGTCTAGCAAGGACAAGGCTTTGGTAGCACATGATAAACTTAGTCATAATAATCAATGTTTATCATCAAAGGCATTCACACCATTATAACCCATCAGACCATTTAGATAAATGTAGAAACTGTTCTAACATCAAAACCAATCAAACATCTCAAGGATTACATCAAAGTATAGAATTCTGATAAAATATACAGTTTCAACACCAAAATATATCACAATACGGTGTTATAAAATCTCAACGATAATACACCACCATTCCATATAGATTTCTTGGCTCACTTATCACCTTCAGCCATCCCGACCACCTGAGGGCTATTCACTGAACATTTTCCTAAAACAAAACATGAAAATATTTCGAATTGTGAGCCGAATCTTAGTACATGCATTCCTGTACTATTAAACATTCATGAAAAACTGGTTGGGCCCGTATTATAATTCATTTTTAATTAAAAACAGGTAATGAGATAACTACGAAACTGCATTGTCAATTATTATCTGATAAGAACCCCTAGTAACTGTTATGATCTGAAGATAGGTGGACACTTGCCAAGCCAATCAGAACTTGACCTAAAGCTGCGCAGGTAGCTGAAGGGTTATGCTTTGTAATTGATAACTGATGGGGTCACTAATTATGTTATAAATCACTGATTAAACTGATTCATTGATGTACTTGCCAAAACATTATAATTTTGATAAATACGTGCTGGTTTCTAAGATACAGATAATGAGCGTACCTGAAATTTTTAAATGTACGCTCACTGAATAATATTATGCACAAAGTAGAAGGAATGATAGATTAGGCCCTAATTCTGTACAAAATTATCGTTGTAGGAACATACGGTTAGCAAAAATATTTATTTCATAGCTAATAATTTAGTAAAAGAAAGGTAAAAATATAACAAGGGCTTAGAAAGAATGGCTTATAACTTAATCATTTAACCTCTGATTAAGACTCAAAACCCTAATATAGAAAGCTTAATAAGTCTCAAAAATATTGCATTTGGAACACCAAGCTTGATTCCCACAATAGAATTTCAGAAATGAGGCTAGAATACAAGCATGTCAGTTTTGGTCCATTCTGCACAGTTTTGGTGAAATGACCATAACATTTTCCACAAATATTGGATTAAGGCAATTCAAAATGCATTTAAAATATAACACACTGAAATATCTACCCACCAAAAATCATAATTTTTCAATGGGCCGATCATTACCAGTTTAATTCCGAAATCTGTCCTGTTTTCCTGAAATTTCCAGCCCTCATTGTTTAGTTTTTCCTTCTCTTTTTGACACAAATCCTCAACTTAAACCATTCATTAAAAGCATGTAAACAAGCTTCGATCCATCCCAACAACATACAAAATCACCACAGTCAAATTCACTTCATAATCACATCCAACAAAGATAATTTTTCAATCAAATACACACATAAATCAAGCTTAATGCTAGTTTAATCCAAACCATACATTACTTACCAAAACCCTAGTTTATGGCCAACTTGGACTCACTCCAACTCATTTAAAATCACCAAAAACATCATCATAAACACTATTAGATTAGAAGATGACCAAATCAAATGTAAAACAATCAAAATCTAACACTTTAACATCAGGCTTGTATGATTAAGGATTAACTCTAGCCCTCGCATGATCCAACCTCAACTCCACCACGATTAACACCAAAATAACTCTTATTTCTTATCAAAACATCATGATTAAAGATCACAAACATCAAAACAAGAATCAAAAGTAAAGCAAAAAGCAAAACCAACAAGATCAAGTTTCAAGATTACTCACTTTGCTTGAAGATAAGTAGAGGTGGAGGGGATGTTTAGTGGCTTTGATGATGGAGGATGGTGGCTAGTGGTACTAGGATGTCAGGGGGGTCGGAGTTCACTAGGGCCAGTCGGAAAACTGGTCGAAAAATAGCCAGAAAGTGGCTGGAACTGCTGCCGTGGGGGGGAGAGAGAGAGGAGAGAGAAAATGGAGTTTTTGGGTTGATTTGTGTTTGTTTTGACTAAACTAATTGGCTGAGTTTTTAACTAGAAAAGTAGCTTTTTTAGGCTAATCATGGTTAAGCTTAATCATGGTAATTAGTTAGGTTAATAAGCAAACTTGTTGAGCTTCAAATCAGCCGAAATAAGTTGGGTTCGGGAATAAAACGTTTTGTAACAATAACGTTTTTACGAAACTCAAAATTAAATTTTTGTAATTTTAAGGAAAGCAAAATAAATTACTTAGATTAAACTTGTCAGGGCCTACTATCAATTCTTCCAAAACTTTCATTAATCAATTACATACACAAATAAAATTCGAATTGTCAAGTGAGGGCCCAAATAAATTATTCCCCATCCGGGTGAATAAATGTGATAAATAATTATGAGAAAAAAAATCATGAACATGAGGTAAATAAATAAATAAACATAATTAAATAATTTAGGGTTAGGCTATTACATTCATAGTTAAAGAGAATAAGCAGTTGGCATTTCGCCATCTATAAGTATTTCAAGGAAAGTTTTTAAAGGCCCTGAAGAGGCCAAACTCGAATGAGATTCGAAAAGCTTATGAGGATCATTAGAGGACCATTTCAAAAGAGATTTCTTTTAAAGAATGTGAGCCTCAAGCGGCTAAAATGAAGTGTTTTTAGAAAAAGAAAGCAAGCTTCCTGTGTATAACTTGTGCATACCCTATGAATGAAGTTCTAAGTGAAGCATGGCCATTTCCTTGTGCATATAAGTTTAAATGTGCATGTTATGCGAAAGAAAGCTCCTTGTATGATCCTTACTCCATGTGCTTAAGTATCTTGCACAAGTGAATTAGATAGACAAAGCACGGTTCATGTGATGTGTAAGATAGCCTATAGTTGGAATTAGTGAAAACTCTCTGTCGTTCAATGCGATAATAGTGATGCTTAAATACGTGATATGTCGCTAATTCAAGAGGTTAAATAACGTGTTTTCACTACAAAAAAAATTGATTTTTTGTAGCAACTTTGTTGTAGCAATTTCAAATTTGCTACAATAATCTAAAAAAAGTAAAATAGTTGTAGCATATCTAATATTGCCACAAAAGGTTGAGCCTATTGTGGTAATTCGGCAAAATGGCCACAAAAGACATTTATATTTTTCACAAAAAGGAGGTCAGTTTTGGAGGGAATTTTTCATCCATTGAAAAGATTTCCCTCCTTCCTGTTTGCTATATTTTTATTACCAAATGTATTTCCCTCCCTATCAAATAAAACCTATTTGCAATTGAAAAAAAAAGAAAAATAAACAAATTGAAGAGCAAGCAACCAAAACCGTGAGGGAGCTCATCTCTGCAAAACCGTGAACTTATTTTTGCGTTCCCTTCAATTCTTCAGACCCTACTTCCATTGAATTCTCCTCCTTCAATTTTTCCCTATGCTTGTGCCAGACAATCGTTCATCTCCTACTCCTTCAATTCCAGTTGAGCCTGCGATAAGTTCTGCTGTTGTTCCTTCTTCTCATACCAAAGCTAGATTAGTTGAAGCTTGGATTCTTCGGTACTTTCTTCCAATTCATGATTCGATCTAGAACTCGGTCGTGTCTTCAACTCTTTTGCAGTTAAGCGTGGATTCATCTATCCTTCCTCCTTCTGAGAGCGACCTGAGATTGATTATTAGATTGAGGGTTGAATTGGTCGTGTAATTGTGACAGCAGGTATGCCCTTTTATCTATCTTCCTGAAATTCGCATAAACCCTAATTGTTTGATGCTTCTTTGAAAATCGTCCGTTTCTTCCCATTTGTTAATTGGTTTTGTTGAAGTGATTTGTCTTATTGACAGCATGTATGCTACTTGCTACTTGCTTCATTCTTGAACTGGTTTCTAAAGTTTCGTTTGCCCAAGTAATCTGTCTTGGTGAGATGTTGATTGCAACAAATTTGTGTTTCTCCCCTTCTGCTACTTGGTTCTGTGAAAGTGAAATTCACCCGTTCCATCACCTTTTGTTTCATGGTTCTTTAAAAATCAGTTTTAGGTCTTGGTTAAATTGACTCAACTTGTTAAATTGCTCTGTCATTACTCTCATGTGCTAAACTTTTGTTAAATTTCTCAAGTTTCTCGGTTCAGGAAAAGGCGGCAAATAAGTCACACAAAAACAGAACTGATTCAAGTAATGTAGGTTGGGTTTCTTTGCTTTTGGATTTGGTTTTGAGGAAACTGTTAAGTGATGTTCAGGAAAAGATAATGATGTTGCCAATATGTTCAAATGACTTATTTTTCTAGTTGAGTAATGGTGTTTGAGCAAACTATACAGTACTGGTTGAGGTCAGTGGAGTTGTTTAGACTAGAATGGTTCTGTTCCTGATAGGGGGGTTAAGGTTATATCTGCTACTAAGTCCTAATGTCAGTTGGTCCAATAATTTTGTCACAAAAATCCAAGCACTATTAACAGGAAATTATGAGGCTGATTCAGTCTAGGTTGGTGATTGCCTATGTTAGACTATTCAGAGTGAGCTTTCATGTATGTGTTGGTGTATTTATTTATTTAATTTTGATAAACTCCATCAGGTTCTTGATTTGTAGGTTTGCTTTGATTGCAAATGATTCTATTTCTCAGCTTTCATGTAGATAAACAAAATCTATATGGATTAAAAAGACTATAGCTTATCTAATGTCCTGCTCACATTGAATCTACCCATTCCTACCCATCAACCCCTTGCTTGAAAATAAATATCCAACCCCATAATAGATCTTTGATATCAATGGTCATGCTGGTATAAATGGTCTGGAAGTTGGGGAGATGGTTGTCATTACCTCAGCTTTTCTAATACACAATGTTATGCAATTTGGAGCATCCAAGGATCTGAGTATCAGCAGGCTCATGCATTCTCTATTTATCTTGTACAACCTTTCTTAGCGATTTCTTTGGCTTTATTCTGCTACAACTGGTATCCTTCTTCTGTATTCATTGGAGACACGTATACATACTTTACAGGAATGACAATGGCTATTGTTAGCATTCTAGGTCACTTCAGCGAGACGCTGTTGATATTCTTTACTCCTCAAGTCTTGAATTTCCTCTTATCTCTTCCCCAGCCTGCTGGCTTGATTCCTTGCTCCAAACAGCACCTCCCAAAATTCAACCCTAATACAGGGCTATTAACTGGGACAAATAATACATGTCCGGTTGAAAGGTTTATAACTTAAAATCTGAATTCCTACATATTCTGAAATTTGCTAACTATATGTATAATTACAGAGGAAATAGGCAACGACTTTGCTGTGCTTTTGTGGCCTCCTTAAATATGTTGGGTCATCATTTTCATAATGTCCAAACTCTACTGTGTGCTTTATTTTATTGAAATGATCATGCATTGCTTTGGGATTTTACAGCTAGGAGGTACATTGATCATAAAGTTAAACTTATGGTAAGCCATGAGCTAAGAGCAGAAAGTTCAATGTTATTAACGTTCCTTGTTGTAAATTATAACAACTCAGCTGTTTGCACAGGTTGGGATTTCAACAAAAGCTTACTTACAGAAATTGGATAAAGCAATTGAGGTACATAGTTGCAGCCATCACAAGAATATTTGTGCAGGAGCTATTTAATTTCCTTATATACTTTTCTGAGTTAGTCTATCCAACTTATTTCATATTTTGACAAAAAAATGTAACCTCCATGAAGCTATTACCTAAAATTGAAAAGGTAGTAGGGACATGTTCCTCTGTAAATATATATTTGGCTTGTGATTGGATATAACTCAATTTGGCCAACAATTTATTACATTTTCTGTATTCAAAGTGAATTACATCTGTTTAAGTGATCAGGGTATCTGGTTTAACAATTTATTCAATGTGTTCGCTGTGAAATACATCTATTTAAGTGTTCAGGGTATATATATATATATATATATATATATATATATATATATATATATATATATATATATATATATATATATATATATATATATATATATATATATATATATATATATATATATTGCTGAACTACATACTAAATGTACTCAATTTTTGGCATGTAGATCAATAGTGTCTTGTTTGTGCATTTCACTTCTATTGCTTGAAACTGAACATTCTTGGGCCGAGTGTTTGAAACTAAATAATATAATATATATATATATTATATATATATATATATATATATATATATATATATATATATATATATATATATACATATATAATATATATATATATATATATATATATATATATATATATATATATATATATATATATATATTGCTGAACTACATACTAAATGTACTCAATTTTTGGCATGTAGATCAATAGTGTCTTGTTTGTGCATTTCACTTCTATTGCTTGAAACTGAACATTCTTGGGCCGAGTGTTTGAAACTAAATAATATATATATATATATTGCTGAACAACACACTAAATGTACTCAATTTTTGGCATGTAGATTAATAGTGTCTTGTTTGTGCATTTCACTTCTATTGCTTGAAACTGAACATTCTTGGGCCGAGTGTTTGAAACTAAATAAACATTTAAAGGAGAGAAAGGGATATTTTTTATCCTTTGCTTGTTTCCCGAATCTGTCACATTCGATAACCTGTTACTTGCATTCATAATATCATGTTAACCACATCAATCCCAACACCCATTGGCTAGGGCAGGGCCTTTCGCCTTAATTTGTGGGACTCTTTCCTTTTTCCTTGCTCACTTTTTTTGTTTTTTTGGGGGGGGGGAGATAGGGTTGTTTCTAGCTGTTTAGTGACATTATTTTATTCTAGTGTCAGTGAAAGCATTAGGCATAGATGCTAATTATGGATTCCATTGTATATTTATCAAAAGCATTGTGTATTGTTATATATTTATCACTAACATTAAATTGTTGACTTAGAATGGTCATATATTTATTAAAAGCATGTTACGTATTGTTTGTAAGTACCATCCACTCCTCTCTGTTCTAGCCCCAAGCCAAGTTGAAAGGTGAAACCCTAAACCTAACTTAGTTGGTTTAGTGAGTTGTTGAGATTGAATTTATGGATTAAATGATATAATTGGCATTGCTACTTATTGTATTTGCAAGTTCTAAAATTGTTGTGGACGTTCGTGTTGGATTGTGATTTGGAACAAAGTTGACCGAGAGTAGAGAGTGGGAGATTGAGGTCATGTTTAATTTTCAATTTGCTTGTGCTTACGACAATTTATCGAAATTGTTAATCCTAGTGAATAACTGAGTAAAATGATTAAGTTCAACATTATTCGGTTATATTGTAAAATTATGGATTGGTTTGGATGATTATTGGATTATTGGCATAGTTTGAATAACTGAGTTGGATGAAATCTTTTACAGTTGAGCGTGGGATTCATCTGTCCTTTATTCTTCTCAGGGATTGACAGAAATGAATAAGGATCGCACTTGGATGAACTGGAAGGCGTTTAACTGTAGGAAGAAGCCAGAATATATAAATGGGGTAAAACAGTTCTTTGAGTTTGCTTTCGCTAATGTGGCTGAATCTGGGAAAATAAGATGCCCATGTGTCAATTGTGACAACTACAGTTACCAAAATAGAAAAACAGTTATGCTTCATTTGCTCAGTGATGGGATAGTAAGGAGTTATAATCCATGCGAGTTTCATGGGGAGAAATCTAATCATGAAGAGCCCATTGGTGCAAGTCAAAAGGATAGAAGTGATAGAGATGAGCATCAAGATTCAATGTTGTCAGTGGGTGAGGATGTAGATGAAACATTTGCCATGGTAAATGACATAACGAATGCCCGAGCATTTCACATAATGGATGAGTTTGAAAGGTTAGGCGGTCCTGAAATTAGTAAGTCCCCTGAAGTACTTCACAAGTTTGCTAGATTAGTTAGAGATGCTGAGAAAGAGTTATTTCCACGATGTGAGAAATTCTCAAAGTTAGAGTTTATGGTTCATCTCCTCTATATAAAGTGTTTATGTGGTTGGAGTGATAAGTCTCTCACAATGATACTTGAACTTTTGAAGAAAGCTTTTGATTTTGACGATACATTCCCAAAGAATGCTTACGAAGCAAAAAAGTATACTCGGGACCTTGGCTTGAGTTATGTGAAAATTGAGGCTTGTAAGAATGATTGTATACTTTATTGGAAGGAGCATGAGCATGCAGACAAATGTCCTAAATGCGCTCATCCAAGGTGGAAGGACAAGAGAGAAGAGGCTGATGATAGTGATGATGAAAGTGATAAAAAGGGACAGAGGAAAAACATTCCTTATAAGATCTTACACTATTTTCCTCTTGTACCAACACTCCAAAGATTATTTATGTCAGCCTAAACAGCTTCTCACATGCGGTGGCATAAGGATAAATGTCGAGATGATGGGATATTAAGGCATCCTGCAGATGCACAGGCTTGGAAGTCATTTGATGCATCGTATGCTGATTTTGCAAAAGATTCGCGTAATGTGAGGTTGGGTTTATATAGTGATGGGTTTACTCCATATTCAAATATAAATTCAACCTATAGCATTTGGCCTATTTTTTTGGCTCCTTACAATTTACCACCTTGGATGTGTATGAAAAAGCCATACACATTTTTAAACATGATCATCCCTGGTAAAACTGCTCCAGGAACTGATATTGTGATGCATATCCCACCATGCCCCTTGATTTAAAGAATCAAATCAAGCTAGGTAAATTCGTTTTGATGAATAAAGGATGAATAAATCATCCTTATTGTGTTTAAGAACTAAAACTACAGGGCAAAGGTTAATTCCAGCAGCTGACCTGTTTTTGTGTGCTTAATTACTCAAACATACTAAGGGTTTAAATCTAATGTTTTTTGATTATTTGAAGTTCAAGATGTTAGCTTTCCAGCAACTCAAATTTCATCCAATTTGGACTTCATTTGGTCGTTCAAATCAGCAATTAAACCCAAGGTGTCAAAACTGCCCAGCAGGACCAGAATAAGCACGGTTTTGATTAATTCATAACTTAAGCTATATGATGGGTTAAGTCTTGAAATTATACATTTTTGGAATCCTCATGATGTCTAATTTCAGGTCTAAGCATTAGTTTTCAATCATACCCACAAGAGGATGAGAGATCAAGGACTTTTCCCAAACCAGTCAGATTAGGCTCTAATCTGCGCGGTAAAATGTTTAAGCCTAATTACCTTACTTAAGCATACTTTAACCTTGGTTTCTTTGTGGGAGGGGTTTATACACATCCCAAAGTGACCCCCCATGGCCTGAAAACCGGATCATCATCACTTTTGCTAAGCCTAATCCTAGTCCCAAAACCGGCCAGAAACTGTCCTTGAACCCGGTTTGCTGTCCCGGTTTATTTTTGCCTTCACCGGTGGGTTTCCTTCAAGTCAGCAGATTTGGCACACTCTTCAAAGCTTGGCACACATCCCTAGGCATCAATGATGGGCTGCAAGACCTTGGAAGGTCGGACCAATGAAGAACAAACAGCAAAAAGAGTGTCTCTTGCATACTATTGGCTAGACAAAAGGCAAGGACCACTTTACGGCTAACCAATGGGAGCTTAGCAAAATCTCAGCATGTATTAAGCTTAGTTTAAGAATAGATTGATGTATAATGAATATTAGTAATGTTTTACTTTATGTTTTAAATGTATTAGATTAGTTTAAGCAAGCTTGTAATTTAGTTTAGCACAAATCAGCTTGTATTACTTCTTAATACCATTCCTTACTAGGAGGGAAAGGTCAAGGTGCTTGTGTGTGTGCTTGTTGTCTTGTATTTAAGCATGTACATGGTCCCCTTGAATATCATCTTCCAACTTTGAATGAAAATCAGTTTTGAGAGCTTGTAGCTTTCATGCCTTAGTGCAACTCAAATACTCAACTTGCTTATCCTTAATTAGGCCGATTAAGGTGGTGTTCAAGTGAAGTCTTAAGCTTGATTAAGTGGTGATATCTGTATCTTCATCATAGTTTAAGGGCCCTAAACTTGAGTTTGGTGGTGTTACTGTATCCATTCTTCAAGTTTATTTCTATCTCATTTGGTGTTTATACTCAAGGATTCAAAGAGAGTTAAAGTGAGTTTGCTAGCTTTAATTTTGAGTTAGTAAATCTCAACTTGCTTCTCTCCCACTTTCTCTCATTTACAAGCCACTCACATATCCATCCCCATGCTTATTCAAGGCTTAAACTACCTCTAATAGTCTAGCTTCCATCACAAACCCCAAACCATACTCAACCGTGCAAAAGTGAGAAATATGGTGCCACGAACCAGAAAAGTGGCACGGCCTACCCGTGCCTAAAGGCACAACCGTGCCACACCTATTTCATGTGGTTTTCGCTTGGTTGCTTCATAATCTTGGTAGCTTGTAACTTGGTTCCATTCATCCCTTGTGATATACATCAAATTACATCAAACTCCCTTTTGATTTTCACTTAGAATCCCTTGATTCTAAGTTCCATTCCTCCCTCACATGTTTGTTGCCTCACAACCAACATCTTATGTGCCACTTTCCTTGGTTTTCTCATGATTGTATTCTCCCTTGGTTTGTAAGCTTTCACTCTTAATTTGAGCATTAGACTAGACACTCGGGACATACATCATATTGATGTGTATCTACAACCACTAATTGATGAATTGAAGACTTTATGGGATGGGGTAAATACGTATGGTGCATTTAAAGCTGAATATTTTAATTTGCGTACGGCTTTGTTTTGGACAACTAATGATTTTCCTGCATATGGTAATTTGTCTGGATGGAGTGTAAAAGGACGTCTTGCTTGCCCGGTTTGTAATAAAGATACATGGTCATGTTACTTGCCTCATTAGAATAAACAATGCTACATGGGTCATCGTAGATTCTTGGAAGCTGATCATAGGTGGAGATTTGAGAAAAAAGCTTTTGATAACACAATAGAGATAGATCCTCCTCCTAAATTGTTTTCTGGTGATGACGTTCTTGAGCAAATTGGCAATTTTGAAAATATTCAATTTGGCAAGGTTGAGGGTAAAAGGAAGCGAATAAAACCAAAGTTGATTTACAACTGGGAGAAGAAAAGTATCTTCTTCGAATTACCTTATTGGAGGAAGAACTTAATTCGCCATAACTTAGATGTTATGCACATTGAGAAGAACATTTGTGAAAGTATACTAGGAACCCTCATGAATATACCAGGAAAGACCAAGGATAATTTGAAGAGCCGCTTAGACCTGGTGCAATTGGGAATCAGAAAGAGCTTGCACCCGAAGAAGGTTGGTGACAAATATGAGATTCCCAAAGCATCATTTACATTAAGTTTGAGTGAAAGAAGAGATGTGTGTAAATTCTTAGCAGATTTAAAGGTGCCAGATGGGTATTCATCCAATATAGGATGGTGTGTTAATGTCAATGAGGGGAAAATAATAGGGTCACTCAAGAGTCATGATTATCATGTCCTTATGCAAGATTTGCTAGCACCTGCCTTTCATGGAAAATTAGATAAGGATGTGTATGAACCGCTTGTTGAGTTGTCATTATTCTTTAAACAATTCAAAGGCATTAAAGATTGATGTTTTGGCGAGGCTAGAAAAGAACATTGCAATTACGCTTTGCAAGCTAGAGCGTGTTTTTGTTCCCTCTTTTTTTGACGTCATGGTGCACTTAACGATCCACTTGGCTACCGAAGCAAAGCTTGTTGGACCCGTTCAGTATCGTTGGATGTACCCATTTGAAAGGTACTATAGATTTCTTTCTTGTCTTTTTGTTCAAAAAAACATAACACATTATAAAGTATTACGCACTGCACTTATTTTATGCTATTGTTGATGGTTAGGATCATGCACACATTAAAAGAATTTGTGCGTAATAAAGCTCGTCCAGAGGGGTCAATTGCTGAAGCTTATATAGCAGATGAGTGTTTAACCTTTTGTTCAAGGTATTTACATAGAGTTGAGACTAGATTTAATCGTCTAGAAAGGAATGAAGACGATGGACACAGACAAGATAAGGGATTAACAATTTTCATGAAGATGGGAAATCCACTGGTCAAGGAACTATCAAGGTTCTTTCCCATGAAAACTGGAAGCATGCTCACCTTTATGTGTTAAGAAATTGTGATGAAGCATAACCTTTTATTGAGTAAGAAATTTTTATTGTAACTTCTAATATTTTGAACATACCAAAAAACTTCATAACCATAATTTTAGTTTTGGGGAGTATGAAAGTCTTACTACATTGCTCACTTTTATGGAGTGGTTTGAAGAGAGAGTAAGTAAAACATTGTAAGTCCAACATATCCAATTAATTTAGGTACTAATGCATCTTATTTGCTTGTTTAGGTTACCCAGTTATGGAATCAACGTGATGAGAAAGCCAGTCATGAGCTCCTAATTTTGGCACAATGTCCTATCAAGAGAGTGACTTGCTTTGATGGATATGTTGTAAATGGATATAGATTTCACACAAAAACACGGGCCAAAAATCTTAGCACACAAAATTGTGGTGTTGTGATGAAAGGTGATGTGCACAGTGGAGGAAAAGAATACTTTGGTGTCCTAGAGGAGATTATAGAACTGGATTATGGTAGCAACCATAAAGTTATTCTATTTCACTGTGAATAGTATGACGTGTTCTCTGAAAATGTGGGAATCAAAAGAGAAACATATGGCATAACAACAGTGAACGTGAAACGCTTTCTAAAAACAAATGAGCCATATGTCTTAGCTTCTCAAGTTGAACAAGTATACTATGTGAGGGATCATGTACAGCAAAATTGGCAATTGGTGGTGAAAACGAACCCTCGCAATTTCTATGATATGCCTTCTGATGATGAAGATGAGGGACCAAAATCATTTTCATCCTGTGACGATGAGGCTCATGAAGAAGCATATGTCCCTGTGTCTAATCATGGTGCAATGTTGTTGGTTAGGAATGATGTAGAACCAGACATGGTGGATGGTAATCTTGTGGCATAACAGTTGCAACGTCATAAAAAGAAAGGCAAAATGTAAATTGTTGATGACAGGAGTGAATCTAGGTCAAGTGGAGAAGAGGACATACCGCTGTTTGCAGATGAAGTTGATGATTAGCATTAAAGTTGTCATTTGCTAACGTTACATGATTGGTTTTTTTTTAATTTTATTTTGGAAACAAATCAGACGTTTTATGCTGTTTGATTCCTTTTTAGCAAAAAGGCAAAACATTTGTAATACTAACTTGGATGTTTGATTCATTTTTTAAGTACATCTTTACTTATATGCTGTTTGATATGAAGATAGTTCACATATTTTGTAATTTGACATATCCTTGGTAAGTGCTCTTACTCTTTCACACTTTCTATGAAATATATTTAGAACCTTTATTTCTGTATATGCATTCTGACATGTTTTTTTTCTTGATTGCAGGCCCACAATGTATATCGCCCTGGATAGTCTGAGAAATATGGCTAGGGTAAAAAAGAATCCAAATTATTCAAGTCATATTGTTCGTCAGAGCATGACAGAATATGAAAAGCAACGTGGTAGAAATATTGAAAAAAACAATAGGGTACTTAAAGAACTTGGATTACCTTTTAGAAAAACCAACGAACATATAAGGCAAAGAGAACTGATTATGGAAGAAGAGGAGGACTATATACCAAATGACGATGAAAGAGTGGATGCTGAATTGGAGGATGTGTCATATGACAATGACAACGAGGACTATATACTAAATGACGATGAAAGAGTGGATGCTGAATTGGAGGATGTGTCATATGACAATGACAACTTCACTATGCATAGACCTACATTGGAAAGACAGGCGACATTGAGAAAATCATCCACTGGTCACAAAGCGCTGGCCTCTGGTATGTTCTCCTTCCTCGATATGAATTTTGTTCAGTGAAATGCTTCCCCAATTCTGATGGAGGCCAAAAACCAAAAAAAAAAAAAAAACATAATTTGCTGTGGTTGTAAGTTGGTGAGTGTTTATTTGCTGATTTTTTACATATCATCCTTTCTTATTCCATGATATTTTAATTTAAATAAGCTATTTTCATAGTATTTGATTGTGCATATTAGATGAAAGGATGCATGCCCAACTAGATACACCTGTAAGACAAGTGACGAGGACTAAATCAATCCCTACAGTCCACCCAGGTATATTCTATCTATTCCTCTAATTCTGTATCATTTTACCTGAAAGCCACGAAGGGAGCAGAATACGACCTCTGTCACATGGGCTATTTAGCTCTTGGACTCTTAGGCTTGCTATTTACCTGAGTTAACTATGACAATTGATTCATTTCTTCTAACTAGAATTGCTTATTTTTGAGATGTAAACCCCAGTACTCCGGATGTGTGATCCATTGAGTTGTACATTTTATTTCTTTCCTATTATCGAAATTTATTGAATGGTTTGCTCCAGACGTATGGCCCGTTGAGCTGTGGTCTTCGGCGTGTAGCCGTTGAGCTTATTAATATCTTTTATGTTTTTAATCGATACAGGGATTTAATGTAAGGCTTTAAGCCGGAAAAATTGTAAGTTTTTAGGCAAAACTCTGCCCGTTTCGCCCCAGAATTTAAAGAAAATACTAATTGGTTGTATTAAGGGTTAATATAGTTGACATGGTCACGTAATAGATTATTTTTACATTGCTTCATTTTGTCTAGGTAAATGAGTTCAGGCTCAATTAGATGATGTCTACCGCGTTAATCAAGGAAGCACTTCATGCAGGAGTACATTAGAACAACAAAGGATAAGGACAAGATCAACCTCTACACATGGTTGTATGATTCTTTCCAGTAGTATTATTCATAGAGTATCTTTTTATATACTAATATTTGATACTGTTACTTCTAGCTCATGATTTAAATGAAATGCCTAGAGAAGAGCATACAAATCTTTCCCATGATGTGGAAAGAGAGTTATCCAGTAAGAGTACGCAATATATAATCTTATCTATCTGCTGAGTGTAATGATATTTTCGCGTCTGGAGATTCTTTTATAATTGTTAGAAATGAGCTCTTATGGTTGAACTTGTAAATGTAGATAGAATGATGGATACACCTATGAACCACAACATTGAGGACGAAAATCAGATTTGGTCATCTAATCAAGAAGGTCGGGCAAACTATCTTTTTTGGCTTTTGTTTTTTGTTTTTTGTTTTTGGTGCAAGTAACTTCCAATGCTTTTTAAGGTTTATTTCATTGGGCATTATTATTTTTGGTGCAAGCTTCTTAATATTGTTTCATTTGACATTTTTTTACTTTTTTGAATTATTTGAGAGGTGCTCTATTTTTAACCATGTTTGTTTTGTTAATTTTCTTAGCTTCCTTACCCAGACGTGGCAAAACAAAGTGCTTATACTGGAAAAGGAAAAGGGATACGCATCCAGCAAAAGTAGAGATTGAAATCCCCCCAGAACTCAAGTGTATTGTTGGCACCAATAGCACCCAATTCATTAGCGAGGCAAGCTATTTAATGAAGCAATTAATGCCCTTGGATGTGGAAAAGTGGGATGACATACAACAGGAAAAAAAAAGGAAGTATTTCATGAAGTTAAAGGTCTTCACTCAAGACTAACTTTGTCCTATCGAGTTATGTTTTTTAAATAGTTTCATCATTAATAATTTGTATTGCATGTAGGAAATGTTTAAATTGCCCCAAGGTTGTCATGTCGATAATGCCATAGAGCGTCGTCGCAAGGTTTGGTATAGAAAGTGGCGATATGATTTGAAGCAAAAAGCATACACTAGCTATACGACAGTGGCTGATCGTCGGGATAATCCGCCCAAAGAAGTGGACCCTGATCAATGGAAATGGTTAGTAAATTATTGGGACAGCGACAAGTTCAGGGTAAGTTCAATATTATTTTCTATTACATCACTTGAATATGTCCATTGACCATAATCCTGAAATGATAATAAATTCAGTTTCTAATATTTTAAATCTTATGGTTTTTCCTATATCTTATAGTGTCAAAGTGAGACGAACACTAAAAATCAAACACATCAGAAAATGCTTGCAAAGGTTGGCACAAAATCAATTGCTAGCACCTTCTATGAGATGGTAACTTAAGCTTATATATACTTGGTACTGAATTGTGGACTTGGTTTTTCTGAAACTTTTTTTAAAACCAATTTTTGACTTGCTTATTGTTGGATGTAATTGCACTTTACATAAGATCTTTTTAAATGATTTCAGTTGCAAAAACCAATTGATGGATTGGACGACCTCTTACCTGAGGACTCTCAGCCAGAAGCAGAGGAGGATGAAGAACCGTACTACTTGCGATTATGGAAAATTCAAAGACAAAAGAAAGACGGAACTTGGTCATATGAGCATGCAGAGAAAGCATATGAAGACCTCCTAGTAGTGCACCAAAAAGAGCTTGAGAAGTATGGGGTTGATAACCTTACACCCCAAGAAGCTTTTACTCGTGTCCTCAAGCATAAGAAAGGATCACATCATCAAAGAGGCATGGGTCAAAGGGGTGTTAGCTTTTACGAGTTGTCAAAACCAAGGTATCAATGAGGACGCAATTCAAGATAGGATTGATGCTGAAGTTAATAGGCGGGTTTCTGAACAACTAAAAGGGATTCATGAGTCTTATGATGCTCGTCTTCATGCTCTAGAGGAAAGACTAGTTTCTTCCTCAAGTGCATAGGTTCATATAAGTTAGAGTACAATAAGTTTCATATATTTACAATAAGTATCATTTTAGAATTATAAACTAAGCATATACGGTTATCATAATTTTATTAGCTACTATTGCAGCAAATATCATATGATGATTATATATTTAATGCAATTTCATTTCAAGTACGATTGCATTTCATTTCAATTAATTTATATTACATGTATGTATTTATGAGAATGTCCACAAACAATTATTATTTGCAAACGGTAAACAATATTACAATATATAATAACAAAAAAACAAATGCAATTGAAGTTTACCACTTTTTAAGACAAGTTTAGTAGCAAAAGTGAACTGCCACAACATGTATTCAAATATCTGCCAAAACGTAGTTCGTGGCAATTATATTTTGCTACAAATATCACCTTCTTGTAGCAAACATGGATTTAGTGGCAAATGGAGCTTACTACAAATTATATGCTTTTGTAACAAATTTCATTTTGTGGCAACTGAAAATTTGCCACTAAAGGTACATAATTCGTAGCAAAACTAAATTTGCCACAAATGCCTTTTGTAACGGACTATCTGTGGCAACTTTGTAGCAATTTTCTACATTGCCACAAAAGACTTTTTGTAGCAAAATATCAACATATTGTGGCAAATCTTGTTGCCACAAAAACCAAATTTTCTTGTAGTGTTTTAGAAAGAAGAAAAGAAGATCTTCATGCGTATTCTGTACTTATCTTATGAATGAGTGCTTGAATGAAAATTTAAGTAAGGCATGGCTATATCCCTAATGAATCGAACGTTTAAGATTTGAATGTGCATAACCTATGAATGAAAGTTCTGTGCTTAGCGCTCGTTACTTGCTTATGTGTTTGAGTGCCTGGTTGTAAAAGAAATTTGGTTATTTGGGGACCGAAGAGTGAGTTTGAGCAACTAGAATGAAGTTTAGGGATAATAACCCGTCCTTAGGGACTATGATTGCCTAATACAATAGTAATACATAAGCACATAAGACGTGGCTATTAATGGTATTATTGCCTGAAACAGTTTTTGTTTTAAGAGGTCGGAGAATACTCACTGAGCGTGTGGTTGCTTATCCTATTACTCTTTCCTCTTTTTCCCGGGTTTTCTTTGTGATTGGCCAAAGTCGACTCATTTATGTCAAATGGAAGTTATCTTCGCTTAAATGGGACTCATGTGTGCTCGCAATGGAGTGGTCTTGCTGTTTGATGATGTTATAGAATGTATTCTTAGTTGTAAATGTATGTAAACAAGTATTTTAGTTTCATGTAGTGCATTCGGTTTAGGAGTCGCTCTGCACGGCCATGTGAGCCAACCATCTAATTCGTCAATTTTCTTTTTAGCTGAAGTTGGTTACATTGTGGGGTGTAAACCGCAAACTTCGGTTGTGTGAACCGTTAAGTTGTATCTTTTATTTCTTCCCTATTGATGAACTATATTGTTTGATGTACTTCAGGCGACTTACTCGTTAAGTTTTGAACTCCATCGTGTAGCCTTTGAGCTTATTTTAGAATGTTTTATGCTTCCGTTGATTGCAGGAGTTTATTTTAAGGCTTTTAGCTTAGAAATGGTAAGTTTTTTGGGGAAACTCTGTCAGTTTCACCCAAGGAATTAAGTATGAAGTAAGAAAAACGTAACGCTCCTAACCCTAGGGGCTGGGGCTGTTATAAGATGGTATCAAAGCAAGGTCCTGTAACCATAGGCCGCAACCTGAGTCTTGTATTTTGTTTAGTTATCTAGGAACGCATTTACAATAATGTGATATATGCTTGCTTTGGTGTGGAAATGTGAGTTTTATGTGAATGTTAGCGCGTTTAGCTAGTTAGGTGCTGCTTGAGTGAGCTCATTAATCGAGTGAATGAACGAATTACTAAGAGTATAAGCCGAATAAGTTGTATTCTCATGAATGAGTTAAATGTTAGCTCAATCAAAGTTGTCTCGCTTATATGCCTTGGTGATTTAATCGAAAGTTTAAAAAACATATGATTTGAATTCAAATGATTGGAAAAGTCTTAACTCTAAGCTCATCTTTGCACCTAAAGTACGATTTGCTCCTCGGGCCCCCATAATGGAGTGAGCAGATGTACTCAAAGGTTGGTAGAAAGAGAGCTAGAAATAGTTAAACTATTTCTTTTTGAAAACATAAAGACCTTGAAAGTTAAAGTCTTTCGATTAGTAAGTCAGGGTTGTGCTTTCGCATTAGAAACCTTTCTAATTATTTGGTTGGGTCTTATTGTTGGAACCGAACACTCGCATTTGCTTTGCAATAATGCTTGGGTTAGCCTTACGAACTTAACTCTCTATGTGTAATCAAATGATTTTAAGTGTCCACATGCCAAGTTGTAGGCCTTATCGGATGTGTTAATGATGATTTGTTGCAAGTGATTGGAGGCAGCTTTCTATGACTGAAAATCTCACTAGGTGGTAACCCCCATACGTAAATTTGGAATTGTAAGAAATTAAATGAGATTTCGATATGCTTGGATAGAAATTAAGCAATAGTAGTGCATTTCTCTTGACCATTGCATGAAAATTATCCTCATTGTCTAGTGCAATGCTTGTTGTCACCTGTACAATGTTCTTGATGTCCTATGTGAAATTGGTAGTTTCCTGGCTATGTCAAATCCAAATACGCCCAGAAAGAACAAGGCAGAAAGAACCTGAGATACTTTGGGATTGTTGTACCATCTTTATCACCCTGTTGCCTCCTGAGCCGACAATCTCTGCCTTCCCAACACCTTCTTAAGCACAAGCACCAAGTGTATAAGCCAGGATGCCCATAGTAGAAAGTAGAACCTCCCCATCTGTACTAGGAAGCTCCTTGGACCTCCACAAGTATCTTTGAGACAAATGCGTTAGTAAAGCCTTCATGTATATTTGTAAAACTAATAATGGCATTGTCCTTACCCCTGTTAGTTGATTGATGGCTAACTCCAAACAATTTGGACAAACCTCGAGGCACAACCTCGACCTTAGGTTTTAAATGAGGGTTGCACTCGTGCATACTCGTCTAGATGCCCTCCTATGAGACACTACCATGACTCTATGTGTTTTGAAGCATAAGCGTAATGTTATGCAAAGTGTAAAGGTCATGGAAGCCCGTATAATTGCTTAGGATCAAAATGACTTCGAAACGAACTAATAATGCCTAAAACTAATGCATGCCAAATTGGTTAGCTCTCGATTAAAAGCAACCTTAGAAAAGACCAAAACATGTTTTGAATCGATACTTGTAAAGTTAGTTCATCCATGTTTAAAAGTGACCTTTCAAAACACCTAAGCATGCTTTGATTTGTCGCTTGATAAGTTAGTTCGATCATGTTCAAAAATAGCTCTCGAAACAACCTAACGTGCTTTAAATTGATGTATATTGAATTAGTTGACCCATGCTTGGAGATTTTCTCAAAACAACCTAAGAATGTCTTTAAACGACGTATGTTAAGCTGGTTAGTCACGCTTTAAAAATGACATGAACTTGGCATGCTTACCTCTTGTTCACAAGTTATGAATGTAGGCTAGTTTCATGCCTTCGTTAAGTACTTTTTTCAAGTTAACGCAATATATATATATATATATATATATATATATATATATATATATATATATATACACACACATATATATATACGCTTATATATGCTATATCGAGCAGCTAGATGGTTGCTGCTCGCTCAGTAAGTTTATACGTAGCTATTTCATTTGACTTTTTTGATAATATGCTATGGTTATGGAATTAAAAACTGAGTTGGTAGTCGGATGGCTCAAGGACGAACTATTGAGAGTTTGAGGCTCTTTGTAGTCAGTGTTGTGTGAGGAGGGAGTGTGGGTTGTGATTGACCGCAACCATGTGGATTGCGAGGCCAAGTGTGGCTTATTTTGCTGAGTTGATTTTGAAGTGTTTGAACGTGTTACGTGCAAACTCCCTTCCCTTTTATGTCTTTAAGGTTCATCTTGTGAGTGAGGGTCAGTTTGAAAACGAAGGTTTTCATGGTTGTAACTAATAGTAGCCATAACTATTAGCGATCAATGGCCTATTTTAATTATATAAATACAGTTTTGGGAGTGTACCTGGTAGAATGGGGGAATCCCTAAAGAGTTGAAATAAAAAGAGTGTGCGTTGTATGAAAAAGGATTTCGCTGTGACAGGCAGCAAACTTATTAACCGTTATGGCCATACACTTTAAATTAGCTAAGACATCATGCTTAGGGACAGTAAGATGGGAGTGAACTCGCTAGAACGGGAGAATCCCATGGGAGTGAACCTGCTTACATAGGGGAATCCCTACCCTAGGGAGTATTCCCAGTAGTGGGAAGTCGTAGAGACCCTGAAGACAGTTAAGGTCCAATTTAGTTGCCATCCCGAGAGTAAGAGCTTAGAGTGAGCTAGTCTCACTGGGATTGAGTGTAGATCTCTCCCAACCAACACTTTATGATGATCTTATGCCCAGAGTATTTTCATAGTTAAAGAGAACAAGCAGTTGGCATTTCACCATCCATAAGTATTTCAAGGAAAGTTTTTAAGGGCCCCGAAGAGGCCAAAGTTGAATGAGATTCGAAAAGCTTATAAGGGTCATTAGAGGACCATTTCAAAAGAGATTTTATTTAAAAAATGTGAGCCTCAAGAGGCTAAAATGAAGTGTTTTCAGAAAAAGAAAGTAAGCTTCCTGTGTATAACTTATGCATGCCCTATGAATAAAGTTCCAAGTGAAGTATGGCCATTTTCTTGTGCATATAAGTTTAAATGTGCATGTTATGTGAAAGAATGCTCCTTGTATGATCCTTACTCAATGTGTTTAAGTATCTCGCACAAGTGAATTAGATAGACAAAGGATGATTCACGTAATGTGTCAAATAGCCTATAGTTAGAATTGGCGAATACTCTCTGTTATTCAATGCGATAATAGCAATGCTTAAATGCGTGATATGTGCCTAATTCAAGAGGTTAAATAAAGTGTTTTCAGAAAGAAGAATAGAAGATCTTTGTGCATATTCTGTACTTATCTTATGAATGAGTGTTTGAATGAAAATTCAAGTAAGGCATGGCTATGTCCCTAATGAATTAAACATTTAAGCTTTGAATGTGTATAACCTATAAATGAGAGTTCTGTGCTTAGTACTCACTGCTTGCTTATGTGTTTGAGTGCCAGGTTTTAAAAGAAATTTGGTTATTTACGGGCCTAAGAATGAGTTTCAGCAACTAGAATGAAGTTTAGGGGTAATAACCTATCCGTGGGGACTGTGATTGCTTAATATACGATAGTAATACATAAGCACGTAGCATGTGGCTATTAATGGTATTATTTCTTGCAATGGTTTTGGTTTTAAGGGGTCGGGAACACTCACTGAGTGTGTGGTTGCTGATCCGATTACTCTTTCCCCTTTTTCCCCAGGTTTTCTTTGTGACAGGCCAAAATCAACTCATTTATGTCAAATGGAAGTTATCCTCGCTTAAAGGGGACTCATATGCTCACAGTGGAGTGGTCTTGCTATTTGATGATGTTATGGAATGCATTCTTAGCTGTTAATGCATGTAAACAAGTATTCTAGTTTCGTGTAGTGCATTCGGTTTAGGGATCGATCTGTATGACCATGTGAGCCAACCATCTAATTTGTCAACTGTCTTTTTCGCTAAAGTTCGTTATGTTTTGGGATGTAAACCCTAATACTCCAGTTGTGTGAACCATTGAGTGGTATCTTTCATTTCTTCCCTATTAATGAACAATATTGTTTGATGTACTCCGAGCAAGTTGCTCGTTGAGTTATGAACTCCGGCGTCTAGCCGCTAAGCTTATTTTAGAAAGTTTTATGCTTTCGTTGATTGTAGGGGTTTATTGTAAGGCTTTTAGCTTGTAAATGATAAGTTTTTAGTGGAAACTCTGTCCATTTTACACCAAAAATTAAGTAGGAAGTAAGAAAAACATAACGGTCCTAGCCCTAGGGGCTGGGGGTATTATATCAATCCACACACGATATGTTTATTGAAAATAATTTTCAAAGGCCATATTCTCCATGCACACAAATCATAAACCAAATCATATTCACAATAAGTGGTCACTCAATTCCTATTGATAAATTAAATAAAGCTTATACTTATCAAAAGAAAGAGTTCAGGCGCAGTCAGTGTGACGAGAAGGTAATCCCTGTACAGCATGAGATAGCACTAATAGTCTCAGTACTTGAGTTATCTATTAAAGAGCAGATTGCTTAACAATAAGTCTAGTTATGCAAAGAACTGTGCTCTGATAATCCTTTTAAATTTTGGGATAAAGATAAGATATTTGCAAAAATTATATTCTTCAATCCCAAGACTATTAATCGAGTCAAACAAATGGTGTGTATGCAATAGGATATCCAAGAATTTGATAAACAAATCAAAGAACTTTTGAATAAAGGGTTAATAAAGAATAGTAACAGTCCTTACACCATTCCCACTTTTATGGCAAGAAATCATGTTGAACAAAGAAGATGAAAAGCTAGAATGATAATAAGTTATAAAAAACTTAATGACAATACTGTCGTTGATGGTTATTATATTCTTAACAAAACCGTTCTTTTTAATAGAATCCAAGGAGCCTCTTGGTTCTAGAACATGAATTGCAAAAGCGAATATCGACAAATAAAAATGGATCAAGAAATCATTCCTTTCATTACGTTTAGTGCCTCTCAAGGACATTATGAGTGGATGGATAGTAATGCCAACTGGTCTTAAAAATGCACCTTAAATATTTCAAAGAACAATGGATAACATCCTCAAACATGTTAATCAGTATTGTCTTGTATATCGATAATATCCTTATCTTTTTGAGGACCATTGTTAAACCCCGGAAAATCAAATGTGGGAAATTTTGTGACATGGACCAACACCCGTAATCCAAGGTGCTTTAAAACCTCTTTCACCACGAGTTGTGTCTTTTGAATTTTTTCTAAAATATTTATTTATTTATTTTTTACCCGAATATTTTGTTTTCCTTTGTTTAAATAATTACGCATTTTGCCTCATAACTCAATTATTTACTCCTTTCATTTATTTTTCCCTCCTATCTATTTTATTTTGAAATTTAATTTTTCCTCCCAAATTCACCCAATTTAAACCCTAGAATTGTGTTTATTTTCCTTCCTTTATTTTCCTTCTATTTTCTTTCCTTTTTCCTTCCCTTCTTCTCTTTCCTTTTTCTTTTTTTTTTCCCCTTCTTTTTCCCCCACAAAATGGCAAACCCCCCTCCTAAACCCTACCCTAGCTGTGGAGTATTCCCCCCGTCACATTTATTTCTCATTCTCTCTTTCTCTCTCTTCCTCCTCCTCCTCCCTCTCACCCTCCCCCCTCTCTCTCGATCTCAGCCATGCGCCGCTACCACCGCCACCACTGGACCACCACGCCGCCCTTTCCCTTGGTGGTAAGTGGGGTGCATTCCATACACCCCACGCATGAGTATCCCAACCCTTTGAAATTCTTTTTTTTTTAAAAAAAATAGATGTATAAATCATGGTTTATGCAAATTCAAGTAAGAAGCATTAAACTCCATTTTTAATGTTATTTTCATATTTGAAGCACAAAGAATCCGACCCACAAATCACTTTTCTGCTGAATCTATATCAAGGTAAGTGTGCAACATTTTCTTGAAGTGTCGATATCAAATTGTAGGTTTTCTTGACTTAAACAACTTGAGTTAGGGGGAAGGGCCATTAGATTGTTTCGAGGGTTATTCCGAGAATAAAAACGTGATTATTGGGGGGGAAAAGATTGGGTTTTAGATTGAGGTTTGATCGGGGGCATGCCACTATTGAAGACCGAAAATAAACATAAATTTAAAAAACTATTCCTATCGATATTATGGCCTAAGAATTGTCAAATTTAAATTTCGATGTGTATCGAGAGAGTTATGGTCTATTTATGGGAGACTGTCTGGCTGGGGCAGTTAGGGATAGTTTGTATATTTTAAGGTTTTCGACCAAGGCACTGAGAGAATTAACAAAAAGACAAAACACAGAAGTTGTAGAGGATAAGCTCCTCTTTCTGGAATGAGTAAGGACTGAAGTTTTGGATGTCAGGTGTAAAAATTATGGGGCTAGGAATTTGGGTAGGGAAATCTGGACTGGGTCTGCTGGGCTAGAAAATGGGCTGCAGCTGCGGCCACTTTGAAAATTCACCCAAGGTGGGTCGTTGAGTCAAAAATCGTCAAATGTTTATGGTGGATGCCTTGGGATGGGTCACATAACCTAGTTTTCGAATCAGGCTGATTGGGGTAGCGTGGCCCAAGTTATAACCAGTTTACCTTGGACTGTCCAGACCAGGATAATTAGTTACACCGCTAAAATAAGTGAGAAAACGACCTAGTTCGGGATAGAACCAAATAAAACCCTAAACATGATAGGGTTAGAGGACGACTCAAAGTTTTTGGATTAGGCTAGAAATCTTAAATTTGACATCGGGACAAGAAGTTACGGCCTCTGGAAGGGGGGCCAGGTTATGGCCGAGTCTGGACCCCAGTTTGGGCCTAAATTGGGGCCCTAAAAGCATGGGTAAAATTTCATAAAATTTTGGAACTAAGAAAGGGACCAAGAGGTAATTCATTTGAGTTTAGACTGGGTGTAGGCTATGTGTTGGCCCAGGTACAGAGCAGTAAATCGGAACAGTAACCGAGCCCATACCTTGTACGGTACCTAGGTAACAATCATGCCCTAACCCTTCCCCGTGTTGTTTGCAACTGTGTGTGCAATGAACATGGTAAGAATTGTCCTGTTTACTGACTTAAAGGAGGATAGTATGAGTTAATCAAACGTAATGGCATAGTAGAATCTATATGATGTAATATACTAGACCTTGTCATGTTTTGTTGGAAATTCCTGCTTTATTGCTGTGGTGTTGTCATTGGGGGAAGTGGTTGAGATTGAATGAACTTATTATGCTAAGTCGATCTCTAATAAGGGGAAATAAAATTAATAACTAGAAAGGCTAAGCTTGTGAGATTTAGTTTGACCGTGTTGATTGAAGGCCATTAGCCTTCCCCGGGAAACTAGTGCATGCATGTGAGCGGCCACGTGCTCTGCTGAGACGTGGGCTAGGTTAGCGGTAACCATCCCTGTTGATGGTAGGCCAGGAAAGGGTTAAGCGGTAACTGCTTGAGTAGCGGTAGGCCAGGAATGAGTCAAGCGGCTGTGTGGAACTGAAGCGCAAGCCATGAGACCTAGTGGGATCGCTCGCCTAAAATTTGACTGTTATGTTTAAAACAATAATTATGAATTTACACTTCTGAGAACTGGTAACCATGGAAGGCTAGGTTAATGACAAATGTAGTTTGGGAGTCTTGTTGTTTTCCCCGCCCCTCAAAATGTTTTCAAAATGAATTTATGTGCATAGTTGACTGTTAAGGGTGATTGTTTACTTAGTTTATCTCAATTTTGTAAAATATTTTATTTTCAGGTGATATAGTTGTGCATGAGATTGGGGAACAAAAAGTAGAGCGAGGCCCGAGCGCATGAGTTAAAGGCGATTGAAGTTTAGTCGTTAAGATAAAGTTACTATGAACATTTGTTGATTTACTATATGTCATTAAAGTTTGAACAATGTGGAGGTTGAAATATTATTGAGAATCTTTGTAATAATTGTTACTTTGATATCCAACCTGGTATTTCCGAAAACGAAATACGGCAGTAACCACCCAACTAGGTTCCGCTGCCACATAGGATAAAGGTTAGTAGAAGATAAGAAATGAAATTAGAGTTTCGAGCCGGATCCTGAGGGAGACCCTAGGGAGAGGGAACCTATGGAGGAGGAAGATCCCGAGGAGGACCTTGAGGAAGACCCTAGTGAGAGGGAACTTATAGAGGAGAAAGATCCCGACAAGGACCTAGAGAAGGACCCGAGCGAGGGGGAACCAATGGACGAGGAGGATCCTGAGGAAGAGCCCGAGAAAGAGTTCGAGGTGAGCGGGGGACAGCTGATGGGAAATGAAGACCTCAAAGGAGACTCGAGTGAGTGCGAGACAAGGTAGATCGGCGAAACGAATCCCGGGGGAGACCATGAAGAGGAAAGGAGGGAATTCATTATGCAGGATGTCCAAACCGCAGAAACCAAAAGCTTGGGAGTTGAGATAGATTCTGATTCTGCGAATAGGAGGGGCGCGCTTGTGACCGGGATGACTCGCTGGAAGCGGGGCAGATGTGGTCAGATGTGTAGGGGTAACTGTCCCCTAGACGCCCCTGACCAGTAGAAATTCATAGCATTTAGAAAACTTGTTTTATTTATTTATTTTTTAACTGAGGCAGTGTTGTTAGTTTCTTTTCTGATTTGGTTATCGAGCTACTGTGGCTAATAAAGTTACAAACTGTGATGTAATAAAAAGTATTAGCATAAAGTTACAATAACGACGAATCGTAAACTAGACCCCACCCTATTATGAGGGTCGCTGCGAGTCTGGACATTCCAATGTCGACCTTCAGGGAGCAGCTGGAGGCCTTACACCCTCGGAATAGGAATGGGCCGCGCAGCCAGGTGGATGAGACTAACCCCCCCACGGGAGCTGAACTCACCAACTTGTTACTTCTGGAGATGCTGCAGAAACAAGGGGAATAGTTACGATTACAGAATGAGCAATTACAGAAACTAATGGAGGTTGGGGAGAAAAGGGTCGAGGAGGATAACTCCTACATGTTTAAAAGATTTGTGAGCCATCCCCCACCCGTCTATGATAGCACCCCCGGCCCTAAGACTTTTGAGGACTGGATTAGGGGCATGGAGAAACTGTTCAATGCTCTCCAATGCCCCAAGGAGTGGAAAGTGGGTTTTGCTATGTTTTACTTGAAGGACAAAGCCGACTTATAGTGGGCCATGGTGAGGGAAAGACAATACGAGCCTGGGTTTGGTTGGGACAAGTTCAAAGAACTCCCTCCAAAAGGCCAAGGAGGGCGAGTTCATGCAACTGTAGCAGGGGAGTATGAGCATACTTGAATATGCCTGGAAATTTATAGAACTTTCACAATTTGTCCCAGCCTTCGTAGCTGACAAAAGGCTGAAGATGAACCAGTTCGAGGCTAGGCTGAATTCCACGATCAAGGAGAGGATGTCGGTACGATAGTACACTCCTACGTTGACCTATACGACACTGCAGTCAATGTAGAAAGGGTGATGAAAGAATAGAGTAACTATTTCAACGAGCAGTGGGGAACTAAGAAGAAGAGGGATAACCGGGGCAACTTTCAACTGTAAGAGCAATATCGTCGGCCTGCCGGGAATCAATACTCAAACTATACTCGTGAAGGCCAACACCCCAACACACGACTTAAGGTAACCTGTAACGCCTGTAGGAAGTTGGGGCATTATGTTAGGCAGTGTCGATCGGCTAAGAGGTGTTTCCGTTGTGGTATCCCTCAACACGAAGCTCGGGACAGCCCGCTTCCCCCACCTCTTACTGGATAAGGGCAGGGCCAGTGTCAAGGGTAAAGGCAATGACCCCAGTAACCATATCAGAGCAGGGGAGGGCAGGCAGCCAACCCCAACCAACAAAACCGGGCACCTTAGCAAGCTCAAGCCCGAGCTCCCTACCAACTGCCCCGGAACAATGGGCACAGAGTCTATGTGATGCGGAAGGAGGAAGCAGAGGATGCTCCTAATGTTGTGACATGTA
Source organism: Carnegiea gigantea (assembly GCA_029747015.1). NCBI lineage: Eukaryota > Viridiplantae > Streptophyta > Magnoliopsida > Caryophyllales > Cactaceae > Carnegiea > Carnegiea gigantea. The sequence continues at coordinate 160,135 of JAKOGI010000312.1, forward strand.
CTTTCTCTCTCCTAACTCAGCCAGTAGATGTTTTATTTGATTTGGGTGCCACGCACTCCTTTATTTCTATTAAGTTGGTTGAAACATTAGGACTAACCCCCACCCATAAATTGTCATTACTGTCTGCAATTCCCCCTGATGGAAAGGCTATGATGTGTAAGGAGCTATACGAGGGTTTACCCTATTAGAATGTATGGATGTGAGTTCTTGGCAGACCTATATAGGTTTGAGCTAACTGATTTTGGGGTTATCTTGGGGATGGACTGGTTTGCTAAGCATCAGGCTTAGATAAACTGCCCAAGATGAAAAATCACCCTAAAGGGGCCTACTGGGGGTAAGGTAGTGCATATGGGCCAGAGACCCATAATGGGAGTGAAATTGGTGTCGGTAATGAAAGCTCACAAGTTGTTAGGCAAAGGATACGAGGGATTTCTGTGTCACATAGTGAAAACTGAGGATGCGAAACCCTCCGTGGAGGACATCCCCATAGTGAAGGAATTTCCAGATGCGTTTCCCGATGAAATCCCCAGCATGCCACCCCTTAGAGAGGTGGAGTTTTGTATCGAGCTCGCCTCTAGAGCTGCACCTATCTCTAGGGCACCTTCTCGGATGGCACCGACAGAATTGAAAGAACTAAAGACACAGTCGGAATAGCTTTTGGAGAAGGGGTATATCCAGCCTAGTACATCCCCATGGGGAGCCCTGGTTTTGTTTGTGAAGAAGAAGGACGGAACCCTAAGACTTCGTATGGACTTTCGAGATTTGAACAAAATAGCGGTCAAGAGCCACTACCTTCTGCCTCGGATAGATGACCTATTTGATCAGTTGCGAGGCGCGGGGAACTTTTCTAAAATAAACCTTCGTTCGGGGTACCATCAACTCCGAATCAGAGATGGGGATATATCTAAGACTGCCTTTCGTACCCGACGGACACTATGAGTTTGTGGTGATGCCTTTTGGCCTCACAAACGCCCCAGCAGCGTTCATGGACCTTATGAACAGGCTCTTCAAACCTAACTTGGATCAATTCGTGGTGGTATTCATAGATGACATACTAATTTAATCGAGGACCCCAGAGGAGCGTACCCACCACCTGCGGACAGCCCTGGAGGTATTGAGGAGAAATGAGTTGTATGCCAAATTATCGAAGTGTGAGTTTTGGTTGAGGAAGGTAGCATTCTTGGGACACATAGTATCCAATGAGGGAGAGTCGGTGGACCCCCAAAAGATAGAGACTTTGACAAACTGGCCCAAACATAAGAACCTGACAGAAGTGAGCAATTTCTTGGGTTTGACGGGGTACTATCACATATTTGTTCAAAATTTCTCAAAGATTGGCACCCCGCTCACCAACTTGACTAGGAAGGCCACTAAGTATGAATGGACGGAACAACATGAGGAAGCGTTCCAGGAACAGAAAAAGAGATTGACAAATGCACCGATACTAGCCTTACCTACTACTGAAAAAAGATTTTGTAGTGTATAGCGATGCCTCTAGGAGTGGTTTGGGCTGTGTGTTAATGCAAGAGGGCCGCGTATAGCTTATGCCTTACGGCAACTGAAGACACACGAGTGGAACTACCTGACTCATGATGTGGAATTAGTAGCTATTATATTCACGCTTAAGATATAAAGGCATTACCTGTACGGGGTATGCTGTGAGGTTTTCCAGAGTTTGAGATACCTCTTCCCACAAAAGGATCTGAACCTGAGGCAGATAACATGGTTAGAGTTCCTAAAAGATTACGACGTTCACTTCCTATACCATCCAGGGAAGGCTAACGTAGTGGCGGATACGTTGAGTCGTCGGTCGTACCTAGCACTAAGCTGCTTGCTAGCACTTCCGAATGAGTTATGTGAGGAATTTCATAAATTAGAACTCAACGTGGAGAGGGCAAAGCCTATGCTATGCACCTTAGAAGCGCATTGACACTTGTTGAGGACATTCGAGTAGCTCAGGCTACGAACCCCTAACTCAAGCGAATCAGGGAGGACATAGTGGTAGGAAAGGCACCCGGGTTTATAATTCATGAAGATGGCACCATTCAATTTTCATAATCGAGTGTGTGTGCCAGCATAGAGGCACTTAAGAAGGAAATCTTAGATGAGGGTCACAATACTCCACCCTCGGTACACCCTGGAGAAAATAAGCTATATAAGGACCTAAAGTAGACATTCTGGGGGAGTAACATGAAATCGCAAATGGCCGATTACGCAGCAAAGTGCCTAACTTGTCAAAAGGTGAAGATAGAACATCAACGACCAGCAGGACTCTTACGACCCCTGGATGTCCCCGAGTGGAAGGGGGACTTCGTATCTATGGATTTCGTGGTGGGTCTCCCCTTGACTCAGCGGAAGAATAATGCGATCTGGGTTATCGTAGATAGGCTCACAAAAACCGCGCACTTCATAACCATGCGAAATACTTGGACCCTGGACCAGTTAGCTCGAGCATACCTCGAGGAGATAGTGTGACTACACGGGGTACCTAGCTCTATTGTGTCAGATTGGGACACCAGGTTTCAGTCGGGTTTCTGGCAAAAGCTACAGGAAGTATTTGGGATGTTGCTGCATTTTAGCACTACTTTTCACCTAGCTACGGATGAGCAAACTGAACGCACCATTCAAACATTATAAGAGATGCTAAGGGCTTACGCTTTGGACTTTAAGAGTGTGTGGGACGAGCAGCTGGCACTAATCAAGTTTTCTTACAATGACAGTTACCACGCAAGCATTGGCATAGCCCCGTACGAGGCACTGTACGGGAGAAAGTGCAAAACTCCACTCTATTGGTAAGAGATTGATGAAACCTTAACTATTAGGTCGGAGTTAAACCAAGCCACAATGGATAAAATAAGATTGATCCAGGAACGTTTGAGAGCCGCCCAGAGCCACTAAAAGAGCTAAGCCGACCGGAGGCATAGGTCCCTTGAGTTCCAAGTAGGAGATCAGGTATTCCTCCTAATTTTCCCAACTAAGGGAATCGTGAGATTTGGGATGGCAGGAATGCTTAGCAAGAGGTACATCAGGCCGTGCCCAGTCATACAGAGAATTAGGGAAGTAGCTTATCAACTGGAACTACCGCCCGAACTCCCCAGAGTACATAATGTATTTCATGTGTCGCAGTTACGAAAATATATTCCAGATCCCTCACACATAATCGAGCTTGATCCAATACATCTCCAAGAAGACCTGTCGGACGAGGAACAGCCGGTACGGATCCTAGATCGACAGGAAAAACACCTCTGTAGGGAGACGGTGCTCCTAGTGAAGGTCCTTTGGGCCAACCACGAGATGTTTGAAGCTATTTAGGAGCCGGAGCAAGAAATGCGAGACAAATACCCTCACTTGTTCCTGTAGCCAAGTATGTGTAAGTTTCAAGGACGAAACCTCTCAAGTGGGGTAGTATGTAAAACCCCGGAAAAGTTAATGTTTGTAATAGTAAGGTGTCGCCGCTTAGTGAAGTTTCGGGGACGAAACTTTCTTAAGTGGGGTAGTGTGCAAAACCCCGAAAAATTAAATGTGTGAAATTTTGTGACATGAATCAACCTCCATAATCCAAGTCGTTCTAAAACTTCTTTCGCCATGAGTTGTGTCTTTTGAATTTTTTCTAAAATATTTATTTATTTATTTTTCACCAGGAATATTTTGTTTTCCTTGATTTAAATAATTATGCATTTTACCTCATAACTATATTATTTACTCCTTTCATTTATTTTTCCTTCCTATCCATTTTATTTTGAAATTTAATTTTCCCTCCCAAATTCATCCAAATCAAACCCTAGAATTGTGTTTATTTTCCTTCTTTTTTTCCTTTTATTTCTTTCCTTTTTCCTTCTCCTCTTCTCTTTCCTTTTTCTTTTTTTTCTCTTTCTTTTTCCCCCACAAAACGGCAAACCCCCATCCTAAAGCCAACCCTAGTCGTGAAGTATTCCCCCCCCAGATTTATTTCTCATTCTCTCTTTCTCTCTCTTCCTCCTCTCTCTCTCTCACCCTCTCTCTCGTTCTCAGCCGCACCCCTCTACCACCACCACCACCGGACCACCATGCCGCCCTCTCCCTTGGTGGTAAGTGAGGTTCATTCCATGCACCCATGCATGAGTATCCCAACCCTTCTAAATTCTTTTTTTTTAAAAAAGTAGATGTATAAATCATAGTTTATGAAAATTCAAGCAGGAAGAATTAAAATCCATTTTTTTAATGTTATTTTTAGATTTGAAGCATGAAGAATCTGACCCCCATATCACTTGTCTGCCGAATCTACATCAAGGTAAGTGTGTAACATTTTCTTGAAGTTTTTGTATCAAATTGTAGGTTTGCTTGACTTAAATGACTTGAGTTAGGGGGAAGGGCCATTAGATTGTTACGAGGGTTATTCTAAAACTACAAACGTGATTATTGGGGGAAAACGATGGGGTTTTGGATTGAGGTTTGATCGAGGGCATGCCACAATTGAAGACAGAAAATACACGTAACTTAAAAAAATTATTCCCGTCGATATTATGGCCTAAAAATTCTCAAATTTGGAGGGTAGGCCGAGGTGTTCTCTGTGCTATGCCTTTTGAATTGATGGATTTTGATGTGTATGGAGAGAGTTATGGTTAGTTTATGGGAAACTATCCGGGCTGGGACAGTTGGGGATAGTTTGTATATTTCAGGGTTTCTGGGCTAGGTACTGGAGAATTAGCAAAAACAGCACAAAAGTTATAGAGGACAAGCTCCTCGTTCCAGAATGGGCAAGAACTCGAGCTTTAGATGTCGGGGGTAAAAGTTATGCGGCTAGGAAGTCCGGTAGGGAAATCTGGACTGGGTCTGCTGTGTTGGGAAATGGGCTGCAGCTACGGCCATTTTGAAAATTCACCCAGAGTGGGTCGGTGAGCCAAAAATCATCAAATTTTTGTGGTGGATGCCTCGGGATGGGTCGTATAACCTTGTTCTCGAATCGAGTCAATTGGGATAGCGTGGCCCAAGTTATAATCAGTTTAACATGGACTATTCAGACAAGGACAGTCGGTGACACCGCTAAAATAAGTGAGAAAATGACCTATGGAACTGGACAAAACCTTGAACATTATAGGGGTGGAGGAGGACTCACCGTTTCTGGATTGGGCTACGAGTCTTTAATTGGACATCAGGACCAGAACTATGGCTTCTAGAAGGGGGGCCAGGTTCTGGCCCAGTCTGGACCCTAGTTTGGGTCTAAATTGGGGGCCCTAAAAGCATGGGTAAAATTTTATAAAATTTTGGAAGTAAGAAAGGGACCAGGGGGTAATTCATTTGAGTTTAGACTGAGTGTGGGCTATATGTTGGCCCAGGTGCGGAGCAGTAAGTCAAAATAGTAATTGAGCCAGTAATTTGTACGGTACCCAGGTAACAATCATACCCTAACCCTTTCCCACGTTGTTTGCAACTGTGTGTGCGATGAATATTGTAAGAACTGTCCTGTTTACTTATTTAAAGGAATGATAGTATGAGTTAATCAACCGTAACGGCGTAGCAAAATCTGTATGATGTGATATACCAGACCTTGTCATGTTTTGTTGGAAATTCGTGCTTTATGATTGTGGTGTTATCATTAGGGGAGGTGCCTGAGATTGAATGAACTTATTATCCTAAATCGATCTCTAATAAAGGGAAATAAAATCGATAACTGGAAAGGCTGAGCTGGGTGAGGTTTAATTTGATTGTGTTGATTAAAGGCCATTAGCCTTCCCCGGGAAACTAGTGCATGCATGTGAGCGGCCATGACTGAGATGTGGGCCAGGTTAGCGATAACCATCCCTGTTGATGGTAGGCCAGGAAAGGGTTAAGTGGTAACTGCCTGAGTCGTGGTAGGCCGGGAATGAGTCAAGAGGCTGTGTGGAACTAAAGCGCAGGCTATGAGACCCAGTGGGGTCGCTCACCTAAAATCTGACTGTTGTGTTTGAATCTATAATTTCGAATCTCCACCTCTTAGAACTGGTAACCATGGAAGGTTAGGTTAATGAGAAATGTAGCTTGGAAGTCTTGTTGTCTTCCCCACCCCTTAAAATATTTTGATAATGAATTTGTGTGCATAGTTGACTGTTAGGGGTGATTGTTTACTGAGTTTATCTCACTTTTATAAAATGTTTTGTTTTAAGGTGATTTAGTTGTGTATGGGACTGAGGAATGGAAAGTAGAGCGAGGCCCGAACGCATGAGTCAAAGGTGATCGTGGTTTAGTTTTTAAGATAAGGTTACTATGAACATTTGTTGATTTACTAGATGTTATTAAGGTTTGAATGTTGTGGAGGTTGAAATATTATTAAGGATCTTTATGATAATTGTTACTTCGATATCCAGCATAGTATTTCCAAGAAGGAAATACGGCGATAACACCGTAATTAGGTTCCGCTGGCAGGTAGGATAACGGTTAGTAGATATGAAATGAAATTAGAGTTTTGAGGTGTCACAACTTTCTCATTTACCTAGCCTTCCATGGTTACCAGTTCTCAGAGGTGTAAAATCATAATTATTGATTCAAACACAATAGTCAGATTTTAGGTGAGCGACCCCACTCGGTCTCATGGCCTGCGCTCCAGTTCCACGTAACCGCTTGACTCATTCTTGGCTCACTGCTACTCAGGCCGTTACCGCTTAACCATTTCCAGGCCTACTATCAACAAGGATGGTTACCGTTAACCCGACTGACATCTCAGTAGAGCATGTGGCTGCTCACATGCGTGCACTAGTTTCCCGGGGAAGGCTAATGGCCTTCAATCAACACAGTTAAATTAAATCTCACGCAGCTCAGCCTTTGCAGTTATTTATTTTATTTCCCTTTATAAGAGATCGACTTAGCATAATAAGTTCATTCAATCTCAGCCACTTCCCCCAATGACAACACCACAACAATAAAGTAGGAATTTCCAACAAAACATGACAAGGTCTGGCATATCACATCATACAGATTATGCTACACGTTACGTTCGATTAACTTATACTATCGTCCCTTTAAATCAGTAAACAAGATAGTTCTTACCATGTTCATCACATACACAGTTGCAAACAACGCGGGAAAAGGTTAGGGCATGATTGTTACCTGGATACCGTACAAGTTACGGGGTCGGTCACTATTCTGAGTTACTGCTCTGTGCCTGGGCCAACACATAGCCCACACTCAGTCTAAACTCAAATGAATAACCCCCTGGTCCCTTTCCTACGTTCAAAATTTTATAAAATTTCACCCATGCTTTTAGGGCCTCCAATTTAGGTCCAAACTAGGGTTTAGACTGGGCCAGAACCTAGCCCCCCTTCCAAAGGCGATAACTTCTCGTCCTGATGTCCAATTTAAGATTCCTAGCCCGATCTAGAAACTTTGTCCTCTACCCCTGTCATGTTTAGGGTTTCGCCTGGTTCCATCCCAAACTAGGTCGTTTTCTCACTTATTTTAGCGATGTGACTGACTGTCCTGGTCTGGACAGTCTATGGTAAACTAGTTATAACTTCAGCCATGTTACTCGAATCGGCCCGATTTGAAAACAAGGTTATGCGACCCATCTCGAGGCATCCACCATAAAAATTTGACGATTTTTGGTTGATCAACCCACCCTGGGTGAATTTTCAAAGTGGCCGTAGCTGTAACCCATTTTCCAGCCCAGCAGACCCAGTCCAGATTTCCCTACCCGTCATCCAAAACTTGAGTTCTTACCCATTTAGAAAGAGGAGCTTATCATCTACAACTTTTGTGTTTTGTGTTTTTGCTAATTGTCTCAGTACCTAGGCCAAAAATCCGAAAACATACAAACTATCCCTAACTATCCCAGCCCGGATAGTCTCCCATAAACAGACCATAACTCTCTCTATACACATCAAAATCCGTTAATTCAAAAGGCATAGCGCAGAGAACACCTTGACCTATCTATCCTCCAAATTTGATAATTTTTATGCCATAATATTGACGGGAATAATATTTTAAAGTTACGTATATTTTCTGTCTTCAATAGGGGCATGCCCCCGATCAAATCTCAATCCAAAACCCAATCTTTTTCCCCCAATAATCACGTTTTTAGTCTCGGAATAACCGTCATAACAATCTAATGGCCTTCCCCCTAACACAAGTCATTTAGGTCAAGGAAACCTACAATTTGATACCAAAACTTCAAGAAAACATTGCACGCTTACCTTGATGTAGATTCGGCAGAAAAGTGATTTGGGGATCAGATTCTTCATGCTTCAAATCTAAAAATAACATTAAAAAATGGAGTTTAATGCTTCCTACTTGAATTTGCATAAACGATGATTTATACATCTACTTTTGTTTAAAAAAAATAATTTCAAAGGGTTGGGATACGCATGCGTGGGGTGCATGGAATGGACCCCACTTACCACCAAGGGACAGGGGGCGTGGTGGTCCGGTGGTGGCGATGGTAGCGGCGCGTGGCTGAGAACGAGAGAGAGGGAGAGAGGGGGGGGAGAGAGAGAGAGAGGAAGAGAGAGAAAGAGAGAAAGAGAAATAAATGTGAGGGGGGGAATGCTCTACGACTAGGGTAGGGTTTGGGGAGGTTTGCCGTTTTATGGGGAAAAAAGAAAGAGAAAAAAAAGAAAAAGGAAGGAGAAGAGGAGAAGGAAAAAGGAAAGAAAGTAAAAGGGAAAAAAAGAAGGAAAATAAACACAATTCTAGGGTTTGATTTGGGTGAATTTGGGAGGAAAAATTAAATTTCAAAATAAAATAGATAGGAGGAAAAAATAAATGAAATGAGTAAATAATTGAGTTATGAGGCAAAATGCATAATTATTTAACCCAAGGAAAACAAAATATTCCGAGTGAAAAATAAATAAATAAATATTTTAGAAAAAATTCAAAAGACATAACCCGTGGTGAAAGAGGTTTTAGAATGACTTGGATTACGGCGGTTGGTTCATGTCACAAAATTTCCCACATTTGATTTTCTGGGGTTACATACTAGCCTACTTAAGAAATTTTTGTCCCCGAAACTTCACTAAGCGGCAACACTCTACTATTACGATCATTAACTTTTCCAGCGCTTTACATACTACCCCACTTAAGAGGTTTCGTCTTCGACACTTACACATACTTGGCTACAGGAACAAGAAAGAGAAACCTGAGTCAATAGGCCAACCCTCGTATAGCTCCTTACACATCACAATCTTCCCATCAGGGAGAATTATAGATAGCAATGATGATTTACGGGTGGGGTTTAGTCTTAATATTTCAACCAGCTTAAAAGAAATAAAGGAGTGCGTGGCACCCGAATCAAACAAAACAATTACTGGTTGAGTTAGGAGAGAGAAAGTACCCGTCACAACGCTAGGGGCATCCTCTGCTTCCTCCTTCCGCATCACATAGACTCTGCCCCCATTGTTCAAGGGCGGTTGGTAGGGAGGTTGGGGTTGAGCTTGCTGAGGTGCCCGGGTTTGCTGGTTGGGGTTGGCCGCTTACCCTTCCCTGTTCTGATATGGTTGCTGGGGTCACTGCCCTTGCCCTTGACCCCAGACTTGCCCTTGTCCAATAGGAGGTGGAGGAAGTGGGCAGTCTCGAACCTGATGCTGATGGCTTCCACAACGAAAGCACCTCATCATCGAGCGGAATTCTCTAGCATAGTGACCAGTTTTCTATACGCGTTATATGTTATCTCAGGCCGTGCATTAGTGTGCTAGCCTCCCCGATTAATACTGTTCGAGTACTAATTCCCAGCAGGCTGATGATATTGCTCTTGCGATTGCAGGTTGCCCCGGTTATCCTCTTTCCTCTTAGTTCTCCGCTGCTCGTTGAAATAGTTACTCCGTTCTTTTATCGTCTGTTCTACGTTGACCGCAGTGTCGTATAGGTCAATGGAAGAGGCGTACTATTGTACTAACATCCTTTATTTCATTGTGGGGTTTAGCCTAGCCGAGCCTCGAATCGGTTCATCTTCAGCCTTTCATCAGCTGTGAAGGTTGGAGTGAATCGTGAGAGCTCCATAAATTTGGAGGTGTACTGGACACACTCATGTTCCTTGCTACAGTTGCATAAACTTGACCCGTAAATCGTCATTGCTGTCTGTAATTCTCCCTAATGGGAAGACTGTGATGTGTAAGGAGCTATACGAGGGTTGCCATATTAGAATGTATGGATGTGTGCTCTTAACAGACCTATAAAGGTTTGAGTTAACCGATTTTGGGGTTATCTTGGGGATGGACTGGTTAGCTAAGTATCAGGCTCAGATAGGCTGCCGAAGATGGAAAATCACCCTAAAGGGGCCCAATGGGGGGAAGGTAGTGTATAGGGGCCAGAGAACCAGAATGGGCGTGAAATTGGTGTCGGTGATGAAAGCTCGCAAGTTATTAGGCAAAGGATGCGAGGGATTCCTGTGTCACGCAGTGAAAACTGAGTGTGCGAAACCCTCCCTGGAGGACATCCCCATTGTGAACGAATTTCCAGATGTGATTTCTGATGAAATGCCCGGTATGCCAACCCTTAGAGAAGTGGATTTTTGTATCGACCTGACCCCTGAAACCACACCTATTTCCAGGGCACCTTATCGGGTAGCACCGGCAGAATTGAAAGAACTAAAGACACAGTTGGAGGAGCTTTTGGAGAAGGGGTATATCCCGCCTAGTACATCCCCTTGGTGAACCCCGGTTTTGTTTGTGATGAGAGAAGGACAGGAGCCTAAGACTGTGTATAAACTACCGAGAGTTAAACAAAATAACAGTCAAGAACCGCTACCCTCTGCTCAGGATAGATGACCTATTTGATCAGTAGTGGGGCGCGGAGACCTTTTCTAAAATAGACCTTTTCTACCAAAGGTGCATCTTTCCTTTCGGGAAGCCCACTCTTAAGAACTCCACTGTTAAGCGTGCTTGCTGGGGAGGAATCTTGGGATGGGTGGCCTCCTGGGAAGTTTCCTGGGTAGTGTGTGAGCGAGGACGAAGCACGCCAAAAATACTTATGGTGGTTTGTCGGGCTAGTCGACGATCCTTTAAGTAATTCCTGGTAATTGTTCACAGCCCGGGAGGGGGCCAGGGCATTACAAATGATATCAGAGCCGACTCATGACCATGAGCTGCACCAATGGACTAAAAGTGCATGGGCAGTCACCTAACAGGGCAAAGATACGGGGCGTGGACCGCCTGTCAAGAGGGCTCGTAAGTCAGTCGGTTAGTGAGGTACAACGAGGACGTTGTGCGCTTCAAGTAGGGGTGATTGTAACACCCCAAGTGTGGCTTAAAAGGATCAAAGTGACTACTTACATCACCAAATGTGGGCCTTTCTTTTTGGGAAGCTTACTCTTAAGAATGTCGCAATTAAGTGTACTTGCTAGGGAGCAATCTTGGGATGGGTGACCTCCTGCGAAGTTTCTCAGGCAGCGTGTAAGCGAGGACAAAGCATAACGGAAAGATTTGTGGTGATTTGTAGGGCCAGTCGACGATCCTTAAAACCATTCCTGGTAATTGCTTGCGACCCGGGGGGGTCAGGGTGATGGAGATCCCTCCATGCCCTTTGATTTAAAAAATCAAATCAAGCTAGGTAATTTCATTTTGGTGATTAAAGGGTGAATAATTCATCCTTGTTTTGTTTAAGGACCTAAAACAGCAGGTCAGGTTTGTTTTCACAGCAAACCCGGTTTTGAGAGGTTAATTACGTCAAACCCTTTAAGGTTTAAGTCCAATATTTTGCATTGGGATTAAAGTTCAAGAAGTCAGCTTTGCAACAAAAAAAGTTTCATCCCATTTGGACTTCATTTGCCCTCTCAAATTAGCTAATAAACCCAAGGATATACAAACTGTCCAGCAGGGTCAGAATGTATCCGGTTTTGTTCTTTTCGTTTCTTAAGTTATATTTTAGTATAAGTCTTGTATTTTTACATATTTTGAGTCCCCAAGATGTTATCTATGTGGTCCAATTGATAAAAGCAAGTTAGGTCAAGTGGAAGATGAAGAACCAGGTCAATCTTCCAAACCGTGCAGACTGAGACTCAGTTCAGACCAGCCCAGACATTTTGATATTTTCATCAGGAAAATGAACTCCAAATTGCGTAATTCCACTTGGATCTGTTAGAGGACTTCTTAAGCTTTCCAACCATGCGTGGCAAGACAAGTTATGACCACGTTTGCCCTGGGAAACGTGGCCTGCAATCAGACCCTGCATTCTGCCAGCACAACCCGGTTTAAGCATGAGGTGTTTTTCCTTCTCAAGTGGGTTTTCCTAGCTGCTTGGTTGCTTGCCTACATCACACCACGTCCAAGGCTTGCTAGAAACACAATAATTTGCTGCTGAGAAGGCTTTGAAATGTGTGAACCAATGAGAAAACAAAGGAGAAAACAGCACCATGCAATCTGATTGGTGAGCCGAAAAGGGGAAGGCACTTTACGGCTGTCCAATAGGAATTCAGCAAGCAAATCAGCATGTTTAAGCTTTGTTTATGAGTAGATTAATGTATAATAAGTATTAATAATGTTTTACTTCATGTTTAGAATGTATTAGACTAGTTTAAGCAAGCTTGTATTTTAGATTAGCACAAATCAGCTTGTTTAGCTCTTAATACCTTTCCTCCTTAGGAGGGAAAGGTGAGGTGTGTGCTTGTGTGGCTGCTAGCTTGCTTATTTAAAGGCACACGGCCCCCCCTTGTAACATATATCAGACTTTGAAAGAAAACCCCTTTGAGAGCTTTGTGCTTTCATGCCTTAGTGCAACCAAATTCCAACTTGCTTATCCTTAATCTAGTCAATTAAGGTGGTGATCAAGTAGGTTTTAATCTTGAATTAAGTGGTGTTTCTGTATCTTAATCCAAGGTTAAAGACTCTAAACTTAAGTTTGGTGGTGATATCTGTATCCAAACATTGAGTTTAGCACTATCCAACTACCTTGATAATCTTCAAGTATTCAAAGAGAAGTGAAGGAAGATTTGCTAGCTTAAATTGAGTTAGTGAATTCTTATCTTTAATTCTCCTTCATTCCATACATTTACAAACCTTCATTCATCCATTACCATGCTGATGCAAGGCTAAGGATAGCCCCTTTGGCTTAGCTTTCCACACAAACACAAAGCCAAACTCAAACCGTGAAACACCACAAAACCGGCCATGCTTGGCAGTGATATGGCACGGCCATACCGTGCCTAAGTGCACGACCGTGCCACCCTTGCCGTGTGGTTTTTTCTTGTTTGCTTCGTGTTTAGCTTGGTTATCTTCTACCCTTCATATGTCCAACACAATCCCCTTGAAGATATCTCAAAGTTCCCTTTTGATTTTTACTTAGAATCCCTTGATTCTAAGTTCCATTCCTCCCTCACATGTTTGATGCTTCACAACCATCATATTATGTGTCCACTTTCCTTGGTTTTCCCTTGATTGTATCTACCTTTGGTTTATAAGGTTTCACTCTTAATTTGAGTTTTAGCCTAGACCCGCGGCAGGTACATCATATTTGGTATCAGAGCAAGTTCAGAACTTGGCCTGAAACCCACGCCATCCACACGCCCAAAGCTCCTCGAAACACAAATCCAAATTCATTCCCTCAAAACACCCACTTTCGCAATGAGAATTGGGAAAGATATGTCCCTTAGAAAAATCCTCAAACTACAAAAAGAGCTTGAAGCATTTGACCTCAGAACACAAGAAATAAACTGGGAAATGCAACAGCAAGAAAGAGAACTTGATCTACTCGCCCTCTGGTTTGAAGAAAGAAGAAAATCCAATCAGCCCTTTGTTTCACCAGAGATAGATCAAAGTCACAAAGTTAATGAGGTTACCATCAACTTACCTCCCAAGTTTGATGAACATAAAGATGAACAAGAGGAAATCAAGGAGGAAGAAAAGGAGGATCGAGAAGAGAAAGATGGGAATACATTTGAAGAGAAAAAGCTTGAGGCGGAAGAAGGTGAAATACTCACCTTAGTCACCCACCATCCACCAAAAGACAAGAACCATCATAACCATCTTTTCATTCCTTTTGGTGAACCATCAAAACTTTCACCCACTCCACCCCCACCCAAAGCACTCAAACAAACCTTCTGTCAAAAGCATTCAAGGCCATTACTTACAACTCCTAATCTTGAATTAAGAGTAAGTGAGGAAGTGGTTCATGACATGTTTAAAGAGTCCCCCATATACAACATCCAAATCAGCAAGGGACATGAAGAGAAGAGAGCCTCCAAGATCAAAGGCAAGTTATTCGAATGGTTGATTCTGTTTCAGCCATACAATGAATCAAGAAGAGGAGGTAATTACCTAAATTGATTTGAGGACAAATCTTTTTAACAAGGGGAGGATGATGGAGATCCCTCCATGCCCTTTGATTTAAAAAATCAAATCAAGCTAGGTAATTTCATTTTGGTGATTAAAGGGTGAATAATTCATCCTTGTTTTGTTTAAGGACCTAAAACAGCAGGTCAGGTTTGTTTTCAGCAGCAAACCCGGTTTTGAGAGGTTAATTACGTCAAACCCTTTAAGGTTTAAGTCCAATATTTTGCATTGGGATTAAAGTTCAAGAAGTCAGCTTTGCAACAAAAAAAGTTTCATCCCATTTGGACTTCATTTGCCCTCTCAAATTAGCTAATAAACCCAAGGTGTCAAAACTGCCCAGCAGGGTCAGAATGTACCCGGTTTTGTTCTTTATATTTCTTATGATATATTTTGGTTTAAATCTTGTATTTTTACATATTTTGGGTCCCCAAGATGTTAGCTACGTGGTCCAATTGATAAAATCAAGTTAGGTCAAGTGGAAGATGAAGAACCAGGTCAATCTTCCAAACCGTGCAGACTGAGACTCAGTTCAGACCAGCCCAGCCATTTTGATATTTTCATCAGGAAAATGAACTCCAAATTGAGTAATTCCACTTGGAGCTGTTAGAGGACTTCTTAAGCTTTCCAACCATGTGTGGCAAGACAAGTTATGACCACGTTTGCCCTGGGAAACGTGGCCTGCAATCAGACCCTGCATTCTGCCAGCACAACCCGGTTTAAGCATGAGGTGTTTTTCCTTCTCAAGTGGGTTTTCCTAGCTGCTTGGTTGCTTGCCTACATCACACCACGCCCAAGGCTTGCTAGAAACACAATAATTTGCTGCTGAGAAGGCTTTGAAATGTGTGAACCAATGAGAAAACAAAGGAGAAAACAGCACCATGCAATCTGATTGGTGAGCCGAAAAGGGGAAGGCACTTTACGGCTGTCCAATAGGAATTCAGCAAGCAAATCAGCATGTTTAAGCTTTGTTTATGAGTAGATTAATGTATAATAAGTATTAATAATGTTTTACTTCATGTTTAGAATGTATTAGACTAGTTTAAGCAAGCTTGTATTTTAGATTAGCACAAATCAGCTTGTTTAGCTCTTAATACCTTTCCTCCTTAGGAGGGAAAGGTGAGGTGTGTGCTTGTGTGGCTGCTAGCTTGCTTATTTAAAGGCACACGGCCCCCCCTTGTAACATATATCAGATTTTGAAAGAAAACCCCTTTGAGAGCTTTGTGCTTTCATGCCTTAGTGCAACCAAATTCCAACTTGCTTATCCTTAATCTAGTCAATTAAGGTGGTGATCAAGTAGGTTTTAATCTTGAATTAAGTGGTGTTTCTGTATCTTAATCCAAGGTTAAAGACTCTAAACTTAAGTTTTGGTGGTGTTTAGCACTATCCAACTACCTTGATAATCTTCAAGTATTCAAAGAGAAGTGAAGGAAGATTTGCTAGCTTAAATTGAGTTAGTGAATTCTTATCTTTAATTCTCCTTCATTCCATACATTTACAAACCTTCATTCATCCATTACCATGCTGATGCAAGGCTAAGGATAGCCCCTTTGGCTTAGCTTTCCACACAAACACAAAGCCAAACTCAAACCGTGAAACACCACAAAACCGGCCATGCTTGGCAGTGATATGGCACGGCCATACCGTGCCTAAGTGCACGACCGTGCCACCCTTGCCGTGTGGTTTTTTTCTTGTTTGCTTCGTGTTTAGCTTGGTTATCTTCTACCCTTCATATGTCCAACACAATCCCCTTGAAGATATCTCAAAGTTCCCTTTTGATTTTTACTTAGAATCCCTTGATTCTAAGTTCCATTCCTCCCTCACATGTTTGATGCTTCACAACCATCATATTATGTGTCCACTTTCCTTGGTTTTCCCTTGATTGTATCTACCTTTGGTTTGTAAGGTTTCACTCTTAATTTGAGTTTTAGCCTAGACCCGCGGTAGGTACATCACAGGGCGTTACAACCATAGAACAACACAATAATGATATCCTAGCCGTCATCCAACGATGCATTGATCATGGTAATATTCTTTGTAAGAACAAGTACGTTTACACCACGCAAGAAATCGAGTTTTTAGGTTTAGAAATAAAAGCTGGACAAATTATTCTACAAAAGTATATTCTAAGGAAAATAGAAAATTTCCCTGAAAAAAGTGAAGGTGGGAAGCAATTAGAAAGGTTTCTTGGATGTCTTACCTATGTTTCGAATTTCATTAAAGATTTAGCTAGGCTGAGAAAATCATTGCAACAGAAAGTCAAGAAAGAAGTAAGTTGGACATGAACCTCTAATGTTTCAAAGATTGTTCAAAACTTCAAAAAGATGTGCAAAATTTTTCCTATTCTTAATTTGCCTGATGAAGGGATGATTCAATTCTTGAGACAGATGCTAGAAACGAGCATTGGAGTGCAGCACTCAAAATCAAAGGAGAAAAACTGTGCAAATATTGCAGTGCAAATTTTAATAAATCAGAATGCAACTATCCAACGATGAAAAAAGAAATCCTTGCTGTCATAAGGTGAATTGAAATGTTCTTAATCTTTTTAGCCCTAAAACCTTTTCTTATTCAGTTGACTGCAAATGAATACTTGGTTTTGTGAAAAACTTATTAAGTATATAAGCATAAGAGCAACTCCTACGTTGACAATTATGGCTTAACCAGTTTTTCCTCTATTAAACGTATATAGGGATCGAAGAATTCTCTGGTAGATAGTTTAACTTGTGAACTCGCCAGGTGATCATCACAATAGTCCACATACCGGAAAAAGAGAAAATCCAAAAAAAAAAGCGATTACTGCCAGAATGAGTTTTCTCCTGCTAGTTAAGTCCTTATGGATATTTGGGAATTTCATACAAAAAGTAGATCACACTATGGTCTGCTCTCTTCTACCTATCTAATAGTATAAAGATTCAGCCTTTTAGAGCTGTAAATAAATTACCTAAGGTGTCCTTATAATATTCAAAAAAAAATAAGTTCCCATATTCAAGAAGAATGGTTCAGCAATTGGTATGCAACCTGTATTGGCTACTACCCTATTTATTCTTATGATATTTAGGAGTCATAGAGTACTACGATTTTCTTCCTTGATTGATTTGGAGTTGGTGGTGTTAGATTCCCAACAAATTCACTCTCTTCAGATGACCCCATCATGAAAGCCTGGCGATATGGAATGGTAACTTACCTCATGGAAGTCCCTGATCTAAATTCGCTATTCTTCTCAAGACCAACTAAGTCTCAATAGTATACGTTTTTATAGAATCCATTGGATTCTCACATCTCCAGAAGGTCCAACACAAATTCCATACAATAGAAGTCTATATGTCAAGGTACATTGCATAGTAATTGAGTATGAAAATGGAAAGGCTAAACCAATGCATTATCTTATTCAATTAGTTGATTTAGAAGATTCTAATGATCAACGACAAGAATGATTTGCAAAATGATAAGAAGTAGTTAGTGATCTTCCTTTAGCAAGATCCATTGGTTTTTATAGCATTTATCAACAAATGTGGGCATTGATTGAACATGGAGAAATACTAATGCATTCCGAGAATGCTACTTTAGTTTTTCATAATGAGTTTAGCAAATCAATGAAGGTGGAAGGAGCTACTTCTGATGATGTTTTTCGTTATCTCTTTGATGTTGTAGCTGAAAAATTCCTATCTGCAAAATAAAAGAAATATCTATATGAATTATTTGAAAAATGAAATCCGGAGCATCTTCAACTTGATGAAGATTTTGATGATTATCTAGATAACGATAGACTGGAAGACAACATTAGAGATGAAGGCATGTAGAATCTCAATATGGATGACTAATATTGTCAACATTAAGTACTCTAAAAAGTTTGTTGCACCATTATTGTATTTGTTTGTCAAGTGTTAAGTTAGTAAAATAATACAGTCCGCTGCAACCATGTGAAAATAGTTGTAGTCATGTGAAAATATCAGTGTGTACTGTAGTCATTGGAGCATCCTATGTAGTCTATCTCCTCTATAAAAGGAGACACTGAGTGCTGAGAAGGATTGTACTCATTTAACTATACGTGAGTAAAAGAGAAGTCGGATATCTTCATTTTTCTATGAGCAAAAATATCTGATGATCTTAGCAGCTTAAGTCCCACTTTAATCTTTCCATTGTAATATTGGCTTAGGACCATTTTATTATAGACTGAGTATTTTTGGTGAAATATAGCTCCTCCACAAGAATAGCACAATTACGAAAGATTTAAAATCCCATAAGACTCCTTAAAGTCATGTGATTTGTCTTGGTCTAGGGAACCTATAATAGGCTGCATATACTATTTGGAGTTGAGAAACGCAATTATCAAGATCAAGGATAGGTGCCAGTTATTATAGACCAAGGTTTCGATACTACAGAGATGATCATGGATGCTAACTAATGGAGGTGCTGGGATGATGTGGAAGAACCATATTGGGAAGAAGAGGGTGAAGTTGACTACTAAAAAGGCCAAGGGCCTTTGTTAAGAATAATATAGATGTCAATTGAATGAAGCCCTTTTTCCATTATGAGGAAGAGTCTCCCTTATTTCTCAATTAAATCTATGTTGAAACTGGTGTACTCATTCAAAATATGGTTCTTGTGTTTGCAGTAATGAAGAATTTACCCCCCTAAAACACTTAATGAGTTAGGAATAGAATTATAATAAAAGTAGTATCATTCAAGAGACCAAAACAACAGATGTTGGAATTACTAAAGAATAGAAGGAGCTTAATTTGGGTTCATCCTTGATCTTGAGGAGGGAGAGCAATTTACTTACCTCTTCAAAGAATTGAAGGATGTTTTTTCATGGTCCTCTAAAGACATGGATGATATAGAATGAGAAATCGCCAAGCACACGATTTCGTTATATCTTTGTGCAAAGCCCGTCAAGCAGAAACTTCACCAAATGAAACTCAAACAGGCCTTAGATATATAAGAAGAGGTATCAAAAAAATTAGATCTTGGCTTTCTAAGGGTATCCAACTATCTTGATTCAGTAGCCAACATCATTCAAGTACTTAGGAAAGACAGACAGGTCCTCATGTGTGTAGGCTTCCAATGGCTAAACAAGACAAGTCCCAAGAACAACTTTCCTTTACCTTACATTGAGTTGTTCGTAGACAATATAGTAGGGCATCATTTATTGTCTTTCATAAACAGTTATGACAAATATAACCAAATTAAAATAGTGGAAGAAGATCAAGAATAAACCAACACTTTCATCACGAGATGGGGCATGTTTTGTTGTAACGTGATTCCTTTCAACCTAATAAACATCATGGCCTCTTAGCAAAGAACGATGCAAACCTCCTTGTATGACCTAATGGATAAGGAGGTGGGGGTTTATGTAGAAGATATGATTGTCAAATCAACGGGCTAGGAAGGACATGTCCTTGCTCTAAAAAATGTTCTTAAGGGACTATAAAAATACAAAATGCAGTTAAGCCCACAAAAGTTCACTTTCAAGGTTGCTTTCAGAAAGCTTTTCGGGGTACATATTTAGCTTCAAGGGAATCAAGGATGATCCATCCAATATTAAGGCCACCACCAAAATGCCATGTCCTAATATAGAAATGCAAATCCGAGGTTTCCTCGGGTGTGTGCAGTTCATTAGTTGTTTCATTTCAAACCTGAGTATGCCAATCCTTAAGAAATTAACAAAAGATACATACATAGAATAGGATGATCCTCATCAAAAAGCATTCGTTGCAATAAAAGAATTACAAACCCTCCAGTTCTATAACAATCACAAGAGGATTTACAATTGTTGCACTATTTAACAGTAAGAGAAACATCATTAGGCAAGGTGCTAGCCTAGAAAAATGAAGGAAAAGAAAATTTAATGTGTTACTCGTGCAGCAAATTCCTAGCCCTTGTTGGGCTACCAAAAGCTACGACACTACATGTACAATAACAAAGCTAAGATCATAGCCAAAGTGGATCCATTAAAACATCTTATACCTCCTCCCATACTACAAAAAGATTTCACAATGCCCGGTACTACTACATGAATTCCATCTGCAGTTCTAGGACCAAAAGTCCATAAAAAGGAAGAGCAATATCAAATTTTTTGGACGACCATCTCGTAAGCCAAGAGGGAAAATTACAATCTTCTCGGTGATGATATCCTCCTTAGCAGAAGACAAAGCGTGGAAAATGTACTTTGATGGTGCATCTAACCCTAAGGGTTATGGAACAGTATCACCATAGGGTTCGTATATCCTAGTCACTAGAAAGTTATATTTCAGGGTAACCAATAATGCAAGTGAGTATAAAGCGTGTATCATGGGAATGCAAGATGCTCGAGCTCTCTAAATTGAAACTACAGATGTATATAGGGGCTCGAGCTTGATTACAAATAAGATCATTGGACAGTGGAGATTGAAAAGTGAGAATTTAACACTTTACTGAGCTCACATAGGAAAAATAACATCCCATTTTGATGAACTAAGGTTCACCTACCTCTCGAGGGAGGAAAACCAATGTCCATGCACATTAGCAAAATTAGCATTCATGATACCATAATGGACGAAGAATCTTAAATGACTATCACAATTGATAGAAGAGACAAGCTTGCTTGTTGTCTTGAAATAGGGGAGGATAAAGAAATAACGTCATGGCATATCGGCATCCTGAATTAGCACAAATAAGGGAGTATCCTCCTAATTCCCCAAAATAAGCCAACAGAGCACTTTGGCAATTCAGAAAAGACAATAGCATACTATATCAGAAGGCTACTTACAATGTTAAACTACGATGTGTAGAATAAATAACAAACTCCCAGTTTCGATCCTGCTTGCGTGGGGCTTGGGGAGATCCAGATGTAAGCAACCGTACCTTTGTAGGTATCACTACCAACAGAGGGGCCAAGTCTAATAGATCCACAAAAAAGGAATAAGAAAAGCTTTTATAGTTGAAAATCTTTTGAAAACATAAAAAGTAAATAGATAAATAATAAAAAGTAAAATAAAAAGTGTTGTACCATGAATAATTCACACAATAACCAATACAAGTATGTACATGAACTGAAAGCACGATAGGTGATACACAATCCAAGCACTCGTAATTTAACTTCCCTCAGGATTCATGGAAAAGGCGACTATCAAGCTAACCAAAGTCTACAACCTTAATCCTAAATTTTCATAGCCTCCTGTCTTGAGCTGTATCCTCTATTAATCCTAAAGTCTTTCTAACTCTTTCTTAGTCTACCTCAACCCCTTCCACACTTTGGAAGAACGATCTTTTCACTTCTTCATACTAGTCCATCTGTACTCCTTCTTCTTATTTAACTAAACTAATTGTAGTTTTTCTCATCTTATCTTCTACAAGTGCCACTTACAACATTAACCTATGATGTGTCAACGATAAAAAGGTAATGGTCAGTGTGAAGGAAATGCATTCAAGTGTGTGTGGAACTCATATAGATGGACATCTGTCGTCTAAAAAGACACAAAGGCTATAATAGAGTGGGACTGCTTTTAGTTTCCTTATAAGTACGAAAAGTCTTTATCACAACTATACACACTCAACTCACCACAACCATTCTCTATATAGGGAATCAACATAATAGTTAAGATCACAGCAGGGGGACCAATGACCATAAACACATCTTGGTGGCCATTAATGTTTTAACTAAGTAGGTAGAAGTAATGTCATCTGCCACCCTCACTTCCAAATAGGTTACAGGCTTCATAACAACTAATATCATTTATTGTTATGAAGTATGGCTTGAACTTATAAGCAATGATGAATCTTATCTTAAATATGAGACCCAAAAGGTACTTCATCACTGCAAGATACAACATTGATAGTCCATTAGCTCAAACCATAAACTAACAGAGCTGTAGAAGCAGCTAATAAAAACATTAAGAACATCTCAAGTAAGAGTACTGAAAACTATAGGGATTGGCTAAACAACATCTCATTCACTTTATGGGGATATCGGACAACCACGAGATTGTGTATGGGAGCAACACCATTCTCTCTTGAAGAGTAGGTGCCTAAGGTTGAATTGAAACAATCCTAACATGAAGGTTATAGACCTTACATCACCTGCAATAGTACTAACAGAGAATGGAAATGCCTTTCAACTCAAAAAAGCATCCCGAAAATGCCAAGGCAGGAGCTGTAGTAGTAAAATGCCGTTTTGGTGCCAATAACACATACAGGAGGAAAATGTAAGCCTTGTTGGATCGGCCCTTACTATATAAGGAGATCCTCCTAGGTGGGTCTATGAAATTAATGGATATAGATGGCTATGAGTTTATCGCCTCTCATCAATTTAGACTAATTAAAGAAGTTTTACTTGTACTGGAGTTAAAAGACAGGAGCCAGCAGGCATGAGCCGTAGTGTTGGTTGCCGTTGGCATAAAAATACGTGTTGTTGTGCCTTAACAACATGAAAGTAGTGCGATCAAGGCCCAGCAGCTTCATCAACATATCATTAGGCTCCCGATGAGCCTAATTGTTGCTACTATTCGACAAAACAAAAGAAAAAAGTAAAGCAAAAGTCTGCATGGAAAAGAAATAAAAGCATGACTTTGACGCCATTTTGGGCTCACCCAAACCAACATCACAAGTAAAAAATCGAAGGATATCAATGGAAAAAAAGGTGTGCAAGAGGTACTACAATAACATTAACTCATTAATATCATTAAGCATCAGGTCTGGGGGGTATAGAAAAAGTAAAAAGTAACTATTTAATGCATAACATTATAAGGATTGTTCAATATATCGCAAAGTAAGAGCTAGAAATAAAGAAAGTGCATTAGTCAATCCAGCTCTCTATGTGAGGTGTCTATGATGACTCTCCTTTTGAGCGGAGTGGTATACTCCTTACTTACCATTGTGCTTCGAGGGCATAAGTACCTAAACCCAGTGAGTCCAAGCCGTCATCAAAGAACATATGCGCCCTCAATTAAGGCTTGGAGAAATTGAAATCTCAGTAAGAAAATAGGAGTCTTCTTGTCTTTTGCCATACTGTCTACACAAACGAGCTAAAAATACGTAGGTAAAGCAATCCATACCCTATGGAATCATTTGATTGGATTTCCTACTGAATGTCCATAAAACAGGAATTTCGCACCAAGGAACTATCCAATGAATTCCTTCTTAGTGGAGAAAATATTCTCACTCTTCAACTGAGGACGACATGGTAGAGGGTTTTGCTAGGTTCGATTTGAGTATCTTATCTACAACATAGCCAATCTCAGGGGGAATAGTAACGAAAAAGGGTTCCATAAGCAAAACCTGCAATGATAACAAAGCTCAAGAGATAAAAAAAAAAAAAAATGAAATGAGAAAGCGATTAGCAAAGTAAAAATGCAATAAAAGTGGGTTGCTGTGACTTAGAATGTGGTCACGAGATCTAGCAAACTCATCTAACCCTAGGATGATCTCCATCATGATCATAGACATAGGGTTCATGTCCTTAAGAAGATTTGGGATGATGTTTTCTAATGAACCAAAGCTCTTGGTCCTAGTAAACAAGTAATAGCTAATAAGACAAAAGAAATAAGTCACTTGAACATCCCAATTCGGCGACCCTCCCATAGGCTTGAGTAGCTTGGTAATTCATAAGAGATCAACATAATGGCCATTTGTAGGCACCTTGGTTTCTTCCTCAATTAGGAATAGTACCTTCATAAGGTCATTCGAGTAACCACTTTGTTTGTATTTCGGCACAACAGGATGACCCTTACCACGAGGAAACCATAGGATTATCTCAAGCTCCTCCATAAGAGGACAAAGCTTGATCTACTCAAACTAGAAAACATGGAGGTCTGCCCTCCAAGATGGCTAGTTAGTGATCAAATGGTTAACTTCTAATGCTAATGCGTGGAGGTTCTTCTATAATCTAAACATCAGGTGATGCAGGGAAGTCGGAGGAACTAGAGCCCAATAGTTGAGGATCTAACAAATGCCATGGGGTTGAAACCCAAACTTAGGGTATTGAGAAACACCCGTCCATGAGTGCTGCAACATTTTAAACTAGCAAGGAAGTGGAAGATAGATAGGCACTTGCCAGAATCCCGTGCCATAGCCTAAATAGACACTATAGCTTGGCAGTGGCAGAGGATGAGAAGAGGAGCCTTCACCACTCAGTAGCCCCCAAGGGATAGCATCTATGCCCTAAGGAGTAGGCTACCTCTATTGGCATCCTACTAAAGGAACCTAACGTTGAGCGGGAACCACCCCAGTGAGTGAACATGTCTTAGTAGAAGTCCTTAAAGTCTTAGGGGAAGAAATAGAGCTCGTCTGCTACTCCAAAGAGCAGGGATGAACCTACGTACCTCGAGTAATGGAACCCTCCTAGTAATGCCGAGAAGCACCCCACCATAATACATTAAACTATAAAAGAGAACTGAGTCATTAATGAAAGTAGGGACACTCGACTAAGGATTCTAAATCTTCAAAACAAAAAGAGAAAGTACTTTAAAAATCCATAAGCAAAGAAATTCAAACGAATTAAGCAAAGAGAAGCATTTCACCATCCATTGGATCATATGTTCACCTTAAACCCGTTCCCATAGTTTGTAGCCATAGAATCATGTCTTTAATCCGCATTCGGGAACCTCGACTAGAATTATAATCATATTGAAAAACCCTTTTTCTTCTTTAAAGCAAAACAATTTATCCCTTGGTTCTCACTTTGATTTAAAAGATTTGGTTAAGAGAAGAAATGGGGTATTTTCTATAGAATTGGAGGTTTCCATATTTCCTTTGAAAATGTGCTAGTGACTATAGATAAGTTTGCATTTGACATTTGGTATTGGACCAGTTGATTTCTTCGGGCTTTTGGCATTTGGCTGATTAGTTTTAGGCTATTTGATGACTGGTGTCTAGATTTTCTGACATGCAACTTTCACTGTCATGATCTACCTTTTACTCTTCATTATATATACAGAGATTTTAAAGAAGAAAAATAAGTAAAGATTTAGCAAAGATTAAAAGCTATCTGGCGTTGATTGAAAGATCCTTGGCCAAGCTATTGGAATAAACACCTATTTTCTTATCTTTCACTTTATTTTCTATTTAGATTTTTTTAATGTTTTTGGAGATTCTAGCCTTTTTAATTTCTAAAATGAGCTAGTATTCCTTTAATCTTGGGTTTTTTTTTTATGTTTTCTTGGAGATTCCAGCTTGAACTTTGTGGTGCTTTAAACCTCTACTTGGTTGTTTCAGTTTAATCTTAGAGTTCTTGATTGCTATTGTGTAAATTTGGGCCATTTTCTTACGTACATGTTTGATATTCAATCGAGCTACTAAAAGGTAAAGATTGGTAGCAAATTACTAGAATTAGACTCGATGTTATGATTACTTGAGATGAATTGGGTGACCATTTGATAATCTTCTGCTTATGACTTAATTATATTATGAACATGTGAATGGATATTTACTTTAACGTAGTTAATTCACTTCCACATGAAAGAAATTTTTGGGTTCATGTGAATTGTAGATATTTGAATCGACCAACAAATTTATGAGCACTTGTTTGAGTAGTTAGATTGAAACATTGTAAGGAGGCGTTACCCCCTAGATGTGTGTAGCCATTGAAGTTAGTCCTAGCTTAACTACCACTTTGTTTAGGTCAAATAGAACCGAACATACAATTGTGCTTAGTTTATTTCAAAGCTACAAAGTCAATTAATCAACCTAGTTCTTGTAGGAGAAGATCTTGATTTGCTAAAAATGTCATCGTGTGATGAAGATTCAATCACTAGCACTGTTTGAAACAACTGCATTATGCCTATGAGACACCCCAGTTAGCTTCCTTCCATAATTTGTAAACTTTGATAAGGGTGCAATGCCCATATGAGTTACAAGGATGTTAACAACCATAGGTGGTATCGCATTAATCTTCTCAATGTTGCAAAGAATCCCATACCCTTTCACGAACTCCTCCTCTCTCAAGGAAAGTGTAACATATAAAAAATGATGACGCGTAGAAGCATTAGTTGAAGTCCACACATGACACTAGAGCCACTGAAAGACATAAGCAAGAATCACAACTTAAAACTCCTTACTTAGCAATGGTAGAATTGTGCTGGTGCTTGCCATCTGAACACGAGAATTTGAGGTACTAATCCTATTCTTAGGGGTTTAGGACCTGACCTCATAATCGTCCTCTAGAAATCTATCATCACTGCGGCATTAGCAGGGGCATGTGGCCACTTGGAAAATAATATGTTATATGCAACAAACAAAAATTCACATACCAATCATGAAGGTGATGCTCAAATCATGAAAACATGAAGACCCATATAATTTCAGTAGCATTTGCATGAACTCAACTCAACCCAAACTGGAATTTGTAAAATTAACAATGGAGTAAGAACTAATTCCAAATCTCATCCGTAATAGTTCTCATCACTCTAGAATTATTCTGAGCATATCAGTTATCCCATTAAAATCCTTAAAAGGAAGATTCATATAATCATATCACACAAGCCCTCAAATCATCAAAATAGGCATGAAATTAAAAATTTCAAGTCAACCACGCAAAAACTCAAGCAATCAATGTAGAAAAAGATTGAGATTAGAGCAATTATCTTCTAAATTAATGAAGAAACAAAGCCTTAAAGCTAGAGGGTAGTTAATTATTGTTGTTTTAGAGAGAAAGGGTTCAGAATGAGAACGAAGAAGAGAAGAGGAGTCACGATAAGCCTTTTACAGGTTTTTTGACCTAACGGCCGGCATGACCCCAAATAGCTGTTGGGTGGTTTCTAAACATGTTCCTGAAGCATGTGACACCCTAAATAACATTGCTAGCTCAGCATCTGACTCAGTGGCATCCAGGATCATGTCACTTATGACCCATGCCCTATAATTCCTTACCAAAGCACGTATGACATCTGCCATTTACATAAACTGTAACCCCCTAACCCTGTATCGTAATAATAGGACCACTCTAAATTTGATCACTTGCCAAAAATTGTTTTCTAGGCCTAGGACGTATATGTGAAATCTTTTTAAGCCCTAATTCTTATCCATCTTTAAGGTCTTGAATGTGATACATTTATGGGTGCGGGACCTTCGAGCCACAAAATATTTTTAGAGCTCTTAGCCTTATCTGTTTTCTAGATCATGAGCCTTATTTATTTTATTGTTGTGGGAGCCTCAAGTCTGAAATTTGTTTAGACCTTTAGCCTTGCCTATTTATAGGATGTTAACGTAACTTGTTTTATAGATTCAAGACCTTCAAGATTCAAAAATGTTTTAGGGCACTCAGCCATGTTTCATTTCTGGGCCATAAGGTTTATTTGTTTAATAAGTTAGGACGTTCAAGCCCCAATAATGTTTCTAAGCCCTATGCCATGTTTATTATTAGGTGTTAAGCCTTACTTGTTCTACAGACCTGGGATGTTTAAACTCCGAAAATGACCAATTTGTGAGGGTGGGTGCCCTTAAGGCTCTAAAAAAAACTTTCTTCGTGGTAAATTCCCTCTATATTAACTCTTGCATCTACATCAATTCTTGTATGGCATTGTATAGTTTGCCCTTCACCCTTCCATCCTTTAATAAAGTAGGGGCCCCGATAAATACTAAAATTTTATCCTCTAGATTTAGAGTTGTTATATGGATGTCTAAGGTTAAGCAACATCATACTTCAATTATTAAGAGCTAGGTTGTTAAAAAACTATTTGCTTACGTTAGAAAATTCCCAAAAACTTTAAAAGCCTTGAAAAATTGAAAACTTCGAAAAAAGGATTCCAAAAATGAAAAAAAAAAAAACCTCTGGGTCTGAGCAATTTGGTAGAGTAAGGGTTTATACGAGAGATTTTAAGTGTGATTGAATCAGAAAGGAAGCAATGAGGTGGCTCACTAGCTTGAGTAGTCATCCTTATAGACAATTCTCTTTAAATTGTGAAAACAAACATAGCAACACAAGTCAAAAGTCACCTAAGCCCAGTGGCAAATTTTGCCACCCAAAGGCTGTTACTAAGTCTACATTTATGCCACTAGGAGCTCAATTCCCTCCACTGTAAAATGCCCACATGTTTTACTTAGAAATTGTTGAGATTTAGCTAATCAAGGCCATAATTATTGCTAATTGCTTAGACAGAATCAATTACAATATTTTCCACATCATTGTTATAAATACAGTTGAATAAATAATTTTTAATTTTTCCTTTTTTATTGTGATTATATACCTTATTAGCACTATATAATAAAATTTCCTCCTTTCATTTGAGGACATCCATAATCAACTAAACGAACTTGTCTCTCCCTTTAGGCACTCACCTCTTCTCCACAAAACACTTTCTAATAACAAGACTCTATCGAATGCCTATTTAAATCTTCTTGTAGCTGGACTACCATTTATATTACCTAACACACTTGAGAATTGGAAGGGAGCCAGGAACATCAATGCATTGCCAAATCAGTTGAATTGAGGTAGGTCACAAAGGCCATAAATCCAAGATGGAATATTATTTATTGCTTTCTTTTCATTCTTGTTATTGTCATCATATTTCTTTTTGATCATCCATGATTACTTGGCTTCTTTTTTTTTTTTTAATTCTTCTCAAATAAAAGTATGTTCATAACGAAAGTGATCAAGTTCATTATTTTCGTGTATTTTTAATTCCAAATTGAGATAACTTGTTAAGAAGCGATCATCTAAAATTCTTTTTTGTTATCTTAACTCTTTAATATGATCAAATGCATGAAAATATGGTTTGTATGGAACCAAAAAATGTAGAGGTTAATACATTCATTTTAGTGGAGGCTATTACAAAGTGGCCAGTCTAGTGATGGTTTACACCTTTCATTAGACTGGACCTTCCCCATTAAGTCTGATCTCATGGATTTCATAGTCAAATGTCCCGTGATTGTCCCGCAATTGTCCATTATAGTTTATGAATTAGATTGAAGAAATGAATGGGTGGTTCCTCTCATATTATGTGTTTGTACATTTCCTACAAAATGTGTTAACAACTCCTAATCAAAACTCAAGTCCTCCTTACCACTTAATCTCGTAGAATCACAGCTTGAAAAGCATGCGATGGACTCGATGGTTTACGAGAAGAAGACTAAAGCCTTTGGGGGCTACAGGGTGTCTCATGGACCATCCTATTGGCTACTCATTTTCAAATGGGCACTTTTGTAATAAGTTTCTGTTATCCTGGCTTTGGATGGCTTTGTTTTTACCAACTACTTGATTTATTATTTCTAGTAACACATGAAGGTATTATGCGTCTTCTTATTAAGCTTAAGGTTATAAGCTTGAACTTTGAGGCTCATGACTGCAATGTACATGCAAACCAAAGTTTTATTACTATATGTTCGCATAAAGGGGGTGTGCTTTGTACAAGTTCTTATTATAGTTCTTATTGACCATAGGATCCAAGTGGTTCATCTACTTAAGCTCTACTTGCATTGTAAGTCTTCTTCTTTACAGCTTATATGACTAGCTTGTTGGTAGCTTCAACCTGGCCTTTAATTTATGGTCTTACCACAAATGTGTTATTTAGTGTGACTCCAAGTCTATGATAGTGCTTCCTAAATCCTTGGATGAACTGGATACCATTATACACTTTCATATTAGTAGGAGTGTCATATGTGGTTAAAAGTTTACCCATAGAAAATTGTTTATCCCTTTGTTCTATAATGGTGGATAGTGGTTCTTCTTTTACACACTTGGTGAGGTAGTTAGGTGGAACAAATAAGAACTTTCTCTCCCTATTTTTTAAAAGGAAAGGTCCAAGATTTTTTATGGCCCATGTTGCAAAGGATATAGATTATGTGGTGGAGGAAAATTGACTTATAAGCACATGTACCATGGACACAAACTTCTAACACCTCACATAGTTACTAGCATAGGAAACTAGTCCTATGCCATTGTTGGCTAATAGAAGCTTGCTCTCAACACTATCCCTACAAGCATTCATCTCTAAATATCTATATCCCAGTCACCTTTATAGATCCTAGATAAGATGTAATTAGACTGTTCTTAGCCAACACACTTTAGAAGAGCTCTTGTGAATCTCCTTCTGTAGAGTTAGCATTGGAAGGTGTAATACCAAACTACTCTTTTCTCAAGCTGCTTGGCCTGTATAGGATTATCTGGTAGCTTTCCTTCTTTTAGATACTCCAAAAGTTTTCTCATCCAGAATGTACCTTTTTAATGACATAAACTTCTTCTAGTTCTAAGCTGATGTTCCTCAGCATAACCCAGTAGACGCTTCATGGGCCATTATAATGTGAAGATCTTGCTACCTGCTTAGTGCACCTGCCTATTATTTGTCTAACCTTACTATGTGCGAGATTTTAAAGTGCATGGCTCCTTATCAAAATTACTGGATTTTGGTCAAGTATCTAAGCCAGCCATTTTCCTTTAGCCTCAAACTTACTAAGACCTAGCTAACTACTACTTATAAGTCGCTAAACATGCTTGCATTCTATGCTTTAAGGTCCCTGCCTACCATGTTATCTTCATACTCTGACTCATCATTTGTTTTTGAAAATGCAAATCTCAAGGCATGCTCAGACTTTTCTTCATCATCAAAGATTATAATACGTCTTGCCCCTCAGTAATTCTATTCAGAGGAACAGTTTGTATATATTGTCCATGACTTGACGTCGATGACTTATTCCTTAACCTTAGAGATACACTTAGTCAGGAGAGTTATGGGCTCGTACTATCTCAAACTTAGAGAGTTCTAATATCTGTAATTGCATCCTTCCTAAGCATTTATACTTCTGCATGATCTTAATGGTTCATCAATCAAGGTCTCAATCGTATGACCTTAAAGTAAGGTATGAGCCACCTTGTTACTATGACCAAAGCTAGGGTCAACTTCTCTATATTTGGATAGTTGAGCTCGGGTCCAACTAGGACATGACCTGTGAAGTACAATGACATCTCTATTTTCTCCTCCTCCCTCAAGAATACTACACCTACGACTATGTAAGGTACTCGATGTTACACAAGTAACGTCTCTTAATTGGCTAGACTTATGAGGGCTTGATCAATACCAAGTGTCCTAATTTATGCCATCATTCACCCAACATTTGTTCATAATAAATTCAAAATTTTAGTTTTTTATTATGTTTTCAATATTTCACATGTAATGATATAGATCCAGGAAATTGGTAAAAACCATGTTCTACTTGGCTTCAAATTTAGAAGATCCAAGCAATTGTCTACCTGAAAGTGCCCTAATTGATGGTAACGGTCCCATAGGGTTGGTTCGGGGCTCCCCCAGGCTCATTCTACTTCCCAACCATAGCTGCCCTCTTCCAAGGGAGTCATTGTATTAGCTTTTTCAAAGTGGTAATTTTCTATGGTGTTACCTGGCAGAATGGGTTGGAGCTTCACCTTTTAAAGTCATTAGCACATTTTAAAGGAAATCTACAAACTAATACTTTTATAGAAAACTTTCAATTCCTTTTGTGTATCAAATGCTTAGATCAAAGGGATAATTAAGGGACATAGAATTTAGTTTTTGAGACTCAAAGGGGCTTTTTCTATAAATTATAATTCCAAATATCCCGAATGGGATTATTAAAAATGGCTCCATGGTTGCAAGCTATAAGAATTGATTCATTGGTAAAACTACGATCTAATAAATGAAAAAAAAAAAAACAACAATTAGATTGCACAATTCAAGAGTGGCTTCTATTAGAAATAACTGTATTGAAACTTCTAATTTTTGGTTCCATGCAAAAGACATTTGTCATGAATTTATGGTTTTATTAGTGAGGCAAATAAAAACAAAAATATTTTTTTGGACCACTTATTAGCAAGTCATTTTTATAATGAAAAGAAATGTACAAAATTTGATAAACTAAGGATCTCACTCACTCGATCCGAAGACCTTAGGTTCAAAACCCCCCGGCAGCATATCACATAACACAACAAGGTTTTCGCCTTTTTTAAATTGTTTTTGAAGCTTTTGAATTTTCAGAACTTATTCTTTTAGTAATTTTTTGATGTGAGAAAATATTTTATTTGTAGATTAGTTGCGCGGAATTTGGTATGCCATTGCTTCACCATCAGGTGGGTTAGGTAATTCCCGTCATTGGGCGACAATACACGGGACCCAAAGGCTTGTGGTCCATCAAAAATCCCATGCGCACTGCTTTGGTGCTTATAGGATTGCCTACTTTGGCCAAGGCCATTGGTGTAAGAAGTAAAGTTTGTAATGTCATGCAGGACATATGTAGGCGTCGACAGTGGATACAAGAGAGCTTTCAGAGTCCAAGCATTAACCAACGTGCGCAAGTCCTATCAAAGAGAAATGCATTGAAAATTTTAGAGCATGTTTGACAAATAGTGGTTTTAAAAGCTTTAGGCTCTCCTTCTCACCTTAATAGTTGAAATGCTACTGAGAAATTATCACAAATATCTTAGGGCTTGAAGGTCCTGTAACCTATAAAATCATTTTGAAGCTTAAAGATCTCACACTTGTCAAAATCATTTTGAGGATTAAATGTCTCATACCTGTGAAAATTTTGATAAAAAAGGTTTTTTCCGTAAAAAGAACTTTTGACACATTAAGAAGGAGTAGAAACAATGCTCACTATTTATTTTATATGGTTGTGTGGCCCAACTTGGGGTAACTGAATGGACGTTGCACATGTCAGGATAAATAAATCATTTTTTTAATCAAACATCACTAGTATGACTAGCATTACTGTTGGATCGATCTCTGCGGTGGCGACAAGATGTGGCATGCTGTCTAGTCCTAGTGGCATAGTTTTGAACCTAGTAGCAGCCGCTTGGTGCTTTCTCCCACCACTAGGTAATGTACGCCACAAAAATCTTGCTTTGGGTATTCTTCTTCATTTTCCCCTCACTTGTACTAATCCTTACTGAAAAATTGTATTGCCAGTCATTCCCAATGTTTTAAAGCTTTCATTCTTCTGTGAATTCAAGAGGTAATTGCTCTACTGTTGCTTGCTTTGGCTTAATCCTTGTTATTTTGAATTGAAATTTTGAATTTCATGCCCATACGCATGATTTGAGAATTTGTGTGGCAAGGTCATTTGGACCTCTAGTTTAGAGAACTTGATAGGCAAATTTGTGGATTTCAGTACGATTATAAAATATAGAGAACTATTAGGAGTGAAACTTAAACTTAGTTGTTGCTCCCTGATTCTTTTTTTGCAAAATTTAGTTATTGGTTCTGTTAAACTCCTGCTGAAATCTACTAAATTTTTTTATGAACTCCTTGTAGGGATATGAACTTCAACTTTGTAATTTGTGCACTAAAATCCTTGACATTTGCATCTGGACAATGGTTACTCCACAATCTCACCCACTACTTTGTCGTGGTGGGGATAGATTATTGGAGGATAAGTAGAGGATCAGATCTTGGACCCCTAGCAACTGGATTGACACATCTAACTTGATTTGCTTAGATGATAACAAGAACCACATCTCTACCATCCCTTGGCAAGGCGAGGGCAGTTTTCTTTTTTCTTGCGGACTTAATCCTTTTTTTTCCTTTTATAATTCTTAAATTCTGTTAGATTATTCATTATGATGATCTGTTTTCTATTGTCGATGATTTCTTCCTCTTATTATTTTTTTTTTTTTAGTGCAGAATCAATAATTTATGAAAGGTTAAGAGAACTTGACGTATATCAAGCATATCGATGGAAGGCTTCCTAGTGTCATGAAGGCGATGGTGATGTGTTCTAGTTTTAGTCCCTTGATCAAGGTCCGTGGAGATTTAACGAAAACTAATTGTTGCCTTCTTAGGGGCTTAATGGAGAGGTTTTAGACACCACTAATGTCATCCGTTTCCCTCTAGGAGAAAGAATAATCACCCCTATAGGTTTTGCATGCTAGCTAAGTCCCTTTTGAGTCAGAACTAATGAAATACTACCCAGTTTTCAAGTCAGAGCGATAGAAGCATACTTACTTATTTGGGTCTTTGGCTAAGAGATGACAGCTCAAATCCAATTCCATTGGGTATCTAATTTCAAGTTGGAGGTCTTGGAAGGCTCCTTCGATGATCTTTCTAATTAGCATCTCTTCAACCTTTTCATGGCGTACCTATTTGGTTTCATTTTCTTTGCTAACAATGGTAGCTGATGTAGTCTCTGATGGATGAAAACTTAATCTTATATAGCACATGACGACTTCACACCCTCTTTAAATACATAAAGGTTGCCTATACGTGGTGGATGCAAACAGCTTCTCCATTATGACCTTGGGGTGTTCCTGGAAGGTGCCTTATGTAGCTTTTGCTTATCACTTGCTTTATTCATGTGCATTATGATGTTGATTTTTCCTCTTGCTACCTTGCTTTTTTTTTCTTGCTCTCTTTTGCAGACTTGGTTTCTGCAGTACTTCCCCAAGATTGCCGCTAGCACTGAAGGGGGTAAGCAGGTGACCTTCGTGTTGTAGTGAACTTGAAGCAATCACACTAGTGAGGCTCTTGTCCCAACACTTAGCAAAAAAGTGTGTTCGGGTTAACTTTGAATAAGACAAATCAGATAATGCCGAAATTCAGATGACGCATTGATGTCCAATACCCTATTTTTCTTTTGGGTCTTACAAATCAAATAAGCCTAAATTCGAGCGATTTCCCAGACAATAGAAATAGGGGAAATGTTATGTCTCGATTGAAAAATCAAACAAAAATATATGACCGTAGCTTATTATTTTGGGTCAGACAAATTTTGATAAATGAGTCAAGATAAAATTTTACCAGCATTACCCTTGAGGACATCAGTCGCTTTTAAGTGGCTTAAATGGCGAGACCATTGAGGATAGAAGCGCCTCTTCTTTGTTTTGTCCTTCTTATTTGCCTCCTCATTTTGAGCCGTGCATTTCTGATTGACTTTAGTGGTCCTGGGACCCTTGGGCAAATGTTTGAGGTATCCCTACTTACATCAGGAAGCCCCAGACCTTTTCTGGCGAGAGGATTATTATCAAGGCTCCCTTCAGATACATTTGGTACCTTGGGGAGTAGGTCAACTGCCAGATGATTCCATGCTCACTGGCAGCTTAAAGGCTGAAGCCCTCTAATACATGGACCATTTTCATCTCTTCCTTTACCCTAGAGCAGATTATGAGTGCCTTTGTGGGGAGGATTATGTCTACTATGTGCATAATGGTGATTATGGTCAGTTCTTCTGTGATCACTGGATGCTAATATTACACCAAATGCAAGTAATGCATGTTAGACCCTATGACATCGCCTCTCCTGTCAAGTAAAATTCTCATTAAGCTAAAACCTCAACATAATGCTAAAATCAAACTTTTGATCAAAAGTCAAATTGGTCACACTAGCAAGTTCTTGGTCAACAACAGTTAATGGCTAAGCTTGATATGGTCAAATGGTTAATTCTGAAGGCAAGGAAGATTTTAGCACTTAGCATGTTTTTTTAAAGCAAAGTATTGTTTATTTCTTTAAGGAATATGCTTCAAAGCCTCCTTTTTCATAATAGAAAAGCTTAATTGTTGTTAACATTCTATTAGTTTAAGTCAGTGCTTATTTCTTATTAGGCCATTCTAGCTTAATAGGTATTCTCATTACATAGATTTTGTAACTTAAGAAGGGACTATCTAGGTTTCTAGGTATAAAAATTCTATGTATTCCATTCTAATTAGTGGACTTGTTTATAAAACGAATACTTAATTCCCTTTGTCTTCTTAAATCTCTAGTCTTCATTACAAATACTTGTTGTATTTGAATGGCAATTAGAGTTCGTCCTTTAATCTTTATGCTTGGTGAAAAATTAATTTCCTTTATAGTGTAAAATGGTGGATTACTAGCCAAGAGGCGTTATTCTTTACCATGGCATGTCTTTTTGATTATTCTTAGTTGTCTTGCCTATTCAAGATCTATAAAATTTTTTTTTTTTGCTTTTCTTTTTGGTTATCAAATCTATGGATTACTTTATGTGAGAATTTGGTAAGAAGTTTATTCTGCCCAAGTTTTGTTGTCATTCCTAGGTCTCATTGTTGCAGTCTCATGGATTGGTTGAGATTGACTATAAGGAGGAACTAACATTGGCATTCTTGTTAATTAATCTTGGGTTATTGAGCATCCATACTCATCAAATTAGTGTCAGCGCTAGTGATTCCCCCTTTGGTATATTAGTCTTTCAAAATCCCCATCCGTTCACTTACAAACCAAACCTAAAAGCCTACACTTTAATCTCACCCAAAGGGAAACCCTCACTTTCTTTTGCTCTTTTCATCCTTTCAGTCCAAAAATAACCCTAGCCCTAAACACATAACCACCCTTAACATATCCTAAAGGCCCATAAAATAGACTAAATCACTATAAAAATAAAGAAATAGCCAGAGATCATTAAACGATGAATGAATCTGGCACGATCAAACTGTGCTTAGTGGCATGTGCATGTTAGATTCTAATTCTAACTAGAGAGGTGGTAGGACCTAATCATGCCACACTATGTGCCAACGCCACGTCCTACCTCCTCTTTTCTGCCATGCTGAGTTGTGCGCACCTGTATTGCTCTTATTTATGTGTTTTCACTTGATTTCCTCGCTTAACCACATCGAAGCATGGCTGATGAAGGTGAACCTTTGTAATCTAGGTAAATTGTTGAGCCACAACAGTCAGTAAGGAGGCTTATAGGAGAGCTAGAGTAAATATGAAGAATTATGTCCACCACAAGTAGAATATACAATTGAAAGCATGATGTGAGTCCAATTGATATTGGTCACTCTTCCTCCCATGACGATCCTAACAATAGGAATAGGAGAAACAGAAGAAAAGGATACCTAAGTGATGATCTTAGCAATCTTAAAGTGGAAGCATCAAATTTTGATCGTAATGTCATCTTTAAGACTTATTTGGATTAGGTTTAATCCACGGAAAGGATGTTTGAGGATAAAGGACATAGTGATGAGAAGTGCCTCCACTTGGTTGTTCTCAAGATGAAGGCGTATGCATCCTTATGATATGAGAATTTGAAGAAGAAAAGATTAAGGGAAGCTAAATCTGAAATCAAGACATGGTCTAAGCTTACAAAACATATGGGGAGGAGATTTTTACCATCCTCATACAAGCAGAAGCTCTACCTCATAATTACCTCTCTCAGCCAAGAGAAATTTAGGGTAGAAGAATATATTAGAAAATTTAAACTCTAAATAAGGATTGGATCAAATGAAGAAACTGAGCTCATCATCATTAGATCATCAAAGGTTTATTGTCAATGAGTTAGACCTTAAACCTTATCTTTCCTTAATAATATGTGAAATCTTACAATCAAAGTTAAGAGCTAACCTAAGGGAAACAAATCCTTTTGAACTTTCTGTCGTAAAATTCCCTGCTTTCATAAAGAAACCAAGATCCCACCCCCACAAATCAAAGCTCTTGGTAAGGGTAAGGTGATTGCTAGTGAGCCAAAGAAGAGAAATGTACCAAGTATCATGGTCATAGGCAGTTTTTAGCCAATTATTCCAATAGAATGGCAACTACCATTACAGAGGTAAAAGAGATTCAAGCCAGTGAAGAAGAGAAAGGAAACGACGTGCCTACTTTGGTAAATCTACATACAGATAAATTGTTGTTGACTAAGAGGGCTTCATAAGTTATAAATGCTCCCCTTGAACATAAAGAAAGGAATAAATGACACTTATTAGTAAGCTTCAAGTGCCAGTCAAGATGCATTCAACTCCTTGTGGTCTATGATGGCTAAAGTAAGGAAATGAGATATCGTTTCTAAGCAAGCTCTTATTTCATTCTCAATTGGTCGATATTATGGTGAAGTGTTATGTGATGTCCTCTCTACCCATGCATGTCATTTGTTGCTTGGTAGGTTATTGTTATTTGATAATCTTCTGGTTTAATAATGGGCATGCTAACACATATTCATTGAAGCACAATTGAATAGTCTCACATTGGCCCTTTACAGCCGCTAAAACCTCATAATATTAAAATGGACAGGGTAGTAAGGATGCCTCTTTATGAACAAAACACAAGTAGAGTGTATCACTAATAAGAGCCAGCTTTAGATCACCTTACTAATAGAAATCCAAACACAAGTGAGGAAGTGAAACCTTTATCCCTTATAGTTCACCAAGAGCTTAAGGATGCAATCCAAAAAAGAACCCATTCCTAATGCCCCATTTCTGGACCAATAGAAAATTTACATGACCAGATAGCTTAACTTGAATACACTCGAGCAATTTAAGGTCCTAGATATGATTTTGGAACCCAAACTCGTTAGGGTTAGGCCATTTTTTTGAAATATTTTTTGTACAAAAATTATACTTGTCCAATTATATGTGCTTCCTTTTTCTCTTTCAGTGATCATAAGGTAACCACAAAAATTGACCTTAAAAAGCAAAACTTATTTGTTTACACTCTTTTGTGTTTTTCATGTCTTTTCCTTTGCATTAGGTTCTCCTTTCTATTCTATTAGTAACATGCCACCTTAATGATGTGTTGCTGCTAATATTACTTAACCTTTCTTCAAGGATAACCAATCACCTTATCATATGAATCAACAATGCCATATCACAAAATGGTATATTTTGAGGAAAAAAAGGGAATAGGTACATCATTAAGTACTTCACATTAGAAATTTGGTACTTGCATATAACAATTAGATATCCACACCTTCATATATTCTTTTTTATTCCTATACATTTTATTGTTGAGAATATATGATCTAAAAGGTAAATGAATCCTAAGTTTTACATGTTGATTGAAGAAAATGTTTTAAATATTAGAGTTTAGAATTTTTATAGACTAGATCTTTTTTTGGTAAACAAAAATTGTTATAATGTTTGCAGCAGAAAAAAAAAACATAAATATGCTTCTAACCCATTTGTCTAACTCGAACCCAAAGCTTTAGGGTTAGGGTTCAATAATTTTTAGGCTAACTTTGAAATATAGCCCGCACACATTTGACCTGCCACTTGAATAGCTATGTCTACCCATTATCCATCAAACTGGTCATGGAAAAAAGTATTCTGGAGGGATGACCATGCTATGAATGGCATCTCTCTTGAGGCTAATGAATATGAATTATCCTGTGAGATGTAGATTAAGAAGTTTAATGAGCTCATGAAGTAAAGAAGGGATAATTATCGCTTTGTAGCACTAGATAAGATCTTCAACAAGTTTTTTAGGCTAGTCATTATAAGTTTCTATCATTTTGTGTAGGATATTCTCAATGCTTTTGTTGACTACTACTACGACCTTTTTTGTTTGCAGTCTATAATGGGCTGTTGGTGTTTAATCTTATACCATTCAAACAATCTCATTATCTAGTCTTTAATGTGAGACCCCATGATTATTTATTAGCTCATGTGGTGGTACGACAAATAATGTTCTT
Organism: Carnegiea gigantea; assembly: GCA_029747015.1. NCBI lineage: Eukaryota > Viridiplantae > Streptophyta > Magnoliopsida > Caryophyllales > Cactaceae > Carnegiea > Carnegiea gigantea. Next base: position 199,626 of record JAKOGI010000312.1, read on the forward strand.
TTTGATGAAGTGTGTAACCTATTTAGAGGTGTGGTTATTACTAGTATTATTATTATTATTATTATTATTATTATTATTATTATTATTATTATTATTATTATTATTATTATTATTATTATTATTGTTTATTTGTTTTTGTTATTATTTATTTGTTATTAGTGGGTAGACCTCTAGGGTGTTCGCGGGCTTCGTAGGCGTCTACGCCTGTGGTGAGCCATGTACCTGTTTCAGCCTGTCCTCCAGGGAGTTTTGGGGTTGGGAGGGATTTAGGGTTGCAGAAGGTACGCCTAGCGTCCTGGAATATTGGTTCTCTCACGGGTAAGTCGATAGAATTAGTTAAGTCTTTGCATAGGCGTAAGATTAGTATAGCGTGCGTCCAGGAGATAAAGTGGGTTGGGGCTAAAGCTAGAGAGATTGATGGGTACAAGCTTTGGTACTCGGGGTCAACCAAGGCGAAGAATGGAGTTGGCATCCTAGTTGTGAAAGATTTGGCGGACCAGGTGGTCGAAGTGAGGCATAAGAGTGATCGGATTATGGCCATTAAGGTTTTGATGGGTTCAGTTTTTGTGAACGTGGTGAGTGTGTATGCACCCCAAGTAGGCCTACCGGAGGAAACTAAGAAGCTCTTTTGGGAGGATCTAGATGAGGTCACCCAAGAGGTCCCTCGGAGCGAGAAACTATTCATAGGAAGAGACTTTAACGGCCATATCGGCGCGAAGGCAGCGGGTTATGATGGGGTCCACGGGGGTTTAGGTTTCGGAGAGAGAAACGCAGGAGGAGTCTCTGTGTTGGACTTTGCGATGGCCTTTGATTTGTTGGTGGCCAACTCCTTTTTCAAGAAGAAGGAGGATCACCTAGTGACCTTCAAGAGCAGCTCTTGCAAGACCCAGATTGACTACTTCCTCACGAGGAAGGAAAGTCAGAGATCGTGTAAGGACTGCAAAGTGATTCCTAGCGAGTTTCTAGAAACTCAACACAGGTTGCTGGCTTTAGATGCAGAGTTCAAGTATCCTAGGAGGACTAAGAGGAAAGTCGGAGAACCCAGAATTAAGTGGTGGACCCTCACGGAGGAGAAGGTGGGGTTAATAGCAGAAAGAATAGCCGAGGAGGGAGCTTGGAGGAGGGCAGAAGACGCCAATTCGATGTGGGAGGCTGTGGCGGATTGCATCTGAAGGTCGGCTAAGGAAACCCTAGGTCTTTCTAGGGGAGGCGGGAACAGGATGGAGGGCACCTGGTGGTGGAACGAAGAGATAAAGGAGAAAGTCAAGGCCAAAAAAGAGGCTTTCGCAGAGTTCATGAGCAGCAGTTCGGAGGAAGAGAGGGAGCAAAAGAAGATTGGATACAAGGCGGCCAAGAAGGTAGCCAAAAAGGCGGTGACAATAGCAAAGAGCCAGGCTTTTGATAGACTGTACCATAAATTGCGGACGAAGGAAGGGGAGAAGGAGGTTTTCAAACTGGCTAGGGCGAGGGAAAGGAAGACTAGGGATTTGGGAGTGGTAAGATGCATCAAGGATGAAGAAGGTAAGGTGTTGACTGAGAATGATGAAATTAGAGAGGGATGGCAAAGGTTCTTTGCTAAACTTCTAAATGGGGAAGGAGTGCCAGACGACTGTAGTAGGGGCGGAGAGTGTAGCGATCAGCGAGCGGGCGACCATATAGCAAAGGAGGAGGTTAGGGAGGCCTTGAAGAAGATGGCGAATGGCAAGGCAGTGGGCCCATACCAGATACTAGTGGAAGTTTGAAAGTTTAAGGGGCAGGTAGGGCTAAAGTGGCTCACGGAGCTGTTTAATGTTATTTATAGGACCGCCAAGATGCCCAGAGAGTGGAGGGCCAGCACAGTCATCCCACTGTACAAAAACAAAGGGGATATTCAAGTTTGTAATAACTTTAGGGGCATCAAGCTGCTCAGTCACACTATGAAGTTATGGGAGAGGGTGATTGAGAGAAGGTTACGAGAGGTTGTAGAGATTTTAGAGAACCAATTTGGTTTCATGCCAAGCAGGTCGACCACTGAGGCGATCCACCTCCTCAGAGGGCTCATGGGCTTTTTCAGGGATAGAAAGGTGGATCTTCATATGGTGTTCATTGATCTAAAGAAAGCGTATGATCGAGTCCCGAGGGAGGTATTGTGGAGGTGTTTGAAAGAGAAAAGGGTGTTGCCCCCGTACATCCGTGTAATTAAGGATATGTACGAGGGAGGGCGGACACGTGTTAGGACACCAAGAGGGGTCTCTAACAACTTCGCTGTTGGTATGAGCCTACATCAGAGCTCCGCCCCAAGCCAGTTTCTTTTCACTTTAGTTTTGGATAAACTCACGAGAGGAATCCAGGACGAGGTGCCTTGGTGCATGTTATTTGCAGATGACATCATTCTTATCGATGTGACCAGGTAGGGGGTGAATGATAGGTTGGATAGTTGGAGGCATACGCTGGAAGCTAGGGGTTTTCGGTTAAGTAGATCAAAAACGGAATACCTCCATTGCTGTTTCAGTGGTAGGATAGAAGAAGGGGGAGAAATCACTCTGGATGGGAGGGTGATACCAAAGGTTGCTAAGTTTCAGTATCTAGGCACGATCATCTAGCAAAATGGGGACATTGACGAGGATATTAGCCAGCGGATAAGAGTGGGTTGGTAAAAGTGGAAGTCAGCGTCAGGAGGTACTGTGTGACAAGAGAGTGCCCATAGAATTGAAAGGCAAAGTCTATCGGATGGTAGTTAGACCGGCTGTTCCCTATGGATTAGAGTGTTGGCCTCTAAAGAAGACGCAGGCCCAAAGGTCGATGGTAGCTAAGATGAGAATGATCAGGTGGATGTGTGGTTTTACGAGATTGGACAGAATTAGGAATGGAGTAATTAGGAGCTTAGTTGAAGTGGCCCCCATAGAGGAGAAGATGAGGGAATCGAGGCTCAGATGGTTCGGCCACGTAAAGAGGAGAAGTGTGTCCGCCCCAGTGTGAAGGTGCGAGATGATCGTCCCCCCCAGTGGAAAGAGAGGGAGGGGTAGATCGAAGAAGAGCCTAGAGGAAGTGGTTAGAGAGGACCTGAGAGTTGCCGATCTGAGGGAGGACATGGCTCAGGATAGGAGGTTGTGGCGGGATATGATTATGGTCTCTAATTGTAAGGGACTAGCCGCGTAGGTGGTAGTAGCTTCGGTGGGGTGGGGCGGGTAGGGTTTTGGTGTGCTTGTCTGTAGGTCGTGCTTTTCTGGGATGTAACGGCATCTAGCGCCCCTGGTTGGTTGAGGTATGTCTCTACTCCTTGTTTATTTTGCTCTCCGGTACATTTTCTCCTCCTTGGTTTTTGGTTTGCAATCGTTTTCTCTATAAACCTTTTTTTCAAAAAAAAAACTATTTTGTAGGTCTTAAGGAATCAACCTCCCTATGGGTAGGAATACCGGTAGGGGTAAGGTTGCCTACAGCTAGATCTCCCCAGATCCCGCGAAAGCGGGACCCATACTGGGAGTTGTTGTTGTTGTTATTATTATATGATGCTACTTACTTGGTGAAGTAGCCAATGACCACTAGAGTGTTCTCATGGCCATCGGTTCCATTAGGCATGATCTTACTCATGATGTCAATTCTTCAAATGGAGAATGGTCATGGTAATGTAAGTGTATATAACTGTGGCAGAGGAATGTGCTAAATCGAGGCAAATTTAATGTTTCTCACACCTTGAGGAAAATTAAAAGTTCTCCTTATCTGTGGTTGTCCTAAACCATCCCTTTCCTTGTATTTTCTTAAACAGGTGATGTCCATTCATATATGGGTTCTTCAGTCATCCCTGTGAATTCTTCCAATGGTGGTTGCCTTCTTCAAATTTATGCATCGTAACACCAGAAGTGAGTTTCATATAGAGTATGCCGTTATCATCTATGAATTGTAATGACAAAATACTTTTTCTGCCCTCATTGAGGAATCTAGGGTTATTCCCCTTTTTTGGTGATGATTCAATATATTAATATACCCTAAAAATGGTTCTTTGTTTTCCTCCTCTATCTCTAAACAATATGTTGGTTCACCCCTCCTGTCAATAGTAATAGTAATTTTAGACTCTTTACCTAGCATGGTAATCATGGATGTTGATTTTTTCAGTGTGTTTATAAGCTACTTCTCTTCTCTTGGGCGGTAAGTGAACTAATCTCATCAAAGTGGGTTGTCATCTTTTTGAAGTAAGCATAGTAGAGGGCCAAGTTCTTATTTTTCACCTTCCGTGCTTCCATGATTTGGTTTATGATTAAGCGCGAGTCCCTATACACATTTAAGGCTTCAATTTAGAGAGCTTAGGTAGCCTGCGTTCTATGATGCAAGCCTCACATTTAATTGTATTATTTGTGACCATAAAATCCAATTTAGTGGAGATTGGGATGTGCAGCCCTTGCCATGATACCATTAACATGCCAACCCCATTTCTCTTATAGTTAGATGCACTGCTGAAGCACATTTGCAGCATTTCGTGTTCAACTATGAGGAAATCTTCATTTAAAAGATTGTAATTGTCTTCCTCTTTGTCTAAGGGATGTCATAGTTAGCCACAAAATCTGATGTTGCTCATCCTTTTGTAGATTTTTGTGCTTGAAATTCTATGTGAATTTAAAGATGATAACCATCCATTGTGAAATTCTGCCCTGAAGGATGGGATAAGCCATGAGGTGCTTTAATGGATACTTTCTGGCTATGACCTTTACTTTCTTATTAAGCATGTAGTGCCTCAGTAGCCCAAACATAGGCTAGGCACAATTTTTGGGTTTGAGTTTATGGACCCTCATAGTGGAGGAACTGTTTGCTTATTTAATAAACGAAAACTTCAATTGCTTTACCTTCTTTGGCTATTATCGCACCAACGGTAGTGTCTATTGTTGTTTAGGAGAGTAACAATGATAGATCTCCCTTTGGTCATTGAAAGACTGGTAGGATTGCTAGTGGTTTACATCATCTACGCACACTTTGCTTTGATTCCATACGTGATCACTTTATTGTGATGAAGCCATGGTCAACCACTGCTAAATTCCCAAGATCATCATGCTTCTTCTTTTCCACCCTGAATACAACCCAAAGTGATTTTGGCTAGTCATATGAGCCCAATCTATTTTAGATTGTGCATGTCCAGTAAAGTGCACTTCCTCTTATGGAAGAACGCAATCATGGAAGATCTCAAATCTCAGAAGGAGTTCCTTTTCTTTTATGAGATCCCCATCAAGGGTCAGACATAATAAGGTATGTTGTTGGTAATGATTTGCTTATCTTGCAGATGCATTTTACCTTTTTCATACAAATCTGTAGATAACGCTCTTCAAGAGAGGGCTCGTGCCCTGGGCCAAAAAGGCATATAAAGAGATTCGTTATCGGTAGAGAAGTGGGCATCCCTATCATCTCCACTAATAGGATTCTGGGTAGAAAACTCATGTTCCTCATAACGGCATTAAACTTCTTAATAAAAAAGGGTCGAAGTCAAATGACACTTTGTCCTTTGATTCGATGACAACACATTCATCGGTTATAAAGCCAAACATTTCTGTGTAGTTATCGTCATGTTCCACCTATAAACTGGACTTTCCTTTTCAATACATGGCGCCTGCAGGCAAACAAAACATGCCATTGACAGAAGAGTTAGGATAAAAACTAGTTATAACAACCCTTTTCCTATCATTTTGGCCTTCTAATCAAAGGCATAGGGGATCACTTTTTCTTTATGTGGCTAAAAGCTACAAAGCAAGAGGTTGAGAGAAGCTTAGATGTTTATAACATTGAAGGCTACTTCCTTTCTATCTCTTAAGGGTCACACTCCATAGGACCATTATGTGGCTACTATCACAAGCTCATAGGTTTTCAATCAAAGGGGTCATACATGCTTTGGTTATACCCAGTTTTCTTATATTTCTAAGTAGGCATATATTACTCGATGGCCTATTATTGACCAAGGTCATGTGTATAAACTCATTTTTCTAAGTTATAGTGAGACATAGAGCCCTATTATGTTCTATCCGTTCAGTATGGAGACCTACATCATTATAAGTTGTGGTCGGAGGGGACTTATCAGTTGTGAACAAGCCAAGCAATTCTTCAAGGGTAGTCTGCACCGGGATTTCCATCCCTATTAGTAAAATTAAGAGTGTCTCTTAATGTTTGGCGGAAAAGGTTATGAGCTCCCATATTGATAAGTACCTATAGAGTATATCATTTTAGGTTATTGTTTGGCATTTTTAGGGGATTCATAAGCTTCATGCTTAGTTTTTACCCCAAGAATTTTATTTTACGCATGGGTATAGTGCTTTGATGACTTTTGTAGGTTTTGAGACCTTTTTGATCAAGAATTGACGCTTAAAAGTCATCCTTATGACTCACCACGGACACCCCTAGTCACCGTGCCCATGGAAGAAAGTGAAGAATAAGAGAACACTGAGCTAGCAGCCACCACGAATGGTCTGTGGTAGTGCCCACGGTCCGTGGTTTCCTCATTTCCCCGAGGAATTTTGTTTTCTCGCGACTTTTCGACTTCTAGGCAGTTTTAATTCCATTATTACGTATGGTTGTCCGACTTTCAGGAGTTTCACTATAAAAAGGGAATATTTGCATCCTCATCTCCAAACATCACATCCCATTCCACTCTCCATAATCCACTATCTAGATTAGGATTGTAGATTAGATTAGAGGAAGAGCAAGTTGAAGGAGAAGACTGCAAGGATTCCGGATCGGGTTTGTAATGACAATTGAAGCGTATATCGGCTGAGCAATTCTTCTCCCTTCTCGCCTCTTTTCTCTTTAGATTTTTATGCTTTCAGATTATTGTTGATTTTTATGTTAAGTTTTGAATTGTTAATCTTGGGATTGAGTTGAATTGTTGTGATTGAACCAATTCTTGTTTTGATCTAAAAGTCCTTTGGATTTGTTGGATTTATTTTATTGAATCTTAGGTGTTGAATTGCTAGTAGAAAACTTGATCAATTTCTTGCTTGTTTTGGACATTTGGTGAAGAACTAAAAGGTGAAACTAGATATTGAAAAACTAAGATTCGACTTAAGTGATTCGATCTTGAGAAAGACTCACCGTTTAAGAAACCCTTAAATTTGATAATTTAATAATCGTAGATTAATTAAAAGCCCATGAGAATGGTAGTTAATTAGATTTATTCCACCTTGAAAGAGGGTTTTGATAAATCAATTATTGGCTTTGGAATTACCCATCTAAAGAAAAGGCGCTTAATTAATTCTTGAATTGAAAAGTTGTTTGGTTTGATTAAATTCTTTGATTGATTATCTATTAGATTAGACAAGTAGCATAGATCAATTTCATTCACTAATTTTGGATTTGCTTAGCCTATCTTGATGGATTATATAACCCAATAGCTTGACCAAGTCTCTGTGGGATCGGCCTTAACTTGCCACAGTGCCACAATGCGCTTGGGGTCCTATCAAGTTTTTGGCACCATTGCCGGGGACTAGTGTTGGATATTGGGTTTTTGTCGATAGGTTTGACTAAGCATATTGTTCTCTTTTGAAGGAAAAACCTCAAAAAAAGTGAAAATTATAAAAGATAAAAAATTTTTTAAAAAAATAATGGCAATTTTTCATTTTTTCCAATTCGAGCATGAATTATTTTTGAGGTATTTTTAACATTTAAATTCTTTTCTTGCTCGATGTGGTTATTGCATGGCTAAATGGAAAATATTGGACATTATTGATAAGGGTGTGAATAGTGAAACCCTAGTTCTTTTAGAGTATTGGGGTTGATGAGAAATTGTATTTGCTTGAGTAGATTGCCTGGGATTTATTTGAATTTGAAAAGGCTAGTCTTGTTTCTAGATATTCATTTCCTAATCCTTGTGCATTCTATGCTAGATCTTATTATGCCTTTTTTTTGGTGCGAGTTGTGTAACTCTTCTAACCGTGATACTAATTGGTGTCCTTTTTATGCATGCTATGTGCAACTTGACTTTACAGCACCCATGGAAAATTCTAATGTTGTCCTAACCTTAAATGATTCATCCTGTCTTATAGCTCAATGCACGGGGCTTGAGTGAGTGAGTTTTTTGGGTTTTACTAGGTTTGATGTTATTAATGCATGTTTTAAGTTGGAAGATAATTTAGATGAGGTGTACGATCTAGATAAGACTCCTTTGGAGGGGTCCTATGATGTGTTTATGCATGAGGACTTTCCCAACTATGGTTTCGATAATATTTTTGTCCCCAATACTCTTGATCATTCACGTTCTTCCCCTCTTTGTCCATTACCCTCTCCTTCCCCCGAGCATTACATCAATGTGCTCATTTATAATCTTATGATTTGTGATGCTAATGTTGATTTTAGCTATGAGGATAACATGTTCAATATTTTTGGGTGGGAATGTTGATAATTTTATGTCTGTATGGTATTTTTAGTGGGTATAAGGCCTCTCTTGTCCCGTATTATATGTACCTAGTGGATAAGCCTAGAAAACTCATGTTGAATACTTTCTTTGATTTCTCTTTTGATTTTTCTATTGTATTTGGTTTGATGAAGAGAGCATCGACTTTCTGCAATGTTCTTACCTTGATGCTCTCTCATTGCTATGCTTGTGAGTCCCATGTCGTGGCATTCGACAAGCTTCTACGTGCTTTAACGACATCTATTTTGATGGGTTGAGTCTTAAAGTTGGGATGGAGTGGCTGGTGCTCCATTTGGCCTATATTAAGAGGAGGCCTTGGCTTTGGTGTACCCAACACCTAACCTGGTGAGACCATTATGTTTTATCCCCTATCCCTTCTTTTACTTTCTTTTCTTTGAATAAAAATGCTTTATCTAAGCATGGGAGAAAGGTAGTTTCTATGTTTTCTATTTCGGTTATTAGTTTGCATACTTGTTATAGCATATATAGTTTAAGGTTTCTTTTTGTTTGCATTAGTGTTTTGCATTCAGTTGCATTTAGATTTGCATATAGGATTACATGTAGAGATGGTGAGGATTGGTTTGAGATAAGCTCCAATGATGTTTTTGCTAGGTAAAATAGCTTTCATGAGTTTGAGTAACTTTTGATGTGTAATCCTTTTTGGTGCTAAAATTTGTGAAGATTTTGTAAATATTTCTTATTTGGATCCTTGTCATGATTGAGAAATTTTTATCCCTTAGAGTTCTTAGCACGAATACTTCGTAAATGTAATAGTCCGACCTTAAATCATGTTTATTTATTTAATTGAGCCATATTATTAATTTTTCACATTTATTTATCTCATTTAGTCATCCCGGTTGGAAAAATTCATTTTGGGCCCCACTTTACAATTCGAGTTTCATTTACCGTAACAATTTCGGGTGAATTGATATTAGGCCCCGATAAATATGATTAGATGGTCAATTATTTTTTTTATAATGTCACAAAAATTTAATTTTCAACCATGTACAAATTTGGGCTCAAATTTATTAAGTTTGGCCCAATTCATTCAGACCCAATTTGCGGCCCGATTCATTTTGGATTCAATTTTAGCCCAAAAGTTTTGGTGTGCTTAAATTAAGTTAATCACCATCATTTCTACTAAATTATAATTAGCAAAAAACTACTTTTGGTGCTTAAATATCAGCCAAGCTATTGAGATAAGTTCAAAAGAAAAAAAAATCATGCTAGTCTAGCCACACATTCTTTCTCCTTCCTCTTCTCCTTTCTTCCCCCACCTCATGTTACTGATGCTGTGTGGCTGAGTTCTGGTGGCTTCTGCCACCAGCCAAGGCCACTTCGGCCACCAGCCCCCACCACTAGCACCACCAACCACAAACCCCAACTTGTACCACCACCAAACACCACCCCCATCTTCTCATGTTCAAGCTTGAAGTGAGGTAAACTCTAACCCCTGCTTGATTCATTTTTTGGTTTTTGTAATTATTTTAGTTATGATTTATGTTCTTATGATCAAAATAAATGCTGGCATGCAAATTTTATTATTGTTGGAGATGTTGGATATTTTGGTGTTGCGTTTAAACTTGATCAAGGGGGTTTGCATCAAGAAGGTGTGAGCCCAAGTTGTTTATCTAATTGGTGTGATCTTGGAATGAAAAATAAATTTAAAGGTTGTGAGTGATCTTATTAAATTTGTTATGATGGTTAGATGTAAGTTTGTGTTGGACATAATCTAGGGTTTCAAAATCATGCATGATCAAGGTGAATTTTTGAATCAAGCATATTATTTGTGTATAATTGAATAAAGAAATGAATCTTGGATGTGTTGTTTAGCTTAGAAAATCACTTGAGGTGATCTTGTATAAAGGGGTGGATTATGAAAATTTCCCCAATTGATTATAAAAGGTCATTTTGCACATTTATGCAAATAGTAAGCTTATGGATGTGTTTTGAGTGATTTTGAAAAAGAGAAGAAATGAAAATTTGATGTAGATGATTATGGAGTACATTTGAGTAATTTGGCTTTATAAGGTGATGGTAAGGAACAAGGCTTTGTTAAATGATTTTAAGGAGTAATTTTAGATGGGGAATTATGTGAAAAGAAGGGGGAAAACAAGCATAGTAGGGCTGTGAACATATCTGAAACAGGGGTCACTTTGCGATTAAATTGGTACTATTTGGCCCATTGAAAAATTATGATTTTTGGTGGGTAGATAGATCTATGAGTTGTCTTTCAAATTCCTTTTGAGTCACTTCATTCCGAGTTGTGTGGAAAAGGCTATGGCCATTTTGCTAAGACTGTGTAAGACAGATCTGAGCTGTGCAGAGTTGTCTTTCAGCTCAATTTTAGGGGCCGTGTTGTGGTAATTGGTTTGGCACTATGAATAAAAGTTTTGCAGGACTTCGTAAGCTTTTCATATTGGAGTATTATAGCTTAATTGGAGTTCAGGGCTGGAAGATATGGATTTTCTAATGTAGACCTTCGAATGGCAATATGAGGGAAGAAAGAAAATATGGCATTTAGAAATATTATTCAGAGTCTCCATATAATTATGGATATTACAAAGAAATTACAAAGTTTAGTGAGTTCAAAAATTTTCATTTTGTATAGAAGCTTACTTGGGTTGGAAAATTGAGTTAAATGGGCATGGAAATGAAATTGGAGAAGTGAAGAGTTTAATGACACAAGCTAAGGTTATATGAGCAATCCTGAACCTCACAGCAACTCTCTTGGCATTAAACCTCCCATTATTCATTTTAGAAACATCAAAAACCTATATTTCATTTATATCCATTAAAGTCTTTTCATTATCACCTCAATTATTTCATTTTGTTCTATTTTGCTCCATCTTGTTTCACTTCGAGTTCAATAACCCTAACTTATTTGGTTTTCAAATCATTTTAGTGTAACTTATCTTATATTGAATTGTTTGAATCATAGATGCCCTTTTTATTAATCAATTTCTATAAAATTACAAATTATGGGAGTAAAAGTTGTTTACTAACTGCATTTGCCTATAACTACATTTCTTAAGCAGAAACGGAGCGTAGTCCATCCCTTCCCATTGTGTATAGCTATTATCAAGTGACATTGCATTTCAAAGACTTCAGGAACGTTTATTACCTGTATCTTTAGAAATCAGCATGTATTCGTCAAATTATAATGTTTTGGTAAGTACATCAATGAATCAGTTTAATTAGTGATTTGTCACATAATTAGTGACCTTATCAGTTATTAGTTACAGGGCATTGCCCTTCAGTTACCCACGCGGCGTCAGGCCAGGTCCCTCATTAGCTTAGCAGGTGTACACCTAACCATAGATGATAACAGTAACAAGGGGTTCACTTACAGATAATAATCAACAATGCAGTTTTATATTTATCTCAGTCACTGTCTCAACTTAAAATGAATTGTAAAGCAGGCCTAACAAATATTGCAAGGTTATTTTAAAATACAGTAATGTATGTACTGAGCTTCGGCTCACCGTTCGAAATATTTTCCTGTTTTGTTCTAGGCATGCACAGGAGTTGCTTTATTCTACCAAGCCAGTTGAAGAAATCAAGGGTCCAAGGACATTCTGATGGGTTCATAATGGTGGTTGTTCATATTATATAGAGACCATCGAATGAGCACTTTAGTAGATAGTGATGTAAGTTAGTAGTCATTGCTTGTATATGATTTGATAAAGTTTGAAGATGTATATAAGTGACCCATGTTATATGCAGTCATGGTGTATAGAGCCTAGTCCTTTAGAACAGCGGTAATACCCTGTTCATTGGGTTTATCAGTTGTAACAGAGATTATAGAGATTAACAGTGACACAGGTACAGTGGGGGCGTTACAGTTTTGGTATCAGAGCAAGGTTATGAGTTTATTTTAATGGGATTATGAAGTATGAAGAGTTAGGATGGAAGGTTGATAAGATGGGTTAGAGAGAGCTATTATGGCATGGTTAGAGATTTGAGACGACGAAAATGGATATTTAACCCTTTCATATTCATCTTTTACGTTTGCATGGTCAATAGATCCTTTTGCAGTGCACAGGATGTTGTGTATTGCTGTGACCACCCATGTTTCTTTACTACATGGTAGCATGGTAGTCCACTTGTATGACCTCTATTATGAGTTTCATAGCCAAAGTTGTGCTCCATACCTCTGTAGGCAGTTGTGGTCAGTACCTAAAGTTGCCCCTTGGGGTTCGTTATTATCGTTATAGAATGTATAGCCCTAATGGGCACATTTCAATAAATTTATCCAGATCGTGATAATCTATGGGGAATCCTCCTCAGGTATATGAGCATACTTAACATTGGGGTATCTTATGGTGCGAGAGATGAACCCTTGTGTACCATCTTAGTTTGACTATTCTAGTATTAGATTATGTGTACCTTCCTCGAACAAAGAAAAGGATTTGATGAGGGCTACATTGAGATAAGGAGTTATGTGAACTAGACTTTATCATAGTGAATATGCATGAGCACTTGAGCATGGGTTACCAAGCTAACAGGAGTGGAAGACTCCATGTTATTGCATCTTAGCAAGCATATCAATGATTACATGGAACTAATGTAGAAAGCTTAACAACATTATAAGGAAATAAGGTGAGAAGTAAGTGAGATACTAAGGTGGTGGAACCATTCCAGTATTAAGAGAAATGGAAGTAACTTCCAAAGTATTCATTTTAACAAGAGTTTCCATGGAGGCATGTAGGATGTAAGGGAAAGAACCTGGAGAAGTGATATGTATGTACACCTATTATGTGCACTTTGCTAGTATGCACATCATACTCTTAAGGGATTTTTGGAGATGTATTATGTACTTTAATTGTGAGTAATTTAATGACCCAGTATTGGGTGATGTAGAGAATCGGAGAAGTATGGCAGGCCATATCTTTTATTACTTGAATCTTGTATTCTTAACCATGTTTACTTGCCAGCTTCCACTATAGCATTCTCCATAAAAGATAGTGATACAAAGACCATTTGGAGAGAATATAGGATTAGATTGCTCAGCTCAAAAAGGTACCATTTTAGCTCAACTCATGACGTGGCAGCAAAGTTCCAGCGGGAGTGGATCATATGAGGTTCCAGTTTAGCCCAACACTTGGGTAACTTTTCTGGTAAGCAACTCAAACCTAAATAATCATGATCATTTACCTCACTAGTTATATAATGGAGCCTATAATGATCCCCAGTGTGCATGTCTATATAACTTATAAGAATATTTAATCCTCTCTGCTTACAGTTCAGTCATTGCTGTGTTCATATTTCACTGTCGCATACTCTAACTCCCTGTTCGTATTCACTTATTGTTTGTAAAGCCGTCCATCTTATGCCCTCAACAGAGTTGAATAGAGCTAAAGATTTAAGGGTCATTGTGAGCTATAAGGTGTTTATGAGCTATGCTGGACCAGTTGAATAAGTGGTTAGCTATAAGTTAATATGTATGGATGCATGTTTTCCTTTATTTAGGAGTTGTATTATATGTTCATTTCTCTCATATGTTCAAATCTTGCATACTCCGGTTGTGTAAACTATTGTGTTGTGAACTCCGACGCATGGCCGTTGAGCTATTAAAATGTTTCTTTCCATTTCAAGTGTCTATTGTAAGGCTTGAAGCCCGGATTTGGTCAGTTATAGGTGGAACTCTGTCCGTTCTATCCCAAGATTTAATGTCGAATATAGTGATGTCTAAAACCCAATGTGGGGATGCTTTTGCAACTTCCTAAGAGAATTATTATATTATCAAGGTACATATACCCCTCCAGATAGGAAAAAGGCCTTGTAGGGCTATATCTTTGGGTTGAATCAATATGCAGTGGATATTATAATGATTACTTATGTCTATTGATGACAGTTTAGTAGCTTATGCTATGTTGCTTGATATTATTTGGGTTGTATGTTGTGTGATAAGTTGTCATACAAAGGGAACATCTATTTTTATCACTAAGACCTTACATTGGCAATCCTCTTACTCTCCTTATTTTGAACTTCAACTCCCACACATATATCTTACATGGTCATAAGTAAACTCCAACTTTTCTATTCAATCTTATTGCTAGACTTGAACTGATTTTATATGAGCAAAGGCATGTTTCTAATGTAACTTGTTCAATCTATTTACTTATCCATTGCACTTAACCAGTGTAATCTATTGATCTATTTAGTGCAATTGCAACTCTGACACCTGCATTTTATATCCTCATAAGTAAACTTTAGTAATCCTTATTTAATCTTATTGCGGTACTTGACTTGGCTCCATCGGAACAAAGGCATGTTCCTATTGCAGCCTATTCAATCCATATATCTATTCATTAGACCTTGCTTGTTCAAGCTATTTATTTATCCGTTGTACCTTGTTTATCTAATCTATTTCTCTATTTATTGCATTTTGTTTGGCCACTCTCCCGATTGCATTTATCTTGCCAATGGTATCTAAAAACTCACCTTTTGGAACTCAGTCGCTGGCCATTTTATTTTTAAATCATCAGCTAAACTCAAAGGTAACTGGGTCATCTTTCTTCTTGGATAACTATGTATTGGATCCTTTATAATTAACATTTATAAACCATGAGTCTTGTGGTATTATGTTTCAGAGTTCTGGATACACTCATGGTTATCTTTATTCTAGCCACCCCATGATAATCTCTTCTTTATTAGCCTTTTTTAGTCTCATTGTTCATTTCTTTTGTATGCAATGATTCGCTTGGTTAATAATTCCATCACTCTTATCCCTAACTATGGTCATTTCTTTGTTCATTATCGACCGGGAGCAGATCCTTGAGTAGTCCAATGAGGGGAGATCATTTGGCGCATTAGGAATATCAGATGAAGACATTTTGATAAGGGCATATTCTCAAGCACTGTCTAATTATATTAGAGTGAGCCAGAAGAAACATTGAGCATAAGGTCAAGGCTAAACCAAGCAAGCATTAAGAGGGAAAATTCAAATACATGTTGAGGGGATACAAGGTCGACAAAAAGTTGTGCTGGCAAAACAAGGAAATAATCAAAGTCTCAGATGGGTTATGAAGCATTTCAAAAGGCTTTTCTAGTCAAGGTACTAAGAGACCGACTATCCAAGGACAATTAGGGACTCGTTACATTAGGCCTTATGATTCATTAAACGGTTAAATCCTGTAGCTTGTTGACTGCACCTACCTATTGAACCGGACATGTACCTAATGTGTTTTATAGCTCATAATAGTATCAGAGTACTTATTAGGGTGTACAACAGTTTCCATTAGTGGATAAGGTGATGAACCAGTAGTGAGCACCTTCTCACTAGTAACGATATTCTTTTCTTTTGAAGAGAATATCAATTTTGAACCAAAGTAATTGAGTTCATTGAAGCATCTAAAAATATCAATGGATCCAACTCCCTTGAGTTTGAGACTGTAGTACTTCACAACATAGGACAACATTTTCATTTGCATGGAACTCCCAGTAGTCGATGTGGTGAAAATACTAGTAGAGAAATTTGCATGAAACATTAAGGTAAAATGACACAGGTAATGACGATAAAATCATCGTTTGGGTCATGAAGATTTTCTTCAGCATTCAATAAGGTTACACACATCAGAGGACTCTTGAAAATAGACTATTAGAACTGATAAAAAAGCTATGCTGATAAAAGGAGATTCCTGAAGTTTCATGTAGATGATAATGTTTTTCAAAAAGTTCCGCCAACTAAGGGTATAAGAAGGTTAAACTACGAGCTAAATTGAAGCCAAGATCTATTAGACCATACAAGTTTATTGAAAGATTGAATCCTATAACTTGTCGACTAAATCTGCTTATATAACTCAAACATGTGTGTATCGTGCTCCTTACCTCACAACATAAGCAGTACATTTCATATCCTAACCACGCTCTCTTAACCAAACCCATTGCGGTCAAGGAGGGTCTATTGTTTGAAGAGCACCCAGTCCAGACACTAGATCTCATGATTAAGCAACTACGTATCAAGCAGATACCTTTAGTCAAAGTACATTAGGTAAATCATACCTCCTCAAAAGCCACTTAGGAAAACCAAGGATGAGATGCAAGCCAAGTACACACATATATTTTAGATGAACTTGTATATTTTGTCAAAGCGCATAAGTTTCGAGGACGAAACTCTTTAAGGGGGAATGGCTGTAATAGCCCGACCTTAAATAATGTTTATTTATTTAATTAAGCCATATTATTAATTTTTCATACTTATTTATCTCATTTAATCATCCCGATTGAGAGAATTTATTTTGGGCCCCACTTTGGAATTCTAGTTTCATTTGCCGTAACAATATTGGGTGAATTGATATTAGGCCCCGGTAAATATGATTAGGTGATTAATTATTTTTTATAATGTCACAAAAATTTAACTTTTAACCATGCAAAAATTTGGGCTTAAATTCATTAGGTTTGACCCAATTCATTTGGGCCCGATTTGCGACCTGATTCATTTTGGGTTCAATTTTGGCCTGAAAATTTTGGTGTGCTTAAATTAAGTTAATTACCATCTTTTGTAATAAATTATAATTAGCAAAAAGCTACTTTTGGTGCTTAAATATAAGCCAAGCTATTGAGATAAGTCCAAAAGAAAAAAAAATCATGCTAGTCTAGCCAGACATTCTTTCTCCTTCCTCTTCTCTTTTCTTCCAACACCTCATGTTACTGCTGCCGTGTGGCTGAGTTCTAGTGGCTGCCGCCACATTCTGTCACCAGCTAGGGCCACGTTGGGCCACATCCCCCACCCCAACACCACCAACCACCAACCTCAACTTGTACCACCACCAAACACCACCTCCATCTTCTTATATTCAAGCTTGAAGTGAGGTAAACTCTAACTCCACCTTGATTCATTTTTTGGTTTTTGTGATTATTTTAGTTATGATTTATGTTCTTATGATTAAAATAAATGCTGGCATACAAATTTTATTGTTGTTGGAGATGTTGGATATTTTGGTGTTGCGTTTGAACTTGATCAAGGGAGTTTGCATCAAGAAGGTGTGAGCCCAAGTTGTTTATCTAATTGGTGTGATCTTGGAATAAAAAATAAATTTAAAGGTTGTGAGTGATCTTATTAAATTTATTATGGTGGTTAGATGTAAGTTTGTGTTGGACATAATCTAGGGTTTCAAAATCATGCATGATCAAGGTGAATTTTTGAATCAAGCATATTATTTGCGTATAATAGAATAAAGAAATGAATCTTGGATGTGTTGTTTAGCTTGGAAAATCACTTGAGGTGATCTTGTATAAAGGGGTGGATTATGAAAATTTCCCCAATTGATTATAAAAGGTCATTTTGCACATTTCTGTAAATAGTAAGCTTATGGATGTGTTTTGAGTGATTTTGAAAAAGAGAAGAAATGAAAATTTGATGTAGATGAGTATGGAGTAAATTTGAGTAATTGGCTTTGTATAGTGATGATAAGGAACAAGGCTTTGTTAAATGATTTTAAGGAGTGATTTTAGATGGGGAAATATGTGAAAAGAAGGGAGAAAACAAGAACAATAGGGCTGTGAAGATATCTAAAACAGGAGTCACTTTGCGATTAACCTGGTAATGTTTGGCGCATTACAAAATTATGATTTTTGGTGGGTAGGTAGATTTGTGAGTTATCTTTCAAATCCCTTTTGAATCACTTCATTTCAAGTTGTGTCAAAAACGTTGTGACCATTTTGCTAAGACTGCAAAGGACAAATTTGAGCTGTGCACAGTTGTGTTTCAACTCAATTTTAGGGGCCGTGTTGTGGTAATTGGGTTTGGTACTATGAATGAAAGTGTTGCAGTACTTCATAAGCTTTCCATATTAGAGTTTTATAGCCCAATTGGAGTTTAGGGGTGAAAGATATGGATTATCTAAAGTAGACCTTCGAATGGCAATATGAGGGAAGAAAGAAATCATGGCATTTGGAGATATTATCCGAAGTCTCTACATAATTATGGATATTGCAAAGAAATTACAAATTTTAATGAGTTCAAAAACTTTCATTTTGTGTAGAAGCTTACTTGGATTGGAAAAGCCGAGTTAAATGGGCATGGAAATGAAATTGGAAAAGTAAAGAGGTTAATGACACAAGCTAAGGTTATATGAGCAATCCTGAACCTCACAACAACCCTCTTGGCATTGAACCTTTCATTATTCATTTCAAAAACATTAGAAATCCATATTTTATTTATATCCATTAAAGTCTTTTCACTATCACCTCAATTATTTCATTTTGTTCTACTTTGCTCTAACTTGTTTCACTTCAAGTTGAATGACGCTAACTTATTTGGTTTTCAAATCATTTTAGTGCAACGTATCTTATATTAAATTGTTTGAATCATGGATGCCCTTTTTATTAATCCATTTCCATAAAGTTAAAAATCATGGGAGTAAAAGTTCTTTACTAACTGCATTTGCCTATTTCTTAAGCAGAAACGGGGCCTAGTGCCTCGTTTGCCATTATGCAAAGTTATTATCAAGTGACATTACATTTTAAAGACTTCAGGTACGTTCATTACCTGTATCTTTAGAAATCACCACATATTTATCAAAATATAATGTTTTGGTAAGCACAATAATGAATTAGTTTAATTAATGATTTGTCACATAATTAGTGACCCCATCAGCTATCAGTCACAGGGCATTGCCATTCAGTTACCCATGCGACGTCAGGCCAGGTCCCTGATAAGCTTGGCAGGCATACACCTAATCATAGATCGTAACAGTTCCAAGGGGCTCACTTGCAGATAATAATCAACAATGCAGTTTTACATTTATCTCAGTCACTGTCTCAACTTAAAATGAATTGCAAAGTGGGCCTAAAAAATATTGTAAGGTTATTTTACAATACAGTAATGTATGCACTGAGCTTCGGCTCACCATTCGAAATGTTTTCCTATTTTGTTTTAGGCATGCACAGGAGTTGCTTTATTCTAGCAAGCCAGTTGAAGAAATTGAGGGTCCAAGGACATCTCGATGGATTCATAGTGGTGGTTGTTCATATTATATAGAGACCATTAGATAAGCACTTCAGTAGATAGTGATGTAAGTTAGTAGTCATTACTTATATATGATTTGATGAAGTTTGAAGCTGTACATAAGTGACCCATGTTTTATCCAGTCATGGCGTATAGAGCCTAGTCCTTCAGGATGGTAATAATGCCCTATTCATTGGGTTTATTAGCTGTAACAGAGATTATAGAGATGAACAGTGGCACAGATACAGTGAGGGTGTTGCAGTACATTGGAGTCCTTTCATGAGCTAATCAAGACTTTGGTAGATATCCGTGGAACTTTAAGACTTTTTAGACTAATTCATTATATTTAGTCTCGATTTCTTTCATGTGTGCAACTCTTCCATGCTGCATCTCTAAAATTTGCCTTGACTCTTGTTCAAAGCCACATTAGCATGTGCGTAGTTGATGATATGATAAAGGTATTCTTTGTTGTTGAAAATTTTAGCCACATAGCCAAATAGCCCATTCCTTTTGTTACATGTTTTTCTCCTTTGCTAGCCTCTTTGAGCTTATATCCGTCTTTCTTGTTAACACTTCATATTAGCCCTTGGCCAAGCACATACTTCTACATTTAAGCCAAGTCTATAGAGCATCACTTCATATATATAGTGGGTGGTTTTAGGGGTAATTAAGTTTAAGGTGGCTTTGGTATGTTGGTTTGTTGAGGGATTGATGTCATTGAGCATTTGGATTTATTTCCCTTTTGTTTGAGTTGTGTAAATATGTATTCGGTTGTGAGTTGGTAGTTCGTGATCCCATGCCTCTAAAATATTGAAATTTTCATTTCAGTTCCCAAAAAGAAAAAAACAAGAAAAAGTTATATTGAAGAAAAAATAGGGAGATAAAGTCATGTTGTGAAAAAAAGCCAAAAAAAAGAGAAAAGAAAAAAAAGAAAAAATTAAATAAGTGATTGGCATTGGGCATATAAATTGCTTGTGTTCATTCTTTGTCAACTTATTTCCTACTTGATTCGTTAGGATATGTTCATTGAATTGCTGAAGCTTGGAGTGTTGGTGAAGTTATTGATTAATTGGTGCTTTGATTAGTTACTCCCTAGTCACTTGGCTAAGTAGCTCCACATTCTCCCAAATTCATTTGTCCACTCCTTTCTGTTAACCCTTCTAGCCCACATTACAACCCATATAAAGTCCTCTTGATTGTCTTGTGTGCATTGCATTTTAGTGTGGAGAATTTGAGAGTCTTTGCAAGCCTATGGCAGATTGCATCTTTGGAATGAATTTTGAGTGAACCTGTGCTATATTTCAAGCACGTAAGCGAGAGTGTTCCGCATTTCCCAAAAGTGAGGCTCTACCAATCCAATTGGGTCTTCAATTCCTTGTACTTGCGTGATGTGCTTTATGGTTTTTTGGAGGTGATCAAATTTGATATCAAGCTTGTGATCTCGTACTTTTTCGAAAACCTCTCCTCCTCCTAATTTTGAAATATATTGCGTGCTACTTGGGGTTTCCGTTAGTTGCTATTCTCACTTGTGATATGCTATGACTAGTGCACTTTAAGGAGGTTGTTATGTTCTGAGTCCTAGGTGCATCTCCCCTTGTTGGTTTTCTTTAGTATTTGCTTGAGGACAAGCAATTGTTCAAGATGGTGGAGTTTGATAAGTATCCATAGAGCATATCATTTTAGGGTCATTTTTTTGCGTGTTTAGGGGATTCATAAGTTTTATGCTTAGTTTTTACGCCAAAAATCTCATTTTATGCTTAGGTATAGTGCTTTGATGACTTTTGTAGGTTTTGAGACCTTTTTGATCAAGAATTGACGCTTAAAGGTCATCTTTATGACTCACCACAGACGCCCCAGTCACCATGCCCATTGAAGAAAGAGAAGAATAAGAGAATACCGAGCAAGGAGCCACCACGGATGGTCCGTGGTGGTGGCCATGGCCTGTGGTGCCCTCATTTCCCCGAGGCTTTTTGTTTTCTCGCGGCTTTTTGCATTTTAGGCAGTTTTAATTCCGTTATTACGTGTGGCTGTTCGGCTTCCAGGAGTTTCACTATAAAAAAGGAGTTGTTTGCATCCTCATTTCCACACATTGCATCCCATTCCACTCTCTATAATCCACTATCTAGATTACGATTGTAGGTTAGATTAGAGGAAGAGCATGTTGAAGGTGAAGATTGTAGGGATTCCGAATTCGGTTTGCAACGATAGTTCAGGGGCGCATCGGGTGAGCAATTCTTCTCCCTTCTCATCTCTTTTCTCTTCAGATTTGTATGCTTCCAGATTATTGTTGATCTTTATGTTAAGTTTTGGATTGTTAATCTTGAGATTGAGTTGAATGGTTGTGATTGAACCAATACTTGTTTTGATCTATAAGTGCTTTGGATTTGTTGGGTTTATTCCATTGAATCTTGGACATTGAACTGCTGGTAGGAAACTTGATCAATTTCTTTCTTGTTTTGGACATTTGATGAAGAACTGAAAGGTGAAACTAGATGTTGGAAAACTAAAATTCAACTTCAGTGAGTGGATCTTAAGAAGGACTCACCTTTTAAGAAACCCCTAAATTTGATAATCGCATTCTTAATGATCTTAAATCCTCTTCTTAGACAACATGTGGGGGGTTTATAATGCTTTCCATTGCAGGAGCATAGGACTTCTCACTCTTCATCCCATGTTACTAGGCGGTTTTAACGGGAATGAGGGGAGCCATCTAAGTTAACTCTTACATCACATCTTCCATTGATTTTGTTGTTAATGAAGACGAATGAGTTGGTTTCTTTTTCCATGGTGAAGATTATGAGCACAACACAATAGATAGGCCCGGGACCATAACTTTCAATCCCAATATCGAAATTTTAAGATTAAACCCATTTTAGAAAGGTTAATCTATGAACTACAACTTTCCTTTTATGACCATTAATAGAACTCAAGTCTAACTGCATCGACTTTCAACAAATCCTTAAATTGTCCTAGTTACAGCAAGTTTTGCGTGGTTCCGTCATTTTGGCCATAACTTGTACGTTTTAACTCCGATTCGCAAAATTCAAAATTATTTGTTAGAGGACCTCCAGGCTTACCATCATAAAGTTTTCCATAATTTTTGGAGATCATAATTATTACCAGTAAGCCCATGAATTCAGATAACTTTCTGGGCATACCAACAGCGACAATGACTCAACTTTCAACCTTCCTTCTATCCACAATTCGACCAAAACCTCCCAAAATTATGCATACAACTCTTTTACCCAACATTACCATTACTCCTAATTGCTAAACAACCAAACCATCCAAGCCATAAGAGGACAAATGAATATTTTACCTCGGAATGAAGAATAGGGAAGGGGAAAACCTTAGGAAGTTTTAGTTCTCCCAGTAAGAGTTCAAATCTGAAAAAGACATCATAGGAGAGTGTAGCCATCAAATTCCATGGCCAAGTTTAAAGGTTTTTTTTTTTTGTTTTCAGGGAGAAAAAATGGAAAACTCAGCACATTAGGCTAGGGCTTTAAGTACTTATGAAGAGAACAAAGAGAGAGTGGAAGGAGAGATCGACGATAGCCTTGCGGCAACCGGCGGTGCCAGGCGACGGCGGCGGCGGTCACTAGTGGCTGGTCACAAGAGGGAGGGTCCTACACCGTCACCCATACGACGCTTCATATGGGACCATCATGATGCTGGCATGGTAGCTGTTGTTGTAGAAGAAAAAGACATTCCAAGCTTGTTTGAAGTCCAATATACATGCTCGAAGAATATCTTACAGGGTTTGAATTGTTCTCTTAGTTTATCCATCTGTTGCTGTGTGAAAGATTATACTGAAATGTAACAATTTCTCAAATGCCGCCTGTAACTTCTGCTAGAATCTCGATTAGAATCTATTGTCCCAATTTGACACTGTAAAGCTTGGCACACCATGCAATCAGACTATCTCCTCTAGGCAGGCTCGGGCCTATTGGTCTAAGGTCCATGTGTTTCTCATAGCTATGAAGTGAGCAGTCTTCGTGAGTTAATCCATGATCATCTACACCATGTCGTTCTGCCTCTGGGTGGGTGGTAAGCCTACTACAAAGTCCATGGAGATTGAGTCTCAACTCCACTCTGGGATTTGCAAGGGTTGTAAGAATCCTGCAGGCCTTTGGTGCTTCACTTTTACTCACTAACACATTAGACATTTTGCCACATCGTCCGTCACCACTTGTTTCATATTGCTCCACTAGAAAAATGTCTTTATACAACTTGTTCCCACCAGGGTGAACAAAATGTGGGGTATTGTGTCCCTCATCTAGGATTTTCCTCTTGAGGTCCTCTATGGTGGGAATGCATACCTGGTTCTGGTATCTTAGTATCCCATCCTTGTGAATCACGAAGCCAGGTGCCTTTCCTGCTGACACCTCCACTTGATCCTATCCAACTGCGGGTCCGTCCTCTGAACGACTCGAATTTCCTCAATGAGGGTATGTTGTACCTCCATGGTATATAGTATAGATTTGGTTTCCCTTGTCACCACATTGATGTCCAGCTCCTTAAGATCCTCACAAAAATCCTAAGGTAGTGCTAACAAGCTATTAAGTGTTACAGATGGCCTACAACTTAATGCATCCGCTACTACATTTACCTTTCTGGGGTAGTATTAGAAGTTTATATCATAGTCCTTAAGGAATTCTAACCCACTTATCTGTCTTAGGCTCAGGTCCTTTTGTGAGAACAAATATTTCAAACTCTGGTGATCAATGAAGATCTCATAGTGCACCCTGTACATGTAGTGTCTCCAAATTTTTAGCGCGAACACTACTGCTGCTAGCTCCAAGTTATGAGTCGAATAGTTCTGCTCATGAGTCTTTAGTTGTCGCGAGGCATAGGCTATGAGACGATTATCTTATATTAGCACACACCCCAATCCATTTTCAGACGCGTCACTATACACCACGAAGTTCTTGTCGTTGGTGGGTAAGGCCGATATAGGCGCACTAGTTAACCTCTTCTTAAGTTCATGGAAAGCTCCCTCATACCGATCTATTCACTCATACTTGGCAATCTTCCGTGTCGAATTAGTGAGGGGAGTGGCGATCTTCGAGAAGTTCTAAATGAACCTACAATAGTAACCGGCCAAACCTAAGTAGCTTCTCACTTCCGTCACACTCTTAGGTCTTGGCCACTTTGTTATGGCCTCTATCTTATGAGGATCATAGATACTCCCTCGTTAGACACTACAAGCCCTAAAAATTGTCACTTTTTCAGCTTTGCATGCAACTCATTTTCCCTTAGCACTTCTAGGATGGTCCTCAAATGGTAGTATGTTCTTTTGGGGTCCTCGAGTAGATAAGTATATCATCTATGAACACTACTAAAAACTGATCCATGTAAGTTTTGGAGACCCTATTCATGAGATCCATGAATGCCGCTGGGGCATATGTAAGCACAAAGGGCATCACTACAAATTTATAATGTTCATATCGGGTGTGGAATGCAGCCTTGGGTATGTTCGTTTCCTTGATACGGAGTCGGTGATACCCCAAATGAAGGTCTATCTTGGAGAAGGTCCCCGCACCTCTAAGTTGGTCAAAAAGATCGTCTATCTTGGGAAAAGGGCATCAGTTCCTGACTGTTATTTTGTTTAACTCTCTATAATCTATGCACAATTTTGGGGTTCCATTTTTCTTTTTCACAAACAACACCGGGCCTCCTCATGGTGACGTACTGGGACAGATATAACCCTTTTTCTAACTACTCGTTAAGTTGAGTCTTTAACTCCTTAAGTACTGCTGGTGCCATTCGATAAGGTGCTTTAGAGACAGGGGTCACACCTGTTACTAAATCAATGCAAATTTCCACCTCCCTAAGGGGTAACATGCTAGGGATCTCCTTCAGGAAAACATCTGGGAATTCTCAAACTACTAAAATTTCTGGAGGGATGGCTCAGCGGCCTCAATTTATACTATATTGCATAGGAATCCTTGCATCCTCATCCTAGCAGTTTGTGGGTCTTCATTATGGTGATAAGTCCCACTCCACTCTCTGAGACCTTCTCTTTATGAACTATTCCCTCTTCGTTGGGCCTCCTTTAGGTGATTCTTTGTTTTGGACAATTTTTTTGGGCTCAATACTTCGCTAACCAGTCCATATCCGAAATGACATCGGAGTCACATAACTCAAACTTATATACATCCACCAGAAACTCATGTTCATACATCTGAATGGGGCAATCCTCATACAGTTCATCATATTTTACGGTCTTCCCATCAGGGAGAGTCATAGGCAGTAGAGGGAATCTATGTTTGGAACTAGCCCTAATGTCTCAATCAGCTTAACAGAAACAAAGGATTGTGTAGCACTAGAATCAAACAAGACATCTATAGGTTGAGCTTGGATAGAGAATGTACCAGTCACCACATTTGGGGCATCCTTTGCTTCCTCCCTATGCATAATGTAAACTCTGCCCCCGGTGTTTCGTGGTGGTTGATTGGGGTCTCGCTTGATTCTGCTGAGGTGCTCGGGCTTGATTGTCAGGTTGGCCGCCCACCCACCTTTATTTTAGTAGTGCTACAGGGGTTGCTATCCCCCAAGACCCTGATTTGTAGGAGGTGCGGATGTGGGCAATCCTTCACCTGGTGCTGAGGACTCCCACAGTAATAGAACCTCTTAACTGTGCAACACTCTTGGGTGTAGTGTCCTGGCTTGCCACCACAAGCATTACAGGTCAGCCTAGGCTGATTATTCGTTTGCTGGCCTTCACTTGTGCTGTTGTCGTAGTGGTTACCGAGAGTCCTCTTGTATGGGCCTTGAGAGTGGAAGTTTTCTCGCTGATCCCCCTCCTCTTATTTCCGTGCTGCTCATTGTAATATCCATTCTTCTATTTCATTGCCCTTTCTACATTCACCGCGGTGTCATATAGATCTTCGTAGGAAATGTGTTAACGCACAGATATCCTCTCTTTAATGTTTGGATTGAGCCCGACCTTAAAACGATTCATTTACAGTTTCTCATTAGCTACAAGGGCAGGGGCGAAACAAGAGAGTTCGATGAGCGTGAAGGCTTACTCCAACACGCTCATTCTCCCTTGTTGCAGATGCATGAACTCATTCTCCTTTGTCTTCTGAAGGGACACAGGGTAGAAGCAGTTCTTGATCAACCCCTTGAACCTTTTCCAGTCGAACCCAGGCTCATACTGTCTCTCTCGCACAGTCGCCCACCAGAGGTTGGCTTTATCCTTAAGTTAGAGCACCGCAAATCCTACCCTTCACTCCTCAGGGCATTGGAGGGCATCGAACAACTTGTCCATACCCCGAATCCAATCCTCGAAGGCCTTGGGGTCGGGAGCGCCGTCGTAGACTGGTGGGCTATGACTAGCAAGTCTTTTAAATATATGGAAGTTATCCTCCTCAGTCTTCTTCTCCTTGGCCTCCACCATCTTCTATAGATGTTTGTTCTATTATTGTAGCAGTTCCCCTTATTTTTGTAGTAGTTCCAATAGTAGGAGATTGGTAAGGTCTGCTCCCATAGGCATGTTGGTTTCGTCCACCTGGCTATGGGAACCATCACCATTCCTGAGGCGGACGGCTTCCAGTCGTTCCCTCAAACTGGCCATGGGATTGTCCATATTCACATGGGGCCTTGGGTTAGGGTGGGGCCTGGTCTGAGATTTGTCATTGTTCCTCGACATCTTGATTGGGAAACAAGCCCAGTTTAGTTACTTCCCTAATAGTTCGCGACACGTGCTACCATAGATTAGAAAGACATCTTATGGCACATTATTATACACAACAGACATACAACATTGTTCATAGTGGCATGTGTGCGCGCACACACGTACACACACACATACATATAACATAAGTCCATAATTCTTAACCAATCATAACAAATAGCTGCATCCATGTAACTCAATAAAGTCTCTAATGCACAGGTTTGAAATAATAACTGTTCCACACACCAATATTATCATTACATAAGCACTTTAACAAAATTTCCTAGTTCATACTCGCTAGCAAAAAGGAAAGATGAGAACACTATAGTCTTTAAAAGCAAAAGACCCTAACCTTAACTAAACTTCTAGCATCTACTGCTTAGGGGCGTCAATTGGGCAGGTACCCTAACACATCTTACCATACCTTCCCCGCTTCCAGCGGGTGACTTTAGGCTTGGGTTCTTCCTTAACTGAGTCCTCTTCCGGGTCTCCCTCTACTAGAGGCTATTGCTCAGGATCCTCCTTTTCTAAGGGCTTTTCTTCAAGGTCCTCTTCAAGGTCTTTCTCTACCATAGGCTTTTCCTTGGTATCATCCTCATCTAAGGGTCCTTCCTCAGGGTCCTCTTCTAGGCCTTCCCCTTTTGTAAGGTCTTCTTCGAGATCCTCCTCCTCTAAGGGTTCCTCTCTAGGGTCTCCCTTATCAATAGGTTCCTCTCTAGGTTTCTCATCCCCATCCACAGGCTCGTTTCCCCCTACAAACTCTTCCTCCTTAGGCAATTTGGCTTTGATGGCATTAGAGTCGTCAGTGTCTTCCCCTATTAGGGGTGGTGGGGTCTCATCATCGGTATAAGGGGCAGGAGGTTGATCATAGGGACCTACATCTATTAGATGGTCCACTAGCTCCACTAGGTTCATTCCTATAGGTTCCCAGTCACACAAGCAACACATATTGTAGAAATGGAGCACTCTAGTGTTAGGGTGAAGCTCATTAATCCTATAATTCCATGTTGGGTCACCCAGGAGGGTCAGCAGAAAAAGTAGGGCCTCGTTGTCCCCAAACCTCAAGCAGTCATTTGGTATCTCCCCCAGTCTCCTATGTATAAATTCCTCAATCCATTCTAAGTGGCTAGCTAGATCAACCCTGGGTTTCTTTTCCATCCTCCGATACCGGCAACAATGACCCATGCAACAGTAATAACGGGTCCCATTCATCCTATGCATTGACAAGTCCAAATCAGACGCGTGTTCACAAGTAATTAAGCACATAAAGGCATAGCCCTTTTCCCGTCCTACACTAACGCTCCATGAAGTCCTTAGGTCTATAGGTTTTTAATTATTATTCGTGATTACAATATTTTAGACGAGCCTTCAGGTCAATCAACCTGACTCTGATTTCACTTTGTGGCATCCCAATTTTCTAATCCCTTTTTATTTACTAATATTAACCCACGTGGTAGCGAAAAACCTAAGTGGGGTGCTATCGCTGCATTTCCTTTTTGGAAATACCAGGTCGAGCATCAACCAAAAACATTAGTGCATAGTTTATTCTCAAATTAAAGCATAGGTTCAAATCCTAGTGACAACTAAATCAATGTCCAATATGAATAACAATCTCTAAAACAAGTTTAATCTAAAATTAATTCATTGCAGCTAAATCTTAGGTGATAAGGCCTTGCTTTAAATCGGGTTCCCATCCCCATGCTCATGCACTTCACCTGAAAACAAAACATTTGAAAAAATGAGATAAACTCAATAACAACCACCTATAACTATCAAAATATGCACACAAATTCATTTCAAACCATTTTAGGGGTGGCTGAGAAACACTAGCTGTTCAAAGTCATTATGCATACTCAATATGAAACATATAACAACCCAAGTCCCACTTCTTCAGTTTTAAGATAAAAAAAAGGGGGCGCCTGACCTCATTAGGTCTCATGGCCTATATTTGGGTTTAACGCAGCCGCTTTACCATATCTTTCTAACACAATGGGTCTGCTAATAGCCGAAGTCCCACTTGTACTCAAATGAAAACATTAGGTTTTTATTACTTCAAGGTCAGCATATAGAGCTTTTCTAAGTTTCTATAAACCTTAGAAAGACAACTATGTACATAACCTTAGACACAAAATTAAAGATTGCATAACTGAGTCAGCCCATCCAAAAGCGTAGTCTTATCATGTGCTGCATAACAGTCACAAGTCTAGATTACTTCTCTTAATCTAAGGAAAAGGGAAAGATAATAAGGGATGAACAACCACTACTCAGGGAATAAGCTCCCTCTATGAAAACAATACTCAAAATACATAACAATTTCCAAAAGAACCCTTGAAATTCAGTTTGTTTAATGAACTTTTACATCACACGTCATACTAAAGCTATAATCTAAAAGAGAACGTACATCATATGGACAATCATGGCTATTTATGAATGTAACATTTAAGACTACTTAAAACAACATCTTTATAATAATCAACATACTTAAGCTTAAAAACATAGCTTGAAAGACTGTTGCATGTAGGTATGGCCTATTAAAATTATAGATAACAACTTAATCACATAATAACTTAATCACATAACTTAAATACTTAGACCTCAGGTGAAAATCAAACTACCATTACCAAGTCATCTTATCATAACTTAGCTTGCACTAGGGGGATACTGAATCACTGTCCCTTATTGTTAGACATAAGTTTAAAGTTTCTAGAGTAGCTACTAACATACTTTCTGCATACCAACTTATAAACTTATATCATGAAATATAGTCTTCTAGCGACATTAGTTTCAGCTTCTAAATAAGCCCAATGGTCACTATAGTCTCCTAAGATAGAGGTTTGGAGACTGTTTTAAATTATGAAATAGTTTAAGTTAACATTTAAGAACAATTTCATTCTGTCATAAAGGGACCTTGAGCAAGTCTACAAATCAATTCAAAATTACAGAAATTAGATAATCATATTTAGAAAATTGAAAAGTTGGAATCTAAATTTTAGCAAAGTATAGAAGGTGTTCACACTAAAATGTTATCAATCTTTGTTGCAAATATAGAAGTACACTCAAGCTTTAGTAAGAGGGAAGTTTATATAGAAAGCATTGAAAACAAAACTTTCAACCCCTAAGAGATTTAGACTGGTAGAAGTTTCAATAATTCTTTTCTTCATGTTAATAGTTAAAATCTCCCATGTCTCTAATAATCTTGTGAAGCACCTAATTTTATGTGAAACTCGAAGTGGAGTTCTAACAAACTAAACTACTTTTACAGTATGTAAGATGTTTTAGTTACTAAATATCCTAAGAAAATTCTCATCTTATGCCAATTGGCCTAATGCACAAGATAAATAACCTGACTCCAAACCCGATTATTCCAAAATATAAAAGACAAATTTGAATTGAAGGGTGTGTCTAAGACTAAAATTTCTGAGAACACATGGATTTGATAAAGAATCTTTTGAAATCACCTTCATAGAGTATCTAACTTTCTAGATCATTATACTATAAGTACTAGGTTGTTTTCCCCATAACATAAGTAATCTTTGTAGCCATAAAAAACCTAACATTCCAATTTGATAAGAAAATTATAAAGGAATCAGTACCTCACGCTTTAGATATGAATAGTTATAGTAACTTACTAGAATCAAAACCAAAGTTGTATGTATTACACAATATCTAAGACCATTTAGAGGACTTGCATTCATTTTCTTTTCAAATAACTTCACTTTTCTACAGAAGGTGCACACAACCTACCACTTACAAAATCCTTGAAGCCAATGTTTTGATCAAGAATCTAAATCTAGTTTTACTAGTTTGTGCCATTTCAGACAAAAGCTAAGCATATTAAGTCACTTAAAAGACAAGGCTTCCCCCATCTGCATGGCAAACCTCAAATTCAACACACAAAGCAGTTTAAGAAAATTTGTTTCAAGACCTAACATTTTAGCCCATGCACATCCAAAAGGATAATTACCGCCTCACACCTATCATAATATACTCTTTATAAGAATAGCAGGTGTTAAGAATGTAAATTCATGCGACCTTTCAAAACATCATCTAAATTACAACCGAAAATAATCTTATGTGGTTTACAATAAGCTCAAGAATCAACCTAGGAACATAACAAATGCCAATAGAATTTCAATGAAATTATAAACAAATAAAAAGGAAATTAAATCTCCCTTCAGAATCATTTTCACTCTCCCACATCATATGTTTAATAGAAATTAAGCATTGTATTAGTTTTTAAACCCTGTTAATGTAGCTAATATATCCATGTAACAATATCTCAAATCTCAGGCAACGTTCAATAATCTTCAATAATCATCATACTTTACTCCAAAATCGATTACATAATAGTAAGATTCATTATGCAATTGATGATAGGTTTATATTACGTACGGAAATTAAAAATAAGGGGATTAAAAGCTAACTCTCTTCAAATTGGCAAATCTTAGGCTATAATTGGCCTTCCCAAAGTGACTTCTTCCCAAACTTGGCTTTCAGACCTTGCAATACCAATCATCACAACAACCTTTAATGGCGTCCCCATCCCAAGCTTCTTCTTTCTCATCAAGCACTAGGCATCAATGGCCTGATTTGTAGCGACAGTAGCCGCAACGCTAGCCTACAGTTAATGGTGGGTTGTTTTGTCACCGTCCTCTCTAAGACTCAACTCACACTAGTAGCCAACCATGGTGGCAGTGATGTTGGTGGTGTGTTGTTGTCCACCCTCTCCGTCACTGCTTTATGCTCTCTCTCTCTCTCTCTCTCTCTCTCTCTCTCTCTCTATGGCATGAGTGGATGTAGGCTGGGGTGGGATTTCCATTTATTGCAAAAAGAACAAGCGGCTTTATGGGTTAGAATAATAAAACTTCGTACCCCCTTCCTTTTTTAACTAACCTTTCTTTCTTCTCTTGTCATGGGTTTCTTAAGACAGGGTTAAGAGGGATTTCCCTTTTTTCAACCGTTGGTGAGTCAATAAGTAAAGAAAGAAAATGGATACTAAGTTACATGAATTGAAGTTAGGCTATCAAATATCCAAATAATGGACATTGAGCTATCATATATCCAACCTAAATTATATGAAAATTTAGGCTTGAACCCCTTAATCAAGAATGCCAAATATGTGGGTCTCATATATGATGTCATGAAAATGAATTGAGTGTCCAACGATGCAATCCTATAGTACATCTTCTTTTTTTCCATAAAGGTTAAAGTGAGGGCATGGTTGAAATATGTGGATGCTACTGTGATAAGTGCTTAGAGTTTACTTCATTTTGGAATCATTTTGTTTTATTTTTAAGGAGATTTGTGAACTTTATGTTATAATGTACACTCGTATTCCTGTTTTACACTTAGACATGGTTCTTTTCTGTATGTTGCAGGTTTTAGGACCTTTTTGTCCCAGCTTTCGCTCACAGTTAGATATGATTTGACTCCCCATGGATGCCCTTAAGTGACTATGCCATGGGGAAACGAAGAGCTACAGAATTTTGAGATAGAGGTAACCACAAACGCTCTGTGGTGAAGGCCATGGTCCGTGGTGAGCCTTAAACTGCTTGCCTCTTCGTCTTCCTTCGCCTTGTGGCTGAGAATGCTCGAGTGTATGCTTAAAAGGGCTATTCAACTGTAGAAAAGGGAGAGAACTCATCTCACTTCTCACTCACCTTTCTCATATTTTTCATTAGAATTAGGATTTTTAGTTTATATTATGGAGTAAAAGATGAAATTGAACAAAAGCTCTGGCTTTTGGAAGTTTGAAGATTAGGACACCATTGGAGAATGATCATTGCTACTCAGCTTTCTCTCCTTTTAGTGCTTTCCTGTTTTAGATGTTGCTAATTTTAAACATAAATGAGCAGTTTATTTAATCTAGGGATTTATTAGCAAATTTATTGGCATTGGATCCTTAACCTTCATTACTCATGCTTATTCTACATGGTAATGATTAAACTTTACCTTGTGATTGAAGTGTTGTGAGTGAATTTTGGCTAAATTTGTTTGCTTATGCTAGATAGTCGAGTGAAGTACCGAAAGGAGAAACTTGGTATTCGATCGATAAGATATGACTTGATTTAGCAATACTTGAAAGAGATTGGTTTGTTAAGAGGAAACTTTAGGCAATCAAAAATGTACAACTTAGACTAAAACAGCGACATTTGAAAGAAAGTTAATCGGATTAGTTATGCAGTTCAGTTCACTTAGAAAGAAAAGACTGAATTTTAATTCGATTGCGCTCCTTTAAGTCAGCTAGTCTACGTGAGTGCATGATTTAATCCATTGATCCAACTCTTTACTGGGCGAAACAATTCCCTAGATATTTTAGTTCGATTGACTATCCTGATTAGTTAATTGGGTTAATTCAAACAACCCATTGGAACTTGTTTGCTTAGCCTTTGATAATATGTTAAAAATTAATAGATTACAATTGGTCTTTATAGGAATGATATTAAAGCTAAACTACAATACCCATGTGCTTGCGTTTTGTGTCCAGTGTTTGTTGCCGTTGTAGGGGATCAATTTGTTGATATTGAGTTCGCCCTCTATAGATTGACTAAGCATTTGTTTGATTTCTGTTGGTAGAGTCCTTTTTGCGATCTTTGTAGGATTTCTTCAGTTATATGTGAAGTCACTTTCCTTTTGAATTGGATTTGGAAGTAGAAAGAACTTTTCGGTCTAGGAGGAAGAAGTTAAAGTTCGAGGAATAAAGAGCCAAAGCTCAAGGAGTCTCTTCAACAATAACAGGAGCAGGAGGTGACCAAAGAAGGACGCATTGGGATTTTGTTACGTCGGGAGTCCAAGGTATTACCTCTAGCATTGCTTGACCAAATGTGGAAGAGAGAACTTTGAGCTTAAGTCAGCTCTTATTTCCATGGTGCAACAATCCCAATTTGGGGCCACCCCATTAGAAGATCCCAACTTATACCTCTTGGTATTTTTTGAGTTGTGCGACACATTGAAGCTTAATGGAGTTTTTACCGACGCCATTAAATTGTGACTATTTCCCTTTTCACTTAGGGATAAGGCAAGAGCGTGGCTTCATTCGTTTCCTCCCAGATGCATTACAACATGGGACGAGCTCACCAATAGTTTTCTTGTAAAATTCTTTCCTCCAAGTAAGACGACGAGTCTAAGAAACCAAATCACTAGCACTTTTTAAAGGGAAGACGAGTTCAAGGACCTATTTAAGTAATGTCCACATTATGGGCTCTAACGATCGATGACAGTGCAAGCCTTCTAAAATGGAGTCCCTAAACCTATGAGGTCCACTATAGATGCGGCGGCGAGTGGTATCCTAATGAACAAGATCGAAGATGAGGCTTACAACCTTATTGAGGAGATGGCACTTAATAACTACTAGTGGTCTAGTGAGAGAAGCCAACCTAAGAGGGCTGAGGTAAGTTAGAGCTTGATGCTCTTTCTATGCTCTTTGCTAAAGTAGATGTCATGTCTCAAAGGTTAGAATGATTGAATGTTAATTATATTAGTTCAAGTACCCCTTCCCCATCATGTGAAATATGTGGGTATGCGAATCACTTGATTGTGAATTATCATGTAGGGAGTTCATTTGCCCAAGATCCTAGTGACCAAGTCAACTATGCCAACACCTATAACCCTAGACCGACCAATGACCCTGTCTCTAACACATACAATGCAGGTTGGATGAATCACCTCAATTTCTCCCATAGGTCTAATGCCCTGCCTATCCCCAAATGAATGTCAGACCACTCCTTGGATTTCAAAACCCACTTATCCTCAACAGGTACCTTAAAAATCCAATTTAGAGGCCATGATGGAGAGTATGCTTTTGGCGCAACAAAAGCTAGATGAGTATATTAAGTAATTAACCTCTAAGGTTGATATGTTTACTACTTACAATAAGATGTTGGAAGCCCAAATTGCCCAACAAGTTATCTCTTCTTCTATAGCGCAGTGTGAATTTCCTAGTAAGCCCGAGCCTCATGTCCGTGAGCAGTGCAGTTGTGTTATCTTGAAAGGAGGATTCTAAGGATGTAGAGCTTAAGGAGGGTGGACAGGTGAATAGAGCTGTGAGTGAGGAGAAAGGTGATGAACTTCAGGTTATAACTTTTCAAGAAGAGAACAGTCTAGAGGTTCCTAAAGAGTTTTCCCCTAACCTTAAAGATCTAAGTGGCTCATCTATTCCTTGTATGGTTGGCAATGCGAGGATTGAGAGGCCCTTATGTGATCTTGGTGCAGTGTCAGTTTGACGCCATTTTTATTTTTGAAAAGCTTGACTTAGGGCAGTTACAACCACTAACTTTTTCGCTCTAATTAGTGGATGGTTCTGAGAAGCACCCTTTGGGTATTTTGGAGGACATTCTCATAAAAGTGGGTGATTTTTATGAGCTTGATGATTTTATTATCGTAGATATGGGCCAAGAGGCATATACCTAGATTATTCTTGAAAGACCCTTCTTGGCTCCTTCTGGTCGCAAGATAGATGTAGAGGGGGACAGTTAACATTTGATGTGGGGAAGTGTCTTGTTGAGTTTAACTTCTTTTAAGATGGAATTGTTTCTCCCGCTTCATTCACCTCTTATGAAGAGCCTGTTTCACATGAAATTGAGATGGATGATGTTTGGCCTTGTAATAACCCTCCTATGTTTGATTGGGTTTTTGTTAAGGGCCCTAGCCTTGACTATGCTAAAGTGGAGTTTGCTACCCCTATACCACCTAGCATAATCAAGGATTGGCCCTCAGCTTTTAATGAAGGTCCTTTGGGTGCCTATTGTAGGTTTGCTTAGCTAGTTACGTCTAGGCCTCTTATAGAAGGAATTAATTTTGAATTTGATCTTAGTATTGAGTTTGGCAGTGGCCCGTATGATGGGGCACACTTTTGGATTGTTTTATATGCGAATCATGCTATTTGCTGCTACCTGGTGATGAAGAAGGATCTCCATCTCGTGTATTTAAGGTGGTACCTTCTCGAATAAGAGTTCGCCTTTGATGTTCATGATAAAGCAAAGTCAGGAGTTCTGGGGGAACCCATTGAAAAGCCCACTGTCCACACTCTTACTGATCCCGAGGGAAATGAAGGTCGAGCCCTCGACCTTAAAAAAGCACCTCTTGGGAGGCAACCAAAGTCTTTCTTTAATAGTTTTTCTTTGATTGTATACAGTGCATTTCTTATTTAGAAAAAAGAAAAAAACAAAAGAAAAAAATAAACAAACAAAAAATACCAATTAAAAGAGCAAAAAAATAGAGAGGAAAAAGAAGGAACAAAAAGACGAAACATAAAAAAATAGAGAGTTTTTAAAGCTCCAGACAAAAGCTACCATAGACCCTTAGTGGTTTCTAACTCGATTCGTACTGCCTCTGCCAGAAATTATAAAACCTTTCTAAAACAGAGTTGACCGCAGAGGGTCTATAGAGGACCTCACTCCGTGGCCAGTCTCTGCGTCCGCAGTTAAAGGTTTTTCGTGCCCTTTGACCTGACATTTCCCTTATTCATCTTCAACTGCTCGACTTTCTCTCTCTAAACACTCTCCTTCTCTCTCTATGACCTCCATAACTATCCACCTTCTCACCTTCAACTCAAATTCTATCAAATTTCTTCCTATGTTCTTATCTTCTTTAGTTTCACTCCAATCTCCTTCAATGTTCCTTTTTCTTGTCTTCTTTCCTTCACATTCTACCTATTTTCGTACCCAAACCTTCAACAATCCAACTTCACCTTCCAATCTTCCACATTTTCACATTTTCTTCCATATTTCTTCCCTATTAGCCGTTATTTTGACAAACTTTTCATTTTCCACCATAGTTCTTCCTATTTCTACTTCGTTAGTGTTTAGAGCATTCACACCCATCCACTCTCTACAACTATGGCGCCCAAGAAGAAAGCAAGGACCGCTCAAGAGGTGAAGACGTCAAGTTAAGCACATCAATACGCACCTCGACCTCTCGAACCTTAACCAATGTGTGAAGCCGAGGTAATGTTTCTAATCCCCTTAGTTTAACTCATCCAGAACATGTTGTTAGACACAATATTTTGAGCAATAAGCTGGTTGTTGCTACCCATTATTATGATGAGGATTTGTTGACAAGATTGGGTTTGTTGGATAACATTCATTGGTTGTTTGCTCGAGGACGCGTGGGTCAATTTTTAGAGATTAGGGACCACATGTATCGAAACATCACTCTTGAGTTTTTACATACACTGCATGTGGAGGTCATGAGTGGCCCTTGTTTTTAAGAAGGATACATTTCCTTCTACATCAATAAAGGAGTTATATGAGCTTAATTTAAGTGCCTTCAATAGTATTTCGTACGAGTATGAACTTGCCTTATCGCCATGTACCCAATGACTTTAACCCAAGTGCTTTTCGGAATGAAATTTCAAGGGATTATCGCTGTGATACAAGAAATTCCAAAGGCACCGTTATTATAAATCCCTCTATTGGAGTGGCCTAGAGATTACTTGGTTGTGGTCTCTTTGCTAGGGAGGATAGTTTGAATGTGTGTCACCTATCTGAGTTATATTTCTTATATAACATGCTGCAAGGTAACGGTCATGAGCCATGTTCTTTCTTGGTCAGTCAGTTATATAGTGCAGCCACTAGCTCCACATAGGGGATTGTGATTCAGGGCCTTATTGCCCCCATTGATAGGTCTGTTGTATTGACTCGAACCCTGATGATAGAGTTCTCAGTTCCGAGTGGTTGAACTTAGCCTCTTTTGAACAAATGAAGTTTTGTAAGGTGAAGGTTAGGCGTGTTTGTTGGATTTATCCTGGGAACTGGTTCATGCCTCTTCCTAACGTTGATCGCTCCACTCTCTTGAACCAGGCCAATCTTTACTTTTTACATGGTGCTGAAGGGTTAGCGCGACACGCAGCACCTCCTCCCCCACTCACCTAAGGGCTTTTAGTTCATCCCAACCGTCCTCCTCCCCTGATTTTACTTGTTTGCATGCTACCCTTCAATCAATCTAAGAGGAGCAAGCGTCCATCCGAGTTTATATTCAAACTGAGCATACCACACTCCGTGACTTTGTTCTGGAGTGGCATGATGAGCTCCGTGGGATGATTGCTTCCCAGAACTAATATTTCCAAGCCTTTAGGGCTTGTTTGGAGACATGGCTTGGTTGGCATATTTCTCATCCCACCCACCTTCTTCTCCCCCCTTCCTCCTTTTTAGTTGTTATTTTTCTTTCCCATTGAATCTTATGTCCTTGCATTGAGGATAATACTTTGTTCAAGCATGGGGGAGTTGTGTGTTTGGTTTTGACTATGTGTGTAATGTGGATATGTGAATAGTGTGCATTTTCGATCATGCATTTAGGATTAGTTCGCTTTTGTAGTTGATCACTTAGTTTTTCGTTCTATTTTTGGTTTCTTCACTTAATTTTAGTTTTATTTTGGCTTTTTCAATTTCTACTTGCATTTTAGGATTAGCATACATAAATGAAAAAACCAAAAAAAAAAGAAATAAAGAAATAAAAATCCTCCGGTGATGAATCTTTAGACTAAGTAGTTTTCTTTGGCTTATTTTGACCCTTTTTGTTATGCCTAATTGTAAATAAAATGTTTGATTATAAGTTTTTGAAATATGCTTCATGTTTTGTCCATCATGTTGATTGCAATTCGATTACTCAATGATTCCTTGATTGAATATTTAGCACATGAAATCTAATAAGCTTGCTGAGCTTAGGTAGTTATCATGTGAGGCTTTAAGCTTGGGGTGACTAATTCATCATTTTAGCCTCATATTTCTTTTTCATATATGACTCTTCCAAGATTTCAAATCTTTAGAACTTGCTTTGACTCTTGTTCAAAGTCACATTTAGCATGCACATTTAGACAACACGATCGAGGCATTCTTTGAATTTATGAGCTATACTAACCAAATAGCAACCCTTATTATGTATAATTTATCCCTTGCTACCCCCCTTTAAGCCTTGACAATATTTGTTGATGCAAAACCTATAGTATCATCCTTGGCCAAATACATGTCTTACCCCTTTAACCAAGACTACAGAGTTTGATTAGATGATTGGGAGTAGTTTGCGAATAATGGCATTTTTGTTTGGTGTGGTTTGTTTGGGTGCAATAAGAGATTATGCTGTATTTCCCTTGGTGTCAATTTTTTTTTTTAAGCTGTTAGGAAAGTGTTAAAAAGTGCACAATTTTCCTTGCCATAATCCTTCTCTTCGAGGGAAAAAAAAAGAATCACAAAAGAAGGAAAAAATAGAGACAAAATATAAAAAAATGTTCAATACAAAAAAAAGGGAAAGCAAAGTTATATAAGCATTTGGCATTGATTTCATATTAGATACACTTCAACACTTTTTGTCATTATTGACTAACTAGTAATGATTTTGTTTATTTGAAATGTATTTGTATGAGGATTATTTTTGTGGAAAGTTGGGAAAAGATGATTTATACTCATAGTCTTTGGATTTAAGCTCCATAAGTTCCAACATATTTGTTCCCCTCTTACCTTTACCCATAGCCTCGTTACAACCCTATTAAAATCCTCATGATTGTTTAGTGTGTTTTTCATTTTAATGATGGCAAATTGGAGAGTTTTAGCAAGCTTATGGTAGATTTGGTTCTTCGAAATGAGATTTGAGAGAACCGTATTACACTTTAAACACATGAGTGATGAGCGGCTAATTACTAAAGTGAGGGTCTACTGGTTCTTTTAGCTCCACCTATTGTATGTGCCATTGTTCATCTTGATTTAGGTGATCGATTCAATATTTTACGTGACAATACTTACTCTTATTTCGAAAAACTTCATTCTCTTATCTGTTTTGCAATATTTTCAATCACTTTTGGGCTAACTTCTTCGGTCCAGAGTTGGCTATGGATGTTGCTGTTGTTGTTTACCTAAGAAGGTTTCTTCATCATAGCTTGAGATTCATAATTGCTTGAGGACAACCAACGGTTCAAGCATAGAGGAGTTGGATAAGTGCTTAAAGTTTAATTCATTTTGGGGGACGTTTTGTTGCATTTCTAGGAAGATTTATGAACTCTATATTATAATCTACACTGCTATTCCCATTTTATGATTTGGTATGATTCTTTTCTGTGTTCTGTAGGTTTTTGGACATTTTTGCCTAGGCTTTGACCCCCAATTGAATGTGATTTAACTCCCTAGGGATTCCCTCAAGTCACC
The DNA here is from genome assembly GCA_029747015.1 of Carnegiea gigantea. Lineage (NCBI taxonomy): Eukaryota > Viridiplantae > Streptophyta > Magnoliopsida > Caryophyllales > Cactaceae > Carnegiea > Carnegiea gigantea. The sequence goes on from JAKOGI010000312.1 coordinate 239,753, forward strand.
ATACTTGTGGAGGAAAAAAAAGAGCCAAAGAATTTCGAGACAAAGGTAACCATAGATGCTCTATAGTGAAGGCTATGCCCATGGTGAGCCTTAAACTGCTTGCCGCTTCGTCTTTCTTCATCATGTAGCTGAGGATGCATGCGTTTATGCTTAAAAGGGGTTGTTCGACTATAGAAATAGAGAGAACTCATCTCACTTCTCACTCATCTTTCTCATCTTTTTCATTAGAATTAGGATTCTTAGTTTATATTTTAGAGCAGAAGAAGAAAATGAAGAAAAATTTTGGCATTTAGAGGTTTGAAGATTGAGACACCATTGGAGAATCACCATGCTGCTAAGCTTTCTATCTCTTTAGTACTTTCCTTGAACTCTTCCTTTAGATGTTGTTAATTTTAAACATGTTGGATCCTTAATCTTCATTATTTGTGCTTATTCTATACTGGAATGATTGAACTCTGCCATGTGATTCAAGTCTTACGAATGAATTATAGCTAAATTTGCTTGCTTATGCAAGATAGACGAGTGATGTACTGAAAGGAGAAACTTTTTATTTGACCGACAAGATAGGACTTGATTTAGCTACACTTAAAAGAGATTTGTTTGCTAAGAGGAAACTTTATCCAATCAAAAATCTACAGCTCAGACTAAAATAAGAATATTTGAAAGAATGTTAATTGGATTAGTTTAGGCAAAGTTTCTTTAAACGAAAAGACTGAATTTTTATTCGATTGCACTCGTCTCAGTTATCTAATCTATGTAAAGTGCATAATCCGTAGATATTTTAATTCAATTGAATTTCCGATTAATTAATTAGCTTAATTTGAGTAACCTATTGGAACTTGTTTGCTTAGCCTTTTATAATACGTCAAAACTCAATAGATTATATTTGGTCTCAATGGGAATGATATTAAAACTAAATTACAACACCCGTGCGCTTATAGTAGTGTCATAATGCCTTCACAACATGGAATACATTATTGAATGCTTCATTGGCAAGTATTTCATTCTTGATAAGATCGCAAGCATTTGAATGATACAAAAAGCTTTAAAGGGAATGCCTTCACAATGGCATCCCCAATTAGCTCATACTTTAAACATTTTATAATGGTCTTTATAATCGATGAGGATTTTTGTAAATATAGCTGTTGGGAGAGCTCTTATGGTTAAACCAGTTAATAATGCTAAGGCACTCTTAGAAGAAATACCATCGAACCATTACCATTGGTCTTAATGAGCGATCAACTCAAAAGAAGATTGGCAGTCACTATAAAGCAGATGCCATTACAATGTTGGCAAGTAAGCTAGGTGTCTTAGATCGAAAGGTTACATAGCATAGCTCACCTTCCTCACATAAAGGCAGCTCAAATATTTTATATGGGAATGGCTTTTATTTACGATGTGTGTGTTGTGCAAGGGCTTACATCCCCTGAGTGTTCTCCGTTCAAAACATAACCATAGAATAAGCTAATGCCCTTAACAATTACAAAGCAAGGCCTCTAAACAACTCATACCCCAATTCTTTTAACTAAGGATGGAATGGCCAACACAACTTCTTATACAAAATTGCTTAACCACTTTCACAAAATATCCCTAAACTCCCAGTTTCTAATTCCAAACCTCCTTTAATCCACATTCTTTGCAAAATATCCCACCATGAGAGCCTAATGGAAAACTTTATTGAAGTGCATACTAAACAAAATGAGTGCTTTATTGGATCCATTAAGCAACTGAACACTAAATTTTATATTATGGCTAGATACAATAAGATGATGGAGATCCAGATAGCCAAGTTGCAAAATAACTTAGTCTCCACTCCTATCTCAAAAGCCAATCCCCCTAGCCAATAGAAACAAACCATAAAATGTCATTACGTTAAAGAGTGGGAGACAACTTCAAAGTCCTATCGTGGTTATAAAGGACAAGGATGTAAAGCTAATTCAAAAGAGGAGTAAGGGTGTGGAGTAAAGGATTATGCTTTTAAGGGGAACGATGAGAGTGAGTTTTCAAATAAAAAGGTGACCATCAACCAGCGGTCAAGGCTTATGTCCCCCGAATCCCATCTCCGTAAAGGGTTTCTTATTAGAAGCTTGACTCTAAATTTTTGAAATTCTTTGAAATGATGAAGAGTCTCTCCATCAATAACTCATTCTCACAAGCAATCAATGAGATGCCCTCATATTAAAAGTTCTTGGAGACAATCCTCAGCAAAAGGCAAAAGCTTGAATATGACTCCATGGCTCCTACTCATGAGGTTTGTAGTGCTATGATTCAAATCAACTGCCTTTCCAAGCTTAAGGATCCAGGAGCCTTTTAAATCCCGTGCTAAATTGGTGAACGTTGAGCATGGCTTATGTGATAATAAGGCTAATGGAGGCCTCATACCCCTCTATTTGTGTAAAACGATTCCACTTGGGGATTTGAAACCCTTAAACATGTCCATATAATTGGTTCATAAACTCACCAAGTATCCGATTAGTCTCTTGAAGAATATACCTATTGGAGTAGGCAAGCTCTTTATGGTGTCCGACTTTGTGTGATGGACATGGATGAAGGCCATCAAATTCCTATCAACTTAGGGAGGCCATTCATAGGCAATGTTAGGGCCATCATTGATAGACAACATGGGAAGCTATCCTTCAACAAAATGTTAAAAAGGTAGAGTTCTAGCTTCCTCAATCCAAGGTGCGTCCTCTCACTGGTGAAGTTTGCTTGTTAGTGGTGCTACCAAGACTCTTACATTTATGAACTCTACACACTAGGTTAAAGAGTTACGTTAAAAGATAGTACATGTCATAATTAACATCTCTTTATGATGATTGCATCCTAACTGAAGATATACATAGATTTATACTCTTGATAAAAAGATATTACATCATATATCTTTTTGCAAAATGGGTCTTGGGATGACATGGATTAGTGTTGATGGTGATAATGATAATAACGATGATGATGATTGCCACAATTAGGCCAAGTCTTCCGTCCAACTCGACTCTGGACATTCATCCAAAGGCTGATTATGGGAGCTCACTAAATCACATTTCATTTATTTCAAATTATTGAGCAAAATATGAAATCAAGATAAAATTTTTTTTATGTCAACGTTCAAAAAACTTAATAGAATAGGTAAAACAAATCTCTAACCTAGAAAAGCTCCAAGCCACTTTCAGTAAAGTTGTCATTTTCAAGGATCAGAAGTTTCAAGGTTGCCTTTGCCATTTTGGTTTTATATGGTACACTTACTTTAATGCTCTACAAGTAAAGCCAAAATTGACATGCGAAACTAGTAGGAGAAGTTGAAGACTTGTCTTCACATATTTGCAACAAATCAAGTAATCAAAGTGAGTCTGGAAGCCCTGAATAAACCATGACATTTTTAAAATGAAAAGCCCAAGTTACCCCATTTTAATTCCAGCAGTTAGTTGATCCATCCGACTGTGTTCAAGAATTGAGAGCTCTATAAATAGATGATCAAAGTAGTTGAAGAAAAGTGCAAGTGATTTAACCAAGTTATTCATGCATATTTTAATAGTGTTTCTTAAACTCAAAGTTGTATTCTACTCAAACCTCATTCATATTCTTACACTACTTGTGAGATGTGAGTATTGATAGAATTCTTCGTTAAACATGTAATTTTTGCTAGTCTAATAGGAACTTTAGGAGAATCTACTCATATGGGACCTTGAATAGATTGCCAAAGTTCAATAGTGAGGCCTCATGTCTGTATTAGCAAGTTAGATAATACTTTTATTGAAGTGAATTGGAGAGGAGTTAAAACAAGCGTTGGAATCCTAATAGGGAGATTTGGGCAAAGATGTAGAGTTATTAAATAGGATGAACTTTTAAAAAACATCACATGCCCTTTACATTTCTATCTTGGCTTACAATCTCCTAGCAGTGTTTATATTTGCACTTTAGAGTCTCTGACGTCTGCTTTGTACTTATGATTTTTTATCAGGTAAAGTTAAGTTTTAGTTTGTCAACATTTTTGATATTTAAGCTATTCACTTGCCCTATTGTGTGGCTTGATCCTAACTTTGGTACTAACACACACATACAAACGTATGCCTACACTTTGGTCATTTAGTTTGTTAGCCACTTCAATGGGGCCAAAGTTTTCCTCCATTACTTTCCTCAATTCTAGTGACCACTTAAATAGAAAACCTTATAGCCAACACATGCTGATTTAGGTTATTTGGCGCTTATTTGCATTAAGCATGATATCTTCTTTTTCTTTGTTTTTTTTTTGGGGGGGGGAGATTCTAGTCTTTTGAGCGTAGAAATTCTGTGATGGGAGAATGTAACCCTTATGAGCGAACACTATCTCTAGTCCAGTTGAATGGAGGATCGAGGTACAAAAAAATACATATTTAAGGATGATTGTTTCAGTTTCTTTTTATTAGCTACTACACCCCCCCTAAAAAAAAAAACCCCCAAAAAAAGGAAGAGGGTAGATGTGAATAACTTACATATCCATCAAATGACACCAATCTGCGAATCCTCTGCAGCATTTACTATAAGATGTTGTTTGGCCTTATTTTGTAAAATACTTTTTGTTTTTGCAAAAATCTTCCCTCAGTCTTACCGTATTTGCTTATTATTCATTTTTTAGATGCCCCAAAATTGTTTGCATTGTTGCTATATTTATAAAATTAATTTACTGTTTCTACCTCTTTTGTCGCATAGGATGATGACAAACAATTAATAGTTGATGCCAACAAAAAAGAGACTTTTGCATAGTTTTTATAATTATATTTCAAGACTACTTATTTTTTTGTGGTTCAAGTAGCAAATTTATTATTTGATGTCTAAAAAGTAGAGATATTAACATTCCCAACACCAACAACCTAAAGGCAAAATTAACAATGACAATTTATTTTACTAAATTCTTAATATATGTGTTTTGTCAACCTGTACCAATAATTTACGATATAGGGTTTTTTTCCCCCCTCCCCCCAAAAGTTGTTTCTCATGAATTCAAATGGCTAGTGTTTAGTGATATCCTCTTTTAGCTTTATCGAGAATATAGGCCTAGTCAAAAGCCTATCAGTCTTTTTGTCAGGCTCCATTGTTTAATACTTTAATATATTGTGCAAATATACCAACATAGGTTGATTCAAGTGGTTTGACACCTGTTTTTCTTAAGTAAGATCTCGGGTTCAAATCTTCTGAATAGAGAAAATATCTTATAGGAAAACTTTATTCTTATTGGGCCATCCATGACTTGACTCCAAGAAAACAGAGAAACCGAGACCTTAAAAAAAAAAAAGAAGAGTACAAATATATAGTTGAGGGACACAATAAAATAGAATGATTACCTTAGTGTTGTAGATCACTACTGAGGCTTACGTCATTAGCGAAAGCGATTCCACACCAAAGGAGTATCATATATTTGTATGTACTTTGGACTTTGACGTTGCATCATAAGTTGCTACTGAATATTACGTGGTATTCATGTATTGTTCTTTTTTTTCTTTTAAAATTTTTATCAAGCGGTATTCATGAGTTGTTATTAATTTAGTTGTTGTGAAATTGTTATGTACTTGATATAATAATCAAAACATTATTTATTTTTACCATTATTTCCAAGAAATAAATTAAATCAAATCACATTTTATAAAATATTTACATAAAAATTATCTGTTGGTAAATTTAAATTTTAAATTTCAAATAAATCTATACATTGCATGACTCTTAAAACTAGTTTCAATATTAACAAAGTATTGGTGTAAAGTGTTTGAATAATTAATTAAGAACATGTCAACCAGTAAGTAATCATTCTTGTTAATGTTAGCTCCACAAAAATGTTGTTCCAAATACGCCCCCTCCCAAAAAAAAGGGCTCTGAAACAATTTTCTTTTTAGCTTTAGGGGCTTGCAAAGTATCTCATGCATTTATAAATGGAAAATTTTATATTTTGAGCCATCGAATTTTTGTATAGGAATTTTTATTATGTATGAAAATTAGAAATACTTTGAAAATTTTTCAATTTGTCAAAAAATAAATTTGTAGTTTATGAAATGACCAAAATAACCTTTGCATTTTTCCCATAATAATAAGAGCAGCAACAGTAACAACAGCAGTAGTAGTAGTAACAATAATAATAATAATAATAATAATAATAACAACAATAGTACTAACTATAGTACTAATAATAATAATGATAATAACAATAATAATAATAATAATGACAAGAACAACAATAATAATAATGTAACAACTACTACTGTCGCTATTCCTTCTCCTAAATTGCTCCCTCTCCCTTTTGCGTTTATCTCCAAAACGTGATGTAAGTCTCAAGGGTAGGAACAACCCAAGCTAACTTACAACAGGAACACAACCAAAACAAGTGGGAAACTCACGAACCAGGGGTAGCACGGTCGTGCTTCAAGGCACGGGGGCACCGTGCCAACTTGCTGCCTAAGCACGCCTAGTTTGTGATCTTCACGGTTTTTGAGATGGCTTTTGTGTTTGGGCTCAAAACTGAATCAAAGCAAGAATTCTTGGCCTTGATTAAGCTTGAAATGAATATGAAAACAAAAAGGAGATGTGGGAATGAAGTTCACTGATTAGAACATGAAAAAGGAGAGCTTTGGTTTAAGGAACCCAAAGCTAACTTCATGAACTTTAAGTGAATTCAATGGAATCTGGATAGTTCTAAGCCTTGTGATTAGATAAGATACACCACTAATCACTTAGCTTAGGGCCCTTAATCTTGGATTAGGATAAGATACACCACCTAACCAAAGATCAAGACTCACTTGGTCACCACCTTAATCGGCCACAATTAAGGATAAGCAAGTTAAGTGTTTAAGAAATCACAAGACACAAAGTCTTTGCTCTCAACTTTAATACTCAAAACTTATTGTTTTACAAAAGAGCAGCCAAGGCACTTATATAGCCTTGTGATTACATGAAAAGAGCTTTCCTTCTAGGCAAGGAAAGTCATTAAACTAATCCTATGCTTAGTAATACACGGTTTAAGCTAAAACATACATAAGCTGAAAGTTTAAGCTACAAAACACAAGATTTCCTTCTTAAACTCTTTCCTAAGTATTAAGAAACCTTGTTGACTCAATTTCCCTTCAAGGAAGGTAAGAGAGCATGGCTGCCACCTCAAAAGGACTGAAAATTGCATGTGTGCCATGTCATGCTTGAGTGGTCGAATGAGAGCTTGCAAAATGGTGGCGTTTCACTAGCTCCACGTGTCTCTCTCTCAAGTAGCTGAGTGGTGCTTAATCAAGCAGCTCAAAATGACCTGCTTGGCAGCCTTCCACCTTAAGCAAACCCCTTGAAGGAGCAAAACCACCAGGCTAAGCAACCGGGTGTCAAGCAGCCGGTTTCTGCCTCCACTTGCAACGCATGTTTGACACCTCAAATGATGACTAATTGCTACGTTTCTTACATGGTTGGAAACCTCAAGATGTCTAGTTTGCCCTTCTTTTTGAATCATAGCAATTGGACGTCATTTACCCCTTGAATGAGCCTGATTCCCCAAACCATGCAGATTAGACTCCAAAACAGCACAGGTTTACTAATTAGCTTAATTCACTAACCAATTGAACTCCAAATCTGGTAATTCCAATTGGACATGAAATCTAAGATCTTGGGGACCCAAAATATGTAAAAATACAAGATTTAAGCTAAACTACATCATAAGAAATAAAAAGAACAAAACCGGGTTCATCCTGGCCCTGCTGGGCAGTTTTGACACCTTGGGTTTAATTGCTGATTTGAACGACCAAATGAAGTCCAAATTGGATGAAACTTGATTTGTTGGAAAGCTAACATCTTGATCTTCAAATCCATCAAAAAATATTAGACGTAAACCCTTAGTATGTTTGAGAAATTAAGCACACAAAAACGGGTTAGCTGCTGGATTTAACCCTTGCCCTGCAGTTTCAATGTTTAATCAAAACTTGGATGATTTATTCATCCTTAAACCAGCATAATAAGATTACCTAATTGATTTGATTCTTTTTTAACAAAAGGGATGGAGGGATTTCCATCATACTCCCCTTGTTAAAAATGATTTGCCCTCAAATCATAGTAGGTAATGAACTCCTCTTTTTGCTTCAATTCTGGTTGAAATAAAATCAACCATGAAAACAAGTCTCTTTTGAACTTAGAGACTTTTTTCTTTACCTTCCCCTTGCTGATCTGAATGGTGCATGTAGGGGATTTCTTGGACTTGCTTCGAACCAATTCTTCAAATGCTCTTAACTCAAAATTAGGAGCTTTTAGTAATGGTTCTGAAATGGATTGACAGAAATTTGGGTTGAGTGTTTTAGGTGTGGGTGGAGTGGGAAAAAATGATGGTGGTTTATGAAAAGTGGTGGGAAGGATGAGATGCTCATGGCTTCTAGGTGGATGGTGGATGTTTAAAGTGAGCATAGCACCTTTATTTGCCTCAATCTCTATCTCCTCAAGATCATCTTCTTCATCCTTTTCTTTTTCCTCCTCTAATTCAACCTCCTTCGGTTCTTCCACTAAGGGCATCTTCTTTTCCTCCTGATTTTCCTCCTTTCTCACGGCTTTCCTTTCTTCCGAGGTAATGACTTTGTTGTTTGGGCAATCCGTGGCTAAGTGTCCAAGCCCTTGGCACTTGAGACACCTTCTAAGTTGTGAGGGAAAGATCATTTGTGGGGTTGGTTTTTTTTGTGGGGTGGAAGGGAATGAACTCGTGGGCTTAATGGAGATACTTTCTTTCATAGGCGTGTAAGTGGATGGGCAAAAGGAACCCTTCATCTTACTACTCAATTTCTTCCAAGTTCTCACCTTCTCTTTTCCCTTCTTTTTTCGCTCAAACTTGTACTTATTCCACCACTGAAGTGCACAACCTCTCAATCTTGAAATAACCACTTTGAACTTCTCTTGGTCATTAAGGATACAACAAGCAAAAACTCGTTCCACCTTAGATAACCAACCTGTGAACTCTTCCATTTTGCCATGAAATTTTAGAATTGCAAAGCAAGCATATCCAATATCAATAAAAGCTAGTTCTTTCTCCAAGTTTATTGAAGATGGCATGAAGGATGAGGTCTAGGGTTCTTTGCGGATTGATTTGAAACGTAAGTAGGCTGTTTGTATTTGGATTTAATTTGGGAGCGTGGGGTTCAGGCAAGGATTTAAACTTGCTCTGATACCAAAAATGATGTAAGTCTCAAGGGCAGGAACAACCCAAGCTAACTTACAACAGGAACACAACCAAAACAAGTGGGAAACTCACGAACCAGGGGTAGCACGGTCGTGCTTCAAGGCACGGGGGCACCGTGCCAACTTGCTGCCTAAGCACGCCTAGTTTGTGATCTTCACGGTTTTTGAGATGGCTTTTGTGTTTGGGCTCAAAACTGAATCAAAGCAAGAATTCTTGGCCTTGATTAAGCTTGAAATGAATATGAAAACAAAAAGGAGATGTGGGAATGAAGTTCACTGATTAGAACATGAAAAAGGAGAGCTTTGGTTTAAGGAACCCAAAGCTAACTTCATGAACTTTAAGTGAATTCAATGGAATCTGGATAGTTCTAAGCCTTGTGATTAGATAAGATACACCACTAATCACTTAGCTTAGGGCCCTTAATCTTGGATTAGGATAAGATACACCACCTAACCAAAGATCAAGACTCACTTGGTCACCACCTTAATCGGCCACAATTAAGGATAAGCAAGTTAAGTGTTTAAGAAATCACAAGACACAAAGTCTTTGCTCTCAACTTTAATACTCAAAACTTATTGTTTTACAAAAGAGCAGCCAAGGCACTTATATAGCCTTGTGATTACAGAAAAGAGCTTTCCTTCTAGGCAAGGAAAGTCATTAAACTAATCCTATGCTTAGTAATACACGGTTTAAGCTAAAACATACATAAGCTGAAAGTTTAAGCTACAAAACACAAGATTTCCTTCTTAAACTCTTTCCTAAGTATTAAGAAACCTTGTTGACTCAATTTCCCTTCAAGGAAGGTAAGAGAGCATGGCTGCCACCTCAAAAGGACTGAAAATTGCATGTGTGCCATGTCATGCTTGAGTGATCGAATGAGAGCTTGCAAAATGGTGGCGTTTCACTAGCTCCACGTGTCTCTCTCAAGTAGCTGAGTGGTGTTTAATCAAGCAGCTCAAAATGACCTGCTTGGCAGCCTTCCACCTTAAGCAAACCCCTTGAAGGAGCAAAACCACCAAGCTAAGCAACCGGGTGTCAAGCAGCCGGTTTCTGCCTCCACTTGCAACGCATGTTTGACACCTCAAATGATGACTAATTGCTATGTTTCTTACATGGTTGGAAACCTCAAGATGTCTAGTTTGCCCTCCTTTTTGAATCATAGCAATTGGACGTCATTTACCCCTTGAATGAGCCTGATTCCCCAAACCATGCAGATTAGACTCCAAAACAGCACAGGTTTACTAATTAGCTTAATTCACTAACCAATTGAACTCCAAATCTGGTAATTCCAATTGGACATGAAATCTAAGATCTTGGGGACCCAAAATATGTAAAAATACAAGATTTAAGCTAAACTACATCATAAGAAATAAAAAGAACAAAACCGGGTTCATCCTGGCCCTACTGGGCAGTTTTGACACCTTAGGTTTAATTGCTGATTTGAACGACCAAATGAAGTCCAAATTGGATGAAACTTGATTTGTTGGAAAGCTAACATCTTGATCTTCAAATCCATCAAAAAATATTAGACGTAAACCCTTAGTATGTTTGAGAAATTAAGCACACAAAAACGGGTTAGCTGCTGGATTTAACCCTTGCCCTGCAGTTTCAATGTTTAATCAAAACTTGGATGATTTATTCATCCTTCAACCAGCATAATAAGATTACCTAATTGATTTGATTCTTTTTTAACAAAAGGGATGGAGGGATTTCCATCAAAACGACCGAGAGAGAAAGAGAGAGACCAATGTCCCCACAAAAGCCCTAGCTTCCATCTACATCAATAAATGGTTGCCATCAGCCATAATTGATGGTGATAGGTCCCTGTTTCGATACTTCTAAGTTATAAGATATTTACTAGTATATTTGTATGCCATTCAATAAGTCTTCTATCCGTTTTGTGAGTTAGATAGTTTGTTTTTCTCATCATTAGTGTGTTTTAGAGTGTTCTCACTCTTAGTATGAATATGACTTGGATGATATCATATTAGATCTACTTTTTTTAATTACTAAATGGGTCAATAATGAACTTCATGTAGTTCCAATGTGACAATCTTTTTAAAAGTGTAATCCATCATGTCAATTGGCATCTAGCTCATGAAGTTTTATTATAACATTCTGATATTACGGAAAGGTGCATTTAAGAGTGAATTATTCTTTGGTAAAAAACTTCCTTGAACTCCTATAAATAGGGGTATTATTTGCCATTGAAAACAACACATACAACAACCGCACAAGACACCACCAGCGACAATACCAAGAGGGAGTTGGTGAGAGTGGGCGAGTGTAGGGAAGAACTGGTAAATCAGTTGCCGAAAAACACATCTCGCTAGGGGGTATGAGAAGGATTTGTTTATAAGTATCTGATAATTAGCACTTGTAATCAAGGCAAGTTTTTTGTATATTGTCCTGAAATAGTACAAATATTTTTGTTTCCTCTCAAATTCCTCTTATGTCAATTTTATTCATTTTGTCATGCTCTTGATATTTTTTGGATCATGCACTTGAAACCTAATAGTGATGCGTGTGGGTTTGCAATGAGGCGAAAAGGTGCCATTTCGAAGGGCATGCACAACGCAAGTTGGAGCATCCATTCTACTTTAGCGAATAACAACGTGACACATGTCCTGCGACCTAAATTTCTTGTTTCACTTCACAATAGAATGAATGGATGTGTTTTTCATTTTTATACTTTCCATTTATGTAACAACTAATGTTAAATTATTATGGCAATTCTTTTGACACATAGCTCAATTTCTAGCTATTTATATTTTGAAATAATGCTTCTAAAATATTATTTAAGTGAATTAAATTTTAATAATTAAAAATACTATCATAATTGATTTTCAAAACATTTAAGAATTATATTTCATAAGGAAAAAAATATATTAAATAAATATATTAAATATCTAAGTGTCATGAATTGTAGAGTTAGGCACCTTTTTGAGTATCAATTAGAGTTTGATTTTTTAGTTATTAAATTTAATTATGTGGAACAAATAGGAATGTGGTGGGATTAAACCTATTGTGGATGCCCTTAGGAATATTAGGTTTACATGCCACGATGTTGTCTACCTCCCTCCTTGGCTCCTCAGCCTCTTCATTTGTCAAATTACTAAATGTTATTTTGCTTCTTTTCTCCCTCTTCGAAAGTCTCACATATCATACCCATCCCGTAGCCCAAAGGGGCAGAGGGGGCTGTAGATGTTGATGGGTTGGTGGTGGATGAGCACATTTGAGAGCCTCAAGTGGTAGTTTTTGTTGTACAATTTGTATAAGTGCGTGCTTGTCAAGTGTTTGATGGGTTGTTTATGAGAAATTTTGTGTTTTTTGAGTTGGGTAGTCTCCTTGCTAATTTTTGTTGTACCTGTTTGTATTAGTATATTCATGCTAAATGTTTAACAAAATACCTCTGAGACAATTTGTGTTTTTTGGGCTAGGTAATCTTCCTTCGGAATTTATGCATGAATTGAATGGTTTGTGCTAGAACTAGATACCCATAGATCCACATTGGACAGTGCAGTAATTGCTTTGTTGGTTGGGTCAATGTGGGTTGTTGACGTTGCTCTAAGATTGGTAATTCAAGATTGGGTTTTATTTTAAATGAGGATGTGGTCATGGTCGTGGGCATACCTGTTGTTGAGAGGATAACTGATCTCTTCTGTTTCTTTGTTTGCTTATCTTATTATCTGATTTTAGGCTTTGTGAATTTATATCTGAAATCCACTATGTGATTCTGAGTATGTTTGAACAACTTATGGAGAAAAGTAATTTCTTTTGAATTTATGTTCTTTGTGAAAGAACTTGTCTTGTCATTTTTACAAATTTGGTTAATTTGGCCTAATATTATTTTAAATTCTTTCACTTCTTCGGCGGTTTGAAAGTTGCTATTCAATTGGTAAATATTAGGGGTGTATACATATAGCGGAGCTAGGTGATGCACTTCTAGGTCCTTAAAATGGGAAGAAACAAGAAGTGATCTCAAGTAAAGCAAGTAAAGCAAGCTACCATTTACATACAAGAAAAGGGATAAGAGATAAAAGATAAAACTAAGCCACTTGGATAAGATATCACCACCAAAAGTCTTAGAGCTCACACCAAAATGATGCACTTCTAGGTCCTTTAAAATTTGAAGAACCAAGAAGTGATCTTAAGTAGAGCAAGTAAACTGAGCTACAGTTTACTAAGAAGAAAAGAGATAAGAGATAAGAGATAAAACTAAGCCACATAGATAAGATATCACCACTAAGAATCTTAGAACTCACCCTTTGGATCTTAATAGATAAGTTATCACCACTCAAAAGATCACAAAAAGGCTTTTGATCACCACTCTAGTGAGCTAAACTAGAGATAAGCAAGAGATAAAAGTTTGAGGGAGTTTAAACTTAACCAATTCCATTCATTCACTGAGTGTCTACAATCCTCTAAGCCTTACCACATATAAAGGCAGCTAATACAATTAGAAACCAAGGGAAAATAACCAAACAAACAGCTATACGAAAGGGGGGACACCAGAAAGCAAAGCAAGCGCAAAGCAAAAAGCACCTGCTGGTAGTGACTTTTCAATGCAGCAGGTTCAACTTTAAACCGTCATATCTTCTAAAGTACATGTCCAAATTTAGTCATTCAAAAAAACCTAAGAAAGCCCTAGATGTCTATTTTCAGGAAAGTCTTCTTCAAGCCTCACATTCCCAGCTATTTGAAAGATATACCTTGAGAAATACAGAAAAGTCTTCTGCTGGACCAGTTCGTACCCCTTTTGATCTTTCCTCCCTTTTGGCACCATAACTTTGAATTTGGCCTTGATTTCTTTTTATTTCCTCAAAGTCCACTCAAAAAGTGCGCCAAAGAGTAAGTATGTAGAAACCCAAGTTGGTTAAGGGTTAAGGGAAAAGTATCCACAAAACTGGGTTGCATTTTGGCCCAACGAGCAGCTTAGACAGTTTGGATTTGGAGGCTGATTTGGATGGAAAAATGAAGTCTAATGACTTGTAATTTTTTTTATTGGAAAGTTAACTTCCTGAATTTTAAAGGCATAGAAAAATATTAGAGCCAAGTCACCCAATAGCTAGGTAACCAGAGTCATGAATTTGCTATTCATACTGAGCTAATCCGGGCAGTAGCATCCTTGGCTTTCTGAGTGATTCCTCAAGACTTATAGAACCTTTTAGACATCCTTGGACTTTGGTTGCTCTTGGACAAGGTCTCCATTAAGATCCTCCATGGGTACATCATCTTTGAAATGCTTGCTCCCCATTTTGAAATCTCTTTTTAAAAATGGCATTTTGAAGTTCAAGTAAAACTCCATAAAGCACATTTTACCATGGCAAACAATGGAAAGGAAAAAAGATCTTGCCAAGCTTGAATTTGAAATGAAGCTACCTCAAAGGGATTTGATGAACAAGATTATGTGTAATGTCCTAGGAGATGTGCGTCACTAGGCTGCTTGCATCTGTTGTTGCTCAATGAAAAGCTCCAGTATCAAAGTGGCCTTAGGCCCTTGACTTCTCGAAACATTGTTGCTCCAATAATATTCGATTATAACTGAATCTCTTACTTGGGTCTTCAGGTTGATCTTCCATGATTCTGATTTCGAAATGATGAAATTGAGGTGACGAGTATTTGCTTGGATGCTTGGATTACATAATTTGCTACATATATATATGTATTTCTCATTCTAACTTCTTCATAGGATTGCTCATATCTGCAGGATAGTTAATTGATGATCTATTTCTAGGTGTTTTCAATCAAGAAAAACAAATGCTCATGTCTAGCTTGGATATAATTTTTGAATGTTCAATGGCATCTTGTACACATCCCAACTTTACTTTTAAAGATTAGCTTAGGATATATTTCAATTCTGTTAAGGAAAAATCTTTCGTTCAATGACAATTTATTTGTTTATGTAAATTTCGTACACATTAGCTTCAAATTTAGTGCTTTTAGACTTTGGGTTTATAATATATATGGAAATAATGTGAAAAGCTGCTTGTGGCTTGGACAACACTGCCCACTAGAATTTCAAAATGACAATGTAGTCAGAAGGATTTTATTCTTTATCGCTCATGTAAAAGGTTTTTGAATGAGAAATGTTCTTTTCCACACAAAAAAAATGATACAATAGAATTAGTCTCTATATTTATAAGGGCAAGTTCACCTTCATATGCATCTCCTCTTACCTTGCTTAGACGTGACATACAATAGGTGTTAATTGTTATTATTCAAGTTGTACATGGAATGATTATTAATAATAGTATTGTGACAAGTTTTCATTTATCTTGAATCTTTATTATTGTGTTCGTAACTCTATACCCATCTTACTCTCGCATATACATTGGATTCAAATTGTAAATAGGGAAATAATTTACATTCTTTATTAATATCCCTAAATTTTTAGGGATAGATCCATAAAAATTAGACAGACCCAGCAAAAATTTTACAAAATTCAAAATTGGGCACCTTTATACGAAAGTTTAAGTTACCATTACCATTACTTGATATGCTTAACATTCAGAAACATCCATAAATTCAGCCACATCGCGAAGCTAACATATTGCACATGCATAGACCGAACAGTTAAGATTAAATATCTTAGTAGATGCAAGAATATCTTGGAGTTATGAAAAGTGGGACTCTCCATATTAATAATTTAAGAGACCTTAAGTATGTATCTAAACTTCTAAGTCAATCCATTCATTGGCAATTGATTTTAAGTTGAAACCTCATTTGAACTTATATGCATGATTCGTTTGTTTAAAAAGCAATTTGTATAAAATTTAACGTGGGATCATAGCAAGTGGCCGATTTTGATTTGCTACTGTCCCCCATTAATTAAATGAGTTCCCATGTTGGGCCTTTTAAGTAACTCACACGAGAGGGTGTGCTGGACTTATGGAAAATATTGTTGTCCCCCACTGACATTTTAAAAGGTGGTTGAACATGTATAAAAGCTTGTAAGCCACTCCATTAATTTTCAATTGCTTTTAGATCAAAACTTTATTTGAGATTATGTACATTATTGTTTAATTTAAAGCCCAATTCATAGAAAATTTAACATGATATGCTGATTACATAGCATTTACAAAGAAAGAGAAGAAAATAAAAATGGCCTCCTGTAGCCTTAAGAACCCATATATTTACATAAACAACTTCGGAGTTCACATTTCACATTAAAGAACACAGAAATCAAAGCGCACTACCCTTTGGCTTTTCCGTGCGCTGGATTAAGACTCGGATATTTGAAGAGAACAGACAAAAACATTAATATGCATACCGTAGACAATTTATTTGGTACAACACTTTTGAGCCACAGCGTCACATATTAGTGCATCATGACGACCTGAGGATCACTACCATTAACCTGTTGACGAGAAACCAAACACTGGCTAGGAGATCGGGTGCCAGTCGATAATACAGCCTGGGTCGTTGACTTTTTTATCGGTGATAAGCCCTGATTATCTGACCGGAATAAGTTGATATCAGAGCCAAATTGGAACCTGCCACACTCTCCACTTGGGAGCCTCGTGTAAGGAGCCGAAGGCGATGATAACGCGTTGAGCCATGACCCGATGGGACCTTCCGCACCAGTCTTGTGTTGGACTATGGCTTTGTAGAGGCATGGAATCAAGCCCTCCATTTTCTTTGGCCCTTCCGAATGTGAACTTCCTTTGCAGCTTGAACTTCGTGGGGATGGGGAGATGGTGGTACAATTTACATATAAGTGGGCAAATTGATGACAAGGCATGGTGGGTCAATAGTGCAGCTGTGCAAGCTAAGCCACGCGGAATGTGTAGACTTGAAAAGAAAAATCAACAAGGAAACCTTGAAAGCTCTTTTCCAACCGTGGGGATATATATTAATCTTCGGTATCACATCTTCTTTTAGTCTTGGCTTAGAATTCAGGTGATTGTTCAATGCAATAAAGAACAATATCTTAAAACATTGTTCGCAGCATCGTTTATTATACTAAATTGATCCTATATTTATTGTCAAAAATATCATCTTCTCTAGCCCCATGATATTATTAAAGTTTACTTTCTCAAAAAATTATCAGTATTTTTTTTGATTGAAAACCTATTTCACAACATGAATACATTTAATGCTTATTTTTTCGCATTCCTTAAATTTGACTATGACCCTGCTCGGCAAACTTAGCAGTTCAGGAATCGGATACTGGTTCAGGTAACTGATAGCGTTTCTAATTTAGTTGTTAGCATATAGCTGTTTAGATGAGCGGTTAAAATAAATATGTTAGGTAAATTAGCTATTGGGTTAGCTGATTAATATAAATTGACGTAAAAGAATATAGACAATTTTCAAATATAAAATTTCAAAAGATATTTTTTGGCCAAAAAATATGAAACGCTACTTCTGAATACCAAAAGCTAATATTGTTTACTTTTCAGAAAAACCGCATAAAACGTTTAACGCTACTTGAAATACTCGTTAAAATACTAGTTACCGAATACTAAAAATTGACTGATTAGTGTATTGACTTAGTTAAAACAGTAAACACTGCTAAAAATTAATACTATTGCCGAATGAGCATGAACCACATGGAATAACTAAAAAAAATAATGGTTGCCGCAATCTGTGAATTGGCAAGAGAGAGAGAGAGAGAGAGAGAGAGAGGGAGAGAATTTCAGTGTGCAAAAAACTTACATAAGGTAATTGCTTGATCCATTCATAGGGCCACACACTTTATTTTAAACCATGTATACAACGATGAAATCTGTGTTTATCAACCCCATATTCCCGATAAGCTCCTCTCAGTTCACACGGTGGTTTTAGTGAACAAGAGCTGAGAAAACTTAACATATTGTATATGTACATAACACTATAGCCTCAAAAAAAATGGTAGCACAAATTGAGTCAGAATAAACGAAGGGCAAGATCTCCATACATACAGCTACTATTCAAAAATTTCTGGTAATCATGTTGACTTTGAGGCCCTTTGATTTTGATTGGTAATTAATGTGCATCCATTGTAAAAAATTTGAAAGACTTTCTAGACAAAGCTAGTATTTTTGCACCTGTGCGATACAAGAGAGAGTTTTTGATTTTAATTTGTAGTAATTATGTATACAAATGATAATGAATCGCTAGAAGTTATAATAGATATCATATGCTTCTATATATGTGGAATAATCTTACCAATCGAGTATGAATGTTGGCAAATGCTATTGACAGAAAGAGATGATGACCGCTTGGACTCTTTTGCCATTGAAATTGGAAGTAATTTGTTAGCTTTTGGTGGTAATTTTCCAGTAGTACAATCATGTATATATCGTGTTCTTAATTATCATCAACTTTTATCCAACATAAAATATTTTCGTATTTATGTTTATATTTATCTCAAAGAGAAGGCAAAATAATATTAACATAAGTTAAAATCTTTTTTTTTTACTAGCAATAATAGTAGTTGAAGAAGAAGTAGTAATAGCAGTAGCTGTAGTAATAACAATAACAACAACAATAATAAGAATAGTAGTAGTAGTAGTAGTAGTATTAGCAGTAGTAGTAGTAACAATAATGGTGTAGTGTCTTTACCGTAAATAGCATCCGCAACTATTATTGTATTTTAGCTCACATATCTAATATTTCATATTTGATAAATCTAATAATTTTATTTTTATGATAAATAGGATCCTTACCTATTATTATATTATATCTAACATCTCTAAAACTGTTAATATTAACCCAATAAATCAAAAAAATTCTTAAAAAGTGGACTTATCTATTGTATATAATCTTCCGCACGTTGCTCAAGAGCAAGAAAATCGTATTGAGAAAGGGAAAAAAAATAATACTAGAGTTAGAATCTTATATTATATATGTACTCTCTCTATCTCAGAGTTAGTGCCCACCTGACTTTTGGCATATAGTAAACAAGCCATAAACAACATGTAGATATATCTCGCTTTACCCAAGTTTTCGATTGTTTTTTATATGGAAATGAATTTGCCTTGCACACTTAACTTGGCTATATGCATTAAGTAGTCGGGACCCATGCCTTGTACAGTGCATGTTTAAATAGACGTTTTATAGACATATACTATGCAAGTAATAAACCGATAGCCATTGTAAACATAGTAATATTATAATTAAGAAAAGATGGCATAATAATCAAGGAAAAATATAAGTATATAGCAACTCCGTGCATAACCATTGGGATTAATAATTAAAAATCATATGATTGTGAAAAGGATCTGTAATAGTATGATAGAGATAGTAGATAGTGATTATGATAAAAATCACCTTAAACGATATGATGGGAAGTCAATCTGTGATGCCAATGATGAAAAATTCACCTCCTCTTTTTATACCTATATAGAAAATAAAGCTTTAGTAATAATTTGAATACAATATAATGATGGGATTTAAGTTTATATTTATACATTGTCTACCTGGGGTACCTAATATTAGTGTTTCGTAAGTAATAAACATCTTCGTTCTAATTGACTGGTGCAATAAAAGTGATAGGAACTACTATTTCGTGGTGGCTAGAGCCTTTGTAATAAATACCCATGGTTTACCTATGAAATCATCCATAATCATATAAAGCAATAGAAGACCATATGGTTGTTAAAAATCTTAACATGGGATAGTCAATAATAAAACAATAAAATTTATAAAATGTGATAAGCATGAAAAATTATAATACCTGCGTTGTATACACATGCAACTGGGTAGTCATCATATGCAAAATTATTCGAGCATCCTTATGTAAAATAGTGAACTCTCTACAATCTATATATCTTATAAGAGAATTATAAAGACATGCCTATAATTTTGAATAAAAGAGGATGGTTATAATAATGCAAGCACGTATTTGGGAAAGTATAACAAAGTACATAACAATAGACAATCAAGTATGTAAACCTATTTTGTGTCAAATTTGGATGTTTGTATGTGCACTAAGGTACATTCAGACGAATACGTAATTATGGACACATTTTTTCGCAAAGCAGCAGGTGGATTTCAACGACGTATGCAAAAAGTCCAAAATATCTCACCTAGATATAGTAAACCTCAAAGATTATGTGTTGTTGAAGGGGTATATGTAAGGATAAATTTACGTTTGTAAAATAAATTTCGAGCTTACATTTGGCATAGTTGCATATTCTTCAAATCTAATCCTTTGAGTAGCGAATAACTCTCTAGATTATACATATGCAATGTTCTCTTATGCATAAAATCAAAATGGTCCATCACACCCTTAATGTTAGAGTACCTAGTACATGTAGAGAAAGTAACATGAGATCAAGTGTATATAGCTTGCATGAAAAATGAAAATTGAAACTAACGTTATAGATTGTACATACCATCCTTCAAATTCTTCTATTGCTTGAATATCTAGGTTAATCAGCAACCTACTAACTCGTAAAGTAGAAACCGATATTCCTAAAAGTATATTGTATGGGAGAAAATATATTACTAAAGTATACCATCATAATGATGAATATTAAACAATTTTATAAATGAAAGTATATCAACTGGATGTAAGCATACCTTGATAATCTCTAATGTGCACTCTGGATTTAAGAAGTATAGTTTTAGCTATCAAATGAGCCTGAAGATAGGTGCCCTCAACTTTCCCAAAATTTCCCCATAAAGTTAGCCTCAAAAGGTGCATCCTGTATATATGAATTATAGGTACTAATATTAGAAAAATAAAATGCATTAATAACTAAGAAAAAATATGAACTAATGAAAATATGTATTGCATCTCACAAAGCAATAATTCCCACCTTGCAGTGCCCCTATTTCTTGTCATTTCTAAAGGGGATATAGCCACTACCATGCCGATGACGTCTATACAACAAAAGGAAATGAAAATATCATAGATACTTGAGAAGAAATACATTTAGAAATATAGGTGGTTAACTTTCCCTTGTACATACATTGTCACGTGTTCGTAGATGACGCAGGACATCAATGAACAACACAAAAGGTGGTGGGTGTTGGTATGGAATATTAGGACAATCCTCAATAATGACAAGAAGTCTCGTTCTCGACATAAAAATTAACTTTAAATTGTTGCTGACCACATTCCTTTCTTCATCTGTCGCAGCATCAACCAAGAGCCTAGAGATGTGGTAAACTTTTGTGAGCATTGAGTATAGATCCGCATCGAGCAATATCACCATCGCCTTCTATGCTGGTAAATATGTCATCACACTATAAAATAGTGAACTGCATTAATAGACGATATACATGTACATGGCGGGAAAATTTTTAGCAACTTCAATAAACCAATACCTGATAATCAATGAATATAACTTTTCACAATGTGCATTGCTTATATACCCGAAGTGTCATTGATCACATGAGTTGAACAATTAGTGTCACAGATCTATTGGAATAGTTGATGGAGCATTTATGCATAGAAGTGCGTACTAAACCTGACATGTCTATAATCATAAATAAATAAAAGAAAATAGATGAGTATGATCCTAATGTCGTGAGCACATCGTGATTGTGAAGGAAAGAATATTAATGTAAATAACACCATTATTATATGATTGGAAAGGGACTAACCAAGTATCAGGAATGCTATTAAAAATTTCTCGATAGACAATATTTTTAGTGATATTGTGAGGCACATCCCTTTCATTGCAAATTATGAACTTTAGCCTTGAAGGAGAGTAGTGCAAGAGATAGCAACATATAGTTGACCGTGAGGGAACACAGGTTTGGGAAGATAAACTCCTACATATTGTAATGTTTGACCTTGATTTTTATTAATTGTCATTAAAAAACCAATTTTAGAGGGAATTGGCTCCTCTCCAAGGCAAATAGCGAGTCCTTAGTAGAAGGACTTAAGTAAACTCGTGGGATAATCACTGTTTGCCAAATATTTCCTTCGCTATTAATTTTGGTTTGGACAACCTTACTACCAAGTCTTTCAAGAATCAAGCAAGTGTCATTGCATAACCCAATTGATGGGTCAAGATTTCGTAATAGAACAATAGGGACACCAACTTTCAATGGAATTTCATGATTCGAGAAGCCTAAAAAGTTCATACCATTTAGCATCTCTGGTGGATTAATGTTATCAATAATGAAATCAATGTTAGTTGGTAGAAATGTGTTAGAACTCAGGCATGTACGACTACTATCAGGAACCATTGATATAATTTTGGAATTTATTTTATCGACATCATTATTTAGGGCTGCTAACATATAACGATCCTAAAAGTATGACTCGTCTTTGTATCTGTCCACTAAACCTTGATACACAAATTCAACCAAGTTTATGAGGCCGTTGCTATCATTCTTGATAATAAATTCTTCAGGAATCTCTATCCAATCTAGTTCACTATTGCCTAAAAATGTTATCCTTGCACAAAACCATTAGCAATAGTCAAAGTCCATTCTGCTAAACTTCGAAACCGCTCATGTTTATTATCACTTAACTTTGAATGCATAACTCGCATGTTGGTTCTAAGATGTTGAATATCACAGTAAGACCAAAATGTTTCCTTGACATTGAAGATGCAATGATATCTGTTCTACTTCCCTCTGTAATAATAGGAAGTATTTGCCTTCACCTTCAGAAATGACCATTTTACCCTAAAATATTTGGTTTCGATTGTAAAGATCTTGTAAAGAGCGCTCAACTACTTCTACCATGTAGTGATGGGTCATAGGAGCCTCATTCCATATGATAAGTGATGTTTCCCTAATTAGCTATGCTAATTCAGACTGCTTAGAAATTGGGCATGTAGATGTCTCATTTGCATCAATTTGTATCTTAAACATCGAATGAGCTGTTTTGCCGAAAGGTAATAGTAATGCAGCTATTCCAGAGGATGCCTTGGATAACACTATCAAATGGCCCTGAAATGTGTTATGGTAATTTTCTAAAGATATGTTTTTCCAGTTCCCCTACTGCCATAAATAAAGAAGCACCCTCCTTCTCTATGTTCATATGAGTGATTGGAAAACTCGCATTTGATCTGAATTCAACATTGGTAGCAACATGTCAAGGTTTTATCTCTCTTGTTCTTGATCATAATCAAGCTGTTCTCTGATAAGTTTGTTACCAAGTTGATGCACTAGATTAGGTGAAGGCAAAGCCATAGGAGGGCAGTCCCTTAATTAATGATCTACCATTCTTATTCCAAATTATCTCAACTTCACAAAGTCAAAGGTCCTGTTGTTGTTCCACACTAATCTATAAACCATGGTCTTTGAGATCTCTTTGTATTCGTCTTTGTAAATCATCAGTAAGGTCTTCCCAATGTTGTTCCCACAATTAATAGGGGTCGAACACTTATGAGAATATAAGAATTAGACAGAACATACTCCAAAGTTCCGCCCCTGTTGCCCACAATGGTGATTCTACTAGTGCCTCATGCCACTCATTAGCATCATCAAACACCCCTCGTGCCATGCAAGCTTCCTTAAAAGTTGAATATAAGATTCCATTGACTACTCTTAAATCCTCATATGATATAGCTCCCTGAACAATGTGCAACAGCATTAATAGATAGTATCTCTCTCCCATGTTTGGGTGAGAATATGGCAGTCAGCCGATACATATCCTTTGTTTTCTTTTAGTCCATTTCCTCATTCCTTTATTCCAGATATAATAAGATGGCAATGTTGCATAAGTGTAATGTCTTACTTCTGTATCTTTAATATTCGCGGCATAGTAACCCGCTATGCTCTTTCTTTCACAATCCTATGAAGTCGATCACGATCATTGAATATAACATATTGTTGTCCCAACAAGTGGTATTGTAATAATTCAGCAGATGGATAACGTTGCATGATCTCCAATTCAAATGTTCTCCAAACAGCATCCACTGGTGACACATAATGACAATCCAAGTATTGTTTAATCTCGTTGATGTCTTTGTAATTAGGAGGACCAATTCCATGATCAGGATTCTAGACATTATCTTTGATGGCTATGGTTGCTCTGTCAGCTCTCTTATGCATGCATATGTGAAGATACTTAATGACCTTCTTTTGGGTGAAGCGCTCAAAATTAATGAATGCATCATATTTAACACACAGAACACAGTTATATGGTATTACCCATCTATTATCCATTTTCTTACCATGAATACTTACACTTCTACCATCATCTTGATGCCTATATTTGACCAAACCATTTTCTTCAGTAGTGGTCATTTCACAATAATTCTTAAGGTAATGCTTTGTACAAGTGTTATCACACATGTATGAAGCATACGATATGTTAATGTCATGCGAACCATGTATCATATGTCTTGTAACAGTTTTGAAAACGAGGGTGTTAGTGTCTTCATCGGATCTTTGTGCATATAATACAACCTATATCTTTGGTACACGTGGGCTTGTCCTCACTTGCAAGGCTTAATAGTTTATGGGTATGTGGTAATCCCCATTTTTTGACTTCAATAACATGTATATCTGTAGATGCAGTAGAGGAGTATAGGTTATAAGGATTAACATGAATGATTATGAATAAAGTAAGATTGAGCGTTTATAATTTGTTACATACATGACATAGTCAGATGACAATAACACCTGCAATGAAATTGTTGAAAAGATTTCTCTCTTTGAAGTCTCGTTTTAGCTCTTTTAGCCTTAAGCAAAAAACTCAAGCGATAATGTTTTGTCAATAATTCGCATATTGGTCGGGTTGTTGTGCTAAAGCTTCCTGAATTCCTTGGCAATTAGGATTGCAGGTGAATGTGACAAAAAAAAAATTGGATAGCCCATTAAATTGCAGATGGCGATTGCATCCAAAAAGTGCTGCCTCATATAACATGGCCCTCTGGTAAATGATACAGGTAATATTAACCTTTTTCCACTACATGAGAATCACTTTCACCAGCAGGAATAGTATCTTGCAAACTATTGTATAATTCTTCTCGTAGTGTACTCTGGTTATTTTTTATATACAATAACCTCCAAACCTCAATTGTAGCATAACAATCAATAAGAAATTGAATGAACAATCCACCGCATTCATGTAAAATGCTTCCTTCATCAAGCCTATATTATATGACGAATACATAACATTCTCTCGTTTTCACTGTTGCTCGATTAGTGCTTGAGCTCCCCACACACAGAATGTAAGTTGTCCAACAATCCGTTTCATATGGAAATAAGAGTGAGTATTGAAGAGGCGTATATGATGGTTGCGTTTCATCTACTCATTGCAAAGCTCTGCCTATTTTTAGAACAATAATATCTCGATGCTCTTCACCTCCAATGTCACCTCTGACTATGAGAGCTGCAAGTTCGTCCATAGTGGGTAATGCATATTGTCTTCTAGGACATGCTTTAATAATGGGAATGCTTAAATTAACCATATTATCAGCTCGAAGATATCACCTGCATAGTGAAAAACCTTCATATAAGGGTTCACAGTATCAAGCATACGTTGTAAAGTCTGTAGTGTTTCCTAATCAACTCCATATACACTTTATTGACTATTTAAAGCCTTGTATCGATTTTGCACTTCATCATGTGTGTCATAGATATATATGTCGATCAAAAGATCATGTAATTTTATACTTCTAAACCTATGATTTTGGCTCAAAATAATTATTATTTTAGAATTTTTATTTGGATTTTGTTTATTTTTACAGAAAAATCAAAAAAGTTGAAGAAAGTGATAAATTGGGATGAGAAGAGAAGCTAAAACTACAATCCAACAAATGTACAGCCCAACCCACCTCATATTTTTTTACCATCAGAAAATAAATTTAAAAAACCCAAATTTCCCACCCCTCCACCCGCTCACGTGCTCCCCCCGTATTTTATTTTCTCTCTTCTCCCACTTATATCAGAAAACCCATCTTTATTTCTTTTTCTCGCCTTGCTCCATCAAATTCCATGACCATGATTGCCATTAACAGCATCATCATCATCCACAATCAACAACTATAACAACCCAGATTTTGTGGAGCACATTCTCCAAGACCCAGTCAATTAGATCGCTGATGGCCGTTCAAGTGAAAGATTGAGTAGCTGGATATTTGGAGTCACTGCCCTGATTTTGTGGGAGTGGGAAGTTACACAGGGTTAAAAAGTTATGTATAAATAGGGAATGGAAAGAGAATAGCCGGAATCGATTTATTATAGCGATAGACAACTATAATCTAGCTCTCTCTTTCAATAATCTCTTCTCTTGTTTCAAGCGTTAGTAATTTCTGCGTCCATTGTTGGTTCAAGAGCCCGAAAATCCATTGTCGACCTTTCCATATTTCCTGTTTAGATTTTTGCCACTTTCTCCATACTAATTCAATTCTCATCGTAAATCTTGAATGGTTTGGTTGTTCTGCTTTTCTTTCTCGCCTCTGTTTTCTTAGCTGCTAGTTCTATAACTTTTGATTTAACTCTGTTTCATTATCTCTCTCTACTTTCTGCTTTTTCTGGAATTTTTGTGACCAGGTTGATTTATATTTGCAAATCTTGGCCCAATAGTTAGTCCATCGATCGTCTGTTTTTATTTCTCACACTCCTTTTTTCTTTTGGGGTTCCATTGCTCTGTTTAAATTCGCATCAGGCCTAGCTTCTCTCATGTCTCATAACTTGATTCAGTTTTTTTTTCTCCTTTTCTTTAACTTCCTTCATATTTCATCCATAAACAACCCCCAACCTTTTCCTTCATTTTCATTTATTAAATCTAACTTTCTGCTTGTTTTTGATAAGTGGGCCTCTTTTGGTTTTTTGTGATTTTCTAGAAGCAAGCTTCACATTGTTTATTTTATTCCAATAATTGTCTAGTGATTTGTGTCATTTGTTTTTAGCTGCTCTAGTTTCAATTTAGCTGTTAGTGTTATTATTTTATTCATTATTTCTTTTGCCCATCACAGGAACCCATTTGTAGATTACTTTGTTTAGCATGAACTTATATAGCAAGTTATGTTGAATTTGTCTCATACTAACTTAGTACTTTATTAGCTTAATTTGCCTGCTTAGGCTATGCTCATTTGCTTAGCGTGTCCAATTCATTTTATTATTTTCTTCTCTTAGTTTGTGTTATCTTATCTTAGTTTGAAATTTAGTTTAATTGGTGTTGGCATAACCTTGGTGTGAGACCTGCATTTTTGTCGTACTTGCTTATCAAATATTATGCCTGTTGGGTTGGAAAATTTTATTTTAATATCCGCCAACCTACAACTACCATATCGCCCATGTTATTGATCTATTCAACTTTAGATCCCAAAAATAGATTGCCTAAAGTTGTGTAACAAGTCAAGCCTTCGACTCCTTGAAGTTTTAACGAAAACAATTCCTAAATACGTTTAGATTATTGAACCTTGGTAATAGTTCTGTAATTTACTAAATCGATCCTAAATATATTCGGGGGTGGGTAAGCTGACCCGCGATTATATTTAGGACTCCGGTTTAGGATTAAAGGCTCGGGAACTCGAGGAATAATCAGTCGGCTATAGTCGTGTGGGGTTAGTAGGCTAGAATTAAACCAAAAAAAAGGAAAAAGGGGGGGTTCACGCTTGAAACCCCGACCCCCCTCTCTCTCCTCTTTCTTCTTCTTCTTCTTCCCGTTCTTTGCTCTGCTCTCTCCTATTCCTCATCTCCTCCTTCGCTTCTCCGCCACGCACGCCGGAGCCGGCCACCGGCCTTGAGCCCAGTCAACCCACCCTAGCTGCCGGACGTCACACCACGGCATCACTGGCCGAAAATCAGCCACGGTTAGGCTAATTTCGATCGGAGCAGAGCGAACGCCCGGTTCAATCCAATGCATGCAAGGTGATTTCGAACTCCTCCTTCATCTATAAATTGCATTCTTAACCTAGATTCTTCCTAATTGTGTTTGATTTCTCAGAAAAATTGAGTTAGGGTTTTTGGTTTGGTGGAATTCGAACGTCACGCGAAGGCAGCCGATTTTCTGGGTTTGTGGAGTTCGAAATTTAGCTTCAATCTAGCCAATCTGCACGCATATAGCTTGGATTCGAGGTGGGTAAGCTCTTAATCCCCCTCTATTTTATGGATTTTGAATTATGGTGATATGAGTTAGTTTACCAGTTCGTAGAATTGAATTATTGTCGTTTGATTCGATTACATGTGTGGGTAATTTGGATTTTCAGTCTTTAATTTTGAGTTATAAGAGATTGCATATAATGTTTATGAAATTAAGTTTAAGCAATTAAATCGTATGTGAACCTGAGTATGTAGTAGCAATTCATAAGCATATATGTGAACCGGGTAACCCACGAATGTGATGCATGAATTTCTGAGCGATCAACGCTGCTAGTTAGACCTTAATATGGTTAAACGATTACTCATATGAGTGCTGATTTGGGACTATCGCATGTTGAGTTGATGCGTAGCTTACTAATCGATCAGTTTGGAGAATTGAGAAATGAGCAAATTACGACATAAAGTTACTGTTAGTTCAGTTTTAGTATGCCTAAATTTTGTTCTGAAAGGGGGTGCAGGTGAATGTTATGTCCATAGGACACTAACTGGGTGATTGAGGTAATTGTGGAGTAAACTGAATTATGTTTAAAGGTTATTGCTAGATCAGTTTGGATATGTTTATATTTTGTTTGTGGTAATTACATAGAAATGCTACGCCTGTGAATGTTGGTTTGTGAACTAAACGATGGAATTATTGTGATACTGAGCCGAGTTTGGTAGTAGGATGGTTTTGAGGTGGAACTATTGAGCGATTTGAGGATCTTGTGGTCGGTGTTGTGTGAGGAGGGAGCCCGCGTTTGATATTAACTGCAATCGTTAAAGATCGTTTGAGATACAAGAGGGGTGGTTTAGAGGTAAAAGAAGTCTTTATTGTTATGGTGTACATTCAAGCCTAGTTTTAAGAAGTTTGCAAATACTAACTATTTCATTTGAACAAACTTGGGTTACCTAGTCTAGGGTTAATGCGTTTGAAAACCCACTACTTCATAAGTTGGCCTCAAGATAGATTTTTGAGTCCTTATGAAGTTTCAAGTCAAGAGCTGGTAAAACCGTTACGTTTCAAGGAGCATTTACATAAGAATTTATGAAGAGATGTTTGCCTCGTAAAAGAGCCTTTTAGTTAAAAACAAAGTCGTTTATGATTTAGTAAACATGCTACGTTTATAAGAAACTTTAAGTTTAAAGTGAAGTCGTTTTACAAGTTAATGAACGTATTACGTTTATACGAAACTTTTAAGTCAAAAATGAAGCCGTTTTACAAATTAGCAAATGTTTTACGTCTATGAGAAGTTTCTTAAGTTAAAAACGAAGTCATTTTGAGAGTTAGTAGCCATATTACGTGTATATGAAACTTTTAAGTTAGAAATGAAATCGTTTTACGACTTAACAAGCTTATTACGTTTTTAAGAAGGTTTGAAGTTTCAAAGGAAGTCATTTTATGTTTTAATAGACTCATAACATTTATCAGAAGCTTTTAAGCTTCGAACTTAGTTGAATTAAGCATTAACTAAACACGTTATGTTTCTAATGAGTTTCGATTTACGATTTAGCAGACATATTACATTTAAAAGAAGCTTTTAGCTAAAAAGTGAAGTCGTTTTATGAGTTAGCAGTCGTTTTATATTTACACGAAGCATTTAGGTTAGAAACTATGTCGTTTTACGATTTAGTAAACAATTTACGTTATAAGAAGTCTATAAGTTATTTATGAAGCTGATTTACGTGCTAACAAATCTTATTTTGTTTCTAAGAAGCTTGTAAGTTTAAAACGAAGACATTTTACAAACTAACAAACGTATTACGTTAGTAAGAAGCTTCTAAGTTGAAAACAAAATTGATTTTTGAGTTAGTAAACTTGGCTTGTATCATGTTCATCCTTTTGCGTTTGAAAGATTATAATGAGCGTAAAAAGGGCAACTGATGGTGATTATTTACGAATCCTAGCTTTCAAGTGCACGCTAGTAACTACCAAGTTTTGAATGGTGAGTTAGTATACTCACCATGTTTTTAAGAGGCCTTTCTTGTTGTTTGCCTAAAGCTAAAGTTGTAAGAAAATTATGTTTTCATGTTTTAAGTTCATAAAACCTATATATGAATAAGTATAAGCATCTTTGTCTACTAAGTACGTATGTTTATGAATGTTATAAGTTCCTAAGATATATATATGAATAAGTATAAGTATGTATGTGTACGAATGGTTATGTTTATGTCTATGTGTACGTGGAGGAGCTACTCTAGAAACTTTAAGCTTAAGTTTGAGACCCAGGGATGGTGGCTTAGTTCCCGTCTGGTATCACATATGTTATGTTATGATGGATTCAGGGATGGTGGTTTGATTCCCGCCTGAAGTCTAAGTATGAAAATTATGTCTCAGTGCAGTATGATGTCTGTCCAGATAGGCGTATGTTGCCGCTCGAGTTTGGCCGACTCGGGATGGCAGTAACAAAGTACCTCCAAGAGTCTAGTCTCCTCATTTACGTCAATAAGTTACTATGTATGATTTTTGGTAAGTAAAACTTATGCGTAAAACCCCTTTTATGCTATGTTTCCGGGTTTACGTAACTTTATTATGTTAAGTCAACGCATTACGGTTTCTTCTAAAGTTAAGCCTTTTGGTATGACTATTCCTTAACTTGGTTTATGGTTCGAATATGATGTATTATATGAAAGCTCTTCAACTAAAATGGATTACGAAAGGCTTGCGTAAGTTAATATGTATTTTAAGTATGTTTTGAGAGAGAGGGTTTACTCATTGAGCGGTGGTTGCTCATTCCCATTACTTTTCCCCTTTTTCCCAGATCCACAGGTATGTGATTGACGTATGGAGTGCAACAAGGATGGACTTGCTTGGTTTGATTATGGCGTGACTATGTAATATTGATTATGTTTGTAAGGTTGTGTAATAATTTATCTCTTGTAAGGTTTAAAAAAATTAGAAAGGCTCTGTATACTCTGGGTGTGTGGCCCGTAGAGTTATGGACTCCGGCGTGTAGCCGTTGAGTTTTTGGTATTCTTTTATAGTTTTATGCATTTTAGGGATCTTTATGTAAGGCTTTAAACATGGGAAATGGCCAGTTTTTAGGGAAAACTCGGCCCGTTTTGTCCCAGAAAATTGTCAAGACCCAATTATGTTATAGTGGATTAAGTTTTAAATATTAAGTCTCAATAGGTTATATTTCAATTGCCGTAACAGTCTCTCCCCAGGGAAAGACTGTGGCGTGTAACACGACCCGCGTGAGGTTGGGGGTGTTACACTTGGGTTGTTATTTTCTTGAGTCTTATTTAGTAAGCTAATTATCAAGCAAGCTAAAGTGGTAAGAATTTGATACTATCATTCCCGTGAGAACGACCCATGTTTGCTGGATTATACTACGAGTTAGACACCATGCGCTTGCGGTTACTTATTACATCAATAAGATTTTAGCGCCGTTGGCGGGGATGGTAAGTATTCAATTGACCACTTTTTTGTGCTTTCCTATTTTTATCGCTATCTGTGTCTTTTATTAGTTTTGTACTTCATTTTATTTATTATTTATCTTTATTTATTATTTATTCTCTTTCTTGAGTAGTTTTTATTTAGATTACTTTTATTGATTTTTTTTCTCTTGTCTAAAAAAAAGAGACCAAAAATACAATTGTGGGTATGGGACTTACATGATTGTTTGGGTTAGGGAACCTAAAAGAAGAAGACTCATTAGGATTGAGCCTAAACCTGAACTTGAAAAAATGGCTAGACAAGAAAGAACTGAAAGGGCCTAGAATGAGATCCTTTATCCTCCACGTTCGACCTTACCTTCATGTTTTAATCTACCCACCCTACATACTAATGTGAACCTGAAAATGGAACCACATTACATTTAGATACTTCATAAATTCACTAGACTTGAAGATGCTTATTTATTTTTAAGTGAATTTGAAAAAGTATGTAATACAATACACTTTCATAATGTGCAAATTGATGTGGTTAAACTGAGATTTGTTCCTTTTGCTTTAAAAGATAATGCCAAGAGATGGATGTATAGTTTGCCCCCTAACTCCATTTCTAATTGGAATGATTTCGTTAAAGTATTTTTGCGAAAATATTTTCCTAATGGCAAAACCATTAAACTAAGAAATAAAATAATTCAGTTTCTTCGGTTTGATAAGGAACCTTTTTGGAGATACATGGAAAGATTTAAGAACTTGTTAGTCTAGTGTCCCCATGATGGTCTTCAACAGTGGCATTTATGTCAAATTGTGTATGAGGGTCTGGACCAACAAACTAACACTATGCTAGAGTCTATGTGTCAAGGAGGATTCTTATCTAAGAGTCCTATCGCAACTTGAGAATTTTTAGAGGACTTAGCTGAAAAGACAATGCAGTGAGAGACCACTAGAGATGGCAGTTTAAGTTCTAAAATCCCCAGTGCCAAGGGGGGTATGCATGCATTGTCTGATTAGAGCTATATAGAATCTAGGTTTACAGCTTTAGAGAATGAGTTAAAGGGATTGACTATTTAATCGCCTAAGGTTTCTCAAAGTACTACTATTACATGTTCTCCTTGTCAATCCCTAAACCATACCTTGAGTGCTTGTCTCTTCTATGCTCGCCAGTTATCGACTGGAACTAAGCAAGTGAGCATGGCCTACCAAAGGCCAAGAAATGAACCTTTTGCACCAACTTATAATCCAGGGTGGTGTAACACCCCAGTGTTTCCTGGAGTCAAGGTCAGAATACTATAGGAAATCTTGGTGTTGGCGTCCCATAAAATACAATGCTAAATCGCGGGAATCTGATGCTAAACTCATTCAGCGTGGGATTGGCATTCGAAAAAAGGTGGATGCGAAACCCCTCGACGCTAAAAAATTTTGGTGTCCGATAGCTTTATCGTACACCAACAACATCCGATAAAGCAGCTGACGCGAATGGCGTCACACTTTACCTGACGCCAATTGCGTTGTATAATGCATATTTGGCATCCGAATATTTAGTTGACGCCATTGGTGACGAATTAATTCTGACGCAATTAGCATTTAAATTCTATATTTAGCGTCAACTACTTCT
Source organism: Carnegiea gigantea (assembly GCA_029747015.1). Lineage (NCBI taxonomy): Eukaryota > Viridiplantae > Streptophyta > Magnoliopsida > Caryophyllales > Cactaceae > Carnegiea > Carnegiea gigantea. Next base: position 272,842 of record JAKOGI010000312.1, read on the forward strand.
AACGCTAACAGCGTCTACTTAGCTATCCGATGCTAAATTAGGAAGGCGTTTTGAGCATCCGATTCTTTTTTGGACACAAATTTTGGAAATATTTTGACATAATTTTTGCTAATTTTTACGTTTTCCCTACAAATATTTTCAACTACCATTCTGACATTCTCATCCAAACCATTAAACAACAAGGTATCCAAACCATTCATCACATTCTCATTGTTGCGTCATAAAGTTCATGCAACCCATCAAGCAACAAGTTCCATGTACCATCCCATTGTTTCATCACCACAACTCTTACATATGTTTCAAGAACCAACATAAGGTCTCTTATCCAAAACAACAAACAACAAGGTTCACAAACTAACATATAAAAGTTTCGTACCATTGAGTCATAAGTTCCATAATCCTACCATAGGTTTCAAGAAACTACTAAACTAATCATGACACTTAGAAGGATGAGAGCTAGAACCACATAACATGTTCACTTGTGATTGAAGGCTATGAATGATTTTCATTGCCTCATCAAATCGCCACTTTTGATCATCAATCGTCTTTTTCTGCTCATCAAGTTGCTGCTAAGTTGATTTCAAATCCTCTTGTAACTTAGAATATGCCGAGGGAATGTATGTGGAACAGTGGAGGTAGTAGAAGCAGTGGTTTCTCATAAAATATAGTAGCGCTAGTTCCCAAACCATAGATGGTGGATTTCTTACTTCATCCACCTGAAACGTCATAGTATAGCTTCTCTGCCTCTTGTGTCCCTCTTCAATACCGCGCTCAACCCTAAGTGCCTCATATTTTTCCTGTATTTGAGTAAGAAAGAAAAAACGCAAGCACAGATATATCAATCATTATATCAACAACATATTCTACATAAAAAAAAAATGAATACTTCCACAAAACTGGAGGAATAATATCCTAATATTCAACAATATATTCGACATAAGCCAACCATGCATGTTCATTTCATAAGACTTTCATAAGCCCTCACAACACCATGGTTTTATAGTGAACATCAAAGATGGTTTATATAAGCCAACAACTCACAACATCATATAATTCATAATCAACATCAAAGAACACTTTTATAGGCCAAGAAACTCACAACACCACACTTTTATAATCAACAACAAAAAAAACCTTTCTTAATCTAACAACTCACAGCATCATATTGTCTAATCAGCAACGAAAATGACTTTCATAAGCTAACAACTCACAACACCATACTTTCATAATCAACATAAAGGATGGATTCCATAAGTCAACAACTAACAAGACCATTCTTTCACAGTCAACATCACATATTCATTAAACAACTACTCCGTAAAATCATACTTATACAGTAATACGAAAACTATCATAAAATAAAGAAGAAAGTACATAAAGCTTTCGACCGTTCTTACGTACCCATAAAGCTTTCGACCTGCCATCTATGAAAACCTTTCCAGATTAAGGATCATTCTTACTATGACTCCTTGCAAACAATGCAGAGGGAGTAGGAGTCTTCCCTTCTTTAATCTAATCAAGACAAAAAATGTAACAAATAAGCGTGCTATGAAATAGCATATAATGAAAACCCAAATATTTTGATTTTATACCATTCTTCTTGCAAGCTGTAATGTTGAGATCGGCCCTTGGCAGTGTAAAGTTGCTGCATTTGGTTCCTCTGTCCTATTCTTCAAGCATTAGGCATATTTTTTCTGGAACTTGGGATCGCTTCTATGGGCCTTTAATCTCTTTTGACCTCCTCTGATAATCAAACTATTGGTTTATCATCAGGTCATGTTCCAGTCTTGTTGACCAAATTCCTAAAATTATTACCAACCATCCTTCCTTAACTTCTTCAGTAAGCTCAGGAGGCCAAGTGCATTGACCCTATTTTGCAAAAATATTTATATCATGTAACTCATAAACATATAGAAAAACTAAACTTCACAAATCTTTTAATATTAAACTTCTATCTCAAAAGTCCTCCACCAAAGTTGTAGTTCTTCTGGAGGGAGATTTGATAAGCATGTGCACTGACCATTATAGAAACTCTTGATGGAGTTAGATATGGCCTATGATAACTCTCCATCAAACCTGCAATAAGAATTGTATGACATAAAATGACTTTCTTATTTTCAATGACAATTCTCTGCCAAATACATTTGGTCAATAATATACACTTACCATAAATACTCTTTTGATATAACTCTCTTTCTGTATGCCGCCTCTTGTCTTGAACCTTACCCCTGTGTCAATTGAGTAGGGACAACAGACTAATTGCATCCAGAGCTAGAAGTAGAATCGACCTCTACACTAGAAGAAGAGTCACCAGGAGAGAGTGCAAAGCCTTTTTTTCCTTCAAGGCATTCTTGTAATTCATATAACAGATAATAACAATCAAAATAAATTAAGATAATTAAAACAAAACTAAAGAACATACACAAGAATTTTACAAACATATAATTAACTCCGCTGTTACGTTAATCATTTTAATACCACAACATTATAAAAGTGATAGTGCCCTCATCAATGTTATCCATGTTAATATATCACAACAATCATTTTAAAACATGTCATCATCATTAGTAATAATGTCTTTGTTATTGTCATCATACAATGAAGGATCATCCTCATCCTCTCTCATTTCAAAATCATTCGAACCATTTCCAGCACTTGAATAATCATCGTCTTCATCCTCATCATCTATGACCTTAAATTGATGCTCTACTCCTTATACTCCTTGAAACTTGTATAATGTAGGAGGATCATCATTGTCATCCTCTTAAAATGTCGTATCATCAACTGGGGCTTCAATTATTAACCTTGGTTTTATTTTAAGGACTACGCACCACTGACTTCTATCTCTCTTTGTACTCGGGTAGGGTGTGAAATACACTTGCATTACTTGGGATGCCAATACAAATGGATCATACTTAGGGTACTTTTCATTTGATTAACATCCACTAGTTTGTACTGCTCATGTGTACTTGTAACCTTGATTGGGTCAAACCATTCACACTTGAACAAAACTGTCTTGTAAGAGTGAGAGTTTGCAACATACTCCAACTCAATAACCTCTTACAGAATGCCAAAATAATCAATTCTATCCACCCCTTTCACAGAAACACCATAATTCGTATTTGTCTTATTTTGACCATATTTATATGAATGAAGGTTGTAGTTATTTATGTAGTAATGATTCCAAGATTGCATGTCTTTTTTTTGAACCATGCGCCGAACTTATAATGACTTCATCCTTCTTATTTGAAATGAAACCTATGCAATAAAAAATGCATATTACTGAAACGAGCATATGGTTGTATGGTTATTTATGTAGTAATGATTCCAAGATTGCATTTGTCTTTTTTTTGATACCATGCGCCGAACTTATATATCTGACTTGCCCATCCTTCTCATATACTTGAAATGAAACCTATGCAATAAAAAATGCATATTACTGAAACGAGCATATGTATCTAAATGTGAAAATAGTTTATGGAACCATTATTGGAATATACTGACTTTATTCTTAAACCATTTCGGAAATTATTTATCAAACTTACCCCATACTTCATCCTTCTTGACATTTGGATGTAATCTCACAATTTTATTGTCCAATTGCCTAAGTAATTTAAGGAAAACTACCTATCATTAGTTAGTTGTAATGGGAAACATGATTACCATAAATGATCATAACCATACCCTTCATATTCTTCTAAAAGTTCACAATTGGAAAGAACATGTGCATGTTCAGCATCGTACTCGCATCGGTCAAAATATCTGACACGACCTTCACTAGGGGCATGCCCTAAATTGCTGGAAAATGCATTTGGAATTTGTCCATCATGATTCTCCTCTACTTCAGGATAAACATTTCTTCCGAGATCTCTTGTTTTTGTATCAACATTTTGTTCAAAATATACGGCACAAAAGTTAGAGATCTCCTCTGTTAAGTATGCATTACATATTGATGATTCAACACGCGCTTTATTACCAACTTTCTTCTTCAAATGATGCAGAAACTTACACCATAAGTGATGATAAGTACAAAAGAACTTTTCATTTCTATATCTAAACAGCAAGTAAATGAGAATTTTACATGCCTTTCAATTGGATACATCCATGTATATTGAACAGGACCTCCCACTTTAGCCTCATACAGTAAGAGCACGGAAAGATGCTCCATTACATTGGAGAAAGATGGAGGAAAAATCATCTCCATCTTATATAGTATTTGAGGTATATTTCTCCCCAATCGAAGCACATCATCCATTTGCAAATTAGCTGCACATAAATCCTTGAAGAATTGGCTAAGTTCAGTAAGGACTTTCAAAACCTTTGGAAGGCGTAATTCCCCCACAGCAATAGGTAACAACCTATCCATGAAAAAATGGTAGTAATGACTTTTCAAATTAGTGGAGCTTTCCATTTTTTCCATTGGCACATTGGCCCAAGTTACTGGCATATCCATCAGGAAGCTTTAGTACTTTCAGCCACTTACATAAGGCCTTAACTTCATTTTTACCCATAACATATACAGCGTTCAGAACAGTTTCAGCTCTTGCTCTGTCATCATATTCAGCCATTTGAATGTGAAGCTTTCGACGCTTACAGTGAGTGGTCAAATCCCTTCTTGCATTAACATCATCCTTAGTTTTCCCCTTTACATCATGATCGTGTTGATGACTTGATCAAAGACATTCTTCTCAACATGTATAGCATCTAAGTTACGCACTCTTATTAGACTGAAAAGGATGATCTTCAGGAAGAAATTATCTGTGACAATCAAACCATGTATGTTTCTTCCCATGTTTTAACCTAAACACCTTTGTATTCTCCATACAATAGGGACACACTAATTTTTTGGATGCCATCCAACCAGAAAGCATGTTGTACGCTGGAAAGTCACTTATAGTTCACAGGACTGCTGCCTTCAATGTGAAGTTCTACTTCTTTGACACATCATATGTTTGGAAGCCAACTTCCTATAACTGCTTTAATTCTTCAATGAGTGGTTATAAGTAAATGTCAAGCATACCCTTTGGACCCTTTGGGCCAGGATTCAATAAAGTGAGAAACATATATTTCTTCTTTATACATAACCAAGGTGGAAAATTGTATGGAGTTACAATTACTAGCCAACAAGACTACGTCTGCCCAAAATGACCAAATGGGGCAAGCCCATTGTGCACAAACCCAATTGAACGTTGCGAGGTTTGATAGCAAATTCCTTAAAAGTGGCATCTAAATGCTTCCATGCTTCACTATGACCTAGATGAGCCATAAAGCCACTTACACGTGAATCTCATAATGCCACCTCATTTGTTCCGCTATTCTCTTAGTCGTATACAACCTTTGTAACCTCAGCCTAATTGGAAAGTATATTAGTAATTTCTTTGCAATGCCTTTCCCCATCCATGCCTTCTTCTCATATCTGTCAGCTCTATAATGCTCACATCTATACAAGTTAATTTTATCTTTCTAGTACAACATGCACCCATTAGGGCAAGCATCAATTCTTTCGTGTGAAAGTTACAAAGCAGCAAGCAACTTCTTTACAGAATAATAAGTGTCAGCCATCTCATTGTCAGGTGGACACATTTCTTTAATTGATGCTAACACATTATCAATAGCTCTATTTGGGAGATTAAACTCGCATTTGATATTTATGAGTCGTGACACTACTGACAATAGAGAGAGTTCACACCCCTCATACAAAGGTTTCTTCGCTGCTTCCAACAAATTAAAGAATTTTCTTGCTTCTGCATTTAGCTCTTCATCCATACTTTTATCAATTCAATTCAAAGACATGGGCCTGAAAGCATCCATTAACATTTCCCGAATAGGTTTTAGCCTTGCATTTGATGACCCTTCATGGTTAACCTCTAAATCTGGGTAAGTCTCCCCATGGTTAATTTAATGAAAATAATTTGGCCGAAATCCATACTTATGTAAGTGTAATTTCACAGTATCTTCATCTAAATAGGGCACATTCCAACATTTATTACAAGGGCATCTCATCTTGTTTGACTTCTTAAAACTTTGCTCTTCTTTCGCAAATGTGATAAACTCATTTTCTACCTTATGAATGAACTCTTCATTCGAATGTTTTCCATCTAATCTTCCATAGATCCACTCTCTATTTGTCCCCATTACTATAAAATACAATAGTAAACCACTTAAATATGCTTATCCTATAAGTTAATCTATATGAGTCATACATACATAACAAACAACACACAATAACGATGTTGATATTGCATATCAATGTTGTATAATACCAAATAACATACGCATGCTTAGCATTATTCTGTAAGGATCGGTGGTCCTAAACCCCTTCAGAAATAACATAATATTAGATTGTGTGATTACATCTTTGCATACTTTGGCAAAAATTCGGCAACATTTCCCCTTAATTCTCCAAGTACAACTTATGAAGATGAAATACCTAATGCTCATGGGAGTACAATTCAGCAATACATTATGCACCTCATCTTCATAATTGCACACAGAGAACATTTAAGAAACTACCACCTAAAATTTGCGAAGTATATACAAAGATTTAACAACCACACAATCTAACACCATATTATTTCTAAACTGTCCAACACGGACAATTGAAAAATTTATTCATACCAAGTGAATATCCTTAGCATGTACACATTACAGCATGTGTATAGTGTTTCAGGGTAACTTGTTATGTACAAACTTTTTGAACGGGTTTTCTAGGCTCATTATTCATGAACCACACACACACACACACGCACACTCACACACACGCACACACATACACAAATATTAGTAGAAGATTTAAGATATACATTGTTATAGATTCACATAAACAAAAAAAAATTAAGAGAAACAAAAAGGAATACATGCATAAGTATTATAATATGTTAATGTTCATTTTATCAAGCTTAATGACACAAATTCATTTAATCAAGTTAAATGACGCAAATTCATTTTAACAAGTTTAATGAATGGTAAAATTTCCTATTACAAGGTTAAGGTGTTGGTCACTTGACTCTCTTCAAACCCATGTTCCCTACTTTTTGCATAGTTCATGTGTGTGACCATAGCCTTTACAATTCAAGCATTTGACTGGCTTTCCTGAGAAAATGATCCTCTGTTCTATCATTAAACAATACTTGTTCCCAAAGTAAACCTTCTTAAGTGAGGTATTTTAAAGCCCCCCCTCCATTAACATTTTATTAGAGCTACATTAAGTCCTCAAGTTAGTAGTTTTGTCTATCATTAAGAGTCCTAATGGGACTTCTTATTTTGCTATGGCCTCCAGTGCCTTAGGTCCCACCCTGACAATTGCACCTATACTTCAAATATTTTAACCTTTTCTCGAAGGATAGTAAAATTAGGACGCAGTGCTTTAATTAGAAGAAGTCTAACTATCAAAATGGAAAATGCCCAATTGCACCACTCTATTCCTACTATTTACAGAGTTAAATCTAACTAAGAAAATCCACACTCAAACCATTCTCAACAACTAGAGCATCATCATCATTCTTGAGCAAGCATCTAAAATGCCCAATTGTAACATCTTCAAGCTTAATTTTGCCCACACTCAAACCATCATCCATACATTTAGGTTCAACAAAAGCCAATCTTCAACATGCATTAAGTAGTGTACTAACAACTTATTTCCAAATCTCCAAATTCCTTCCTTGAACTTCTAAAATTTGTGGTTAGCTCCTCAAGATTATCATTCTCAACAACTAGAGCATCATCATCGTTCTAGAGCGAGCATTATCTATGAATCAATATAACCAAAAGAAACAATTAATCCATAGTATGAATTAACATAGCCGAAATTTAGGTTCACTACCAAATACATGGCAAGAGCAATGAGGCAAGGTCCTACTACTGCATACAACACATTCATATGGCGAGCCGAAAAATGCCCAAATTAATAACCAAATACATGGGAAGAGCAATGACTAGCACAACACGTGTACAACACATTTGGTACAACTAAATCCTCATTGAAAATAGAAACATACACATTCATACAACACATTTGGCCCAAATTAACAACCAAGAAAGCTGGAATTAAACACTACCAACCTGCTAGAAAAAGGAATAGCCAGGAAATGCCCAATTAACACCCAGATCCTTGCCAGAAAATGCCCAAACAGACCGAAATCAGCACCAACCTGCCGAAAAATAATGGTTCAATGCTATTGGAGAGAGAAAGATAGGGATACAGTGACACAGAGAGAGAGAGAGAGAGAGAGAGAGAGAGAGAGACAGCGATAGAGAGAGAGAGATGTCAGATGCCACTACCCTGCCGGACTGATGACGATGCCGGATGGACCTTCTCCAACAGTCGGCGAAAGATGATGAGTGACAGAGAGAGATAGGGTTTTGTCAAGTGTGGGAAGGGTTTGAGGAATAGAAACATACGTGCCATTCGCCCTCTTTTGTTTTAATTTAGCATCCGAAATTTAGAGCCGAATGAAGAAAGCAATGCTAACGGCGTCAGAATTAAAAATTGTTCACCAAATTCGACTCTATTGGCGTCAGATCTAACTAATTGACGCTAAAATGGACTCTATTCGAGACGTTTTTCCTTATTGGACGCTAAAAATCAGACACTATTAGAGACAAAAATAGTATCCGATGCTAAAATCAAAACATGGGCGCTAATAAAGTCGAATATTAAAGAGATGCTAATTATCCGACGCCAACACCATGTTTTCCTGTAGTGGAGGTTAGGAGGTCCTAACACACAGACCGGAATGTTCCCTGGAAACACATTTATCCAGCCCTACCAAGGGGCACCTAGATTACCTCCTCCCTCTATTGCCCACACCCAATTACCTCCTGGCTATAACGAGATTGATAAAAGATTTAACAATCTAGAGAGATCACAAAATAACCTAGAGAAGGTAATGAGGACCATAGCTGAACAATGGCCTCAACTCGTCGCTGCTAATAGGGAGAAGGGAACATTTCCTAGTTAGGCAGAACCCAACTCAAATGTAGGTCCATCTTTGATTCGCCCACCAGCTCATGATAATGTGAAAAGGGTTAACGCAAAAACATCACTAAGGTCAGGTCGTTTAATTTTTCATAACCTAGAACACCTTGTGGATGTTCCTGTTCATCTTATTCTATCTCTATCTCCACCATCTCTTCCTGGGAATGATTCTCCTTTTAGGGATGCTACTAATGGCACCTTAACTGACTCTTCCCTTTCTCGACCTACTAACTTAGTTAACCACAGGGAGACTGAGCAGGATGAGTCCAAAAAGGGGAATGATACATCTCAACTTTCGATTTTTGAGTGGGTTTGTAAACCCACTGCACCCTTTCCAAGTAGGCTAAGGAATAAGAAGGATCACACCGGTGTTGATAAGATTAGAGAAACCTTCTCTGAAGTCAAAATCAACATTCCCCTTTTAGATGCTATCCAGTAGATGCCTCCGTATGCAAAATTTTTGAAAGAGTTATGCACCACTAGAAGAACAACCAATGTCCCAAAGAAGGCTTTCTTAGCCTCTAATGTGAGCTCCATTATTGCACGTCAGATCCTAGCCAAGTACAAGGACCCTGGTTGTCCTACCATTTCTATAGTCATGAGGGACCAAACCATCCATAGAGCATTGTTAGATTTTGGGGCCAGTGTCAATTTGCTTCCGTGCTCAGTTTATGAGAGGCTAGGGTTAGGAGAGTTAAAACCCACTAGGATGATCCTTCAGCTAGCCGACCATTCCACTAGAAGTCCTATGGGCTTCGTCGAGGAGTTTTGATTAAAGTGGCTGAGTTCATATATCCTGTGAATTTCGTTGCTTTAGAAACTAAGTCTATTGCTAACCCTGAGACCCAAATACTTGTCATTCTTGGTCGACCTTTGTTAGCTACTTCAAATTCTTTGATCAATTGTAGGAATGGTATCTTGAAGTTACCTTTTAGAAACATGGCTGTTGAGTTGAATATTTTTAATCTGTAAAAACAACTGGCTATTTTTGATGAGTTTGATAGTATTAATTGGCTTGATGGGTATGCTTGCGATGACTCATGTGCTGACAATTTAATTCAAAATAATATTTGTGATGGGATTGATTCCCTCCCTCTTGATTCTTCTCACTCCCCTTCTTTGGTTACTCATGCGTCTGATCCCACGTTAGAGTTAAAATCATTACCTGATTCCCTTAAGTATGTCTTTTTGGGTCCTAATAAGACTTTTCCTGTGATTATTGCATCTGACCTAACTGAGGATCAAGAGGGTAAATTGTTAAAAGTACTTGCAAAAAACAAAGAGGCAATAGGGTGGACTTTAGGTGACATAAAAAGTATTAGCCCTCCCATTGTGCAGCATAGAATTCATTTCGAGGAGAATGCTAAAGCATATAGAGGCCACCAAAGGCGTCTAAACCCTACCCTGTAAGAAGTCGTTAAAAAAGAGGTCATTAAGTGGTTAGATCACGGGATAATCTGCCCAATTTCTAATAGTGAGTGGGTCAGCCCAGCTCAAGTGGTTCCTAGCTAAGAAGACTGGTATTACCGTAATTAGGAATGACAAGAACGAGTTAGTCCCCACCAGAGTCTAATCTAGGTGGCGTGTATATATTGACTATAGGAAACTAAATGCAGCCACTAGGAATGACCACTTCTCTCTGCCTTTTATGGACCAGATGCTTGAGAGGTTAGTTGGACATAGTTACTATGACCTTTTGGATGGGTATTCTCGCTATACCCAAGTCACCGTAGCACCTGAGGACCAAGACAAGACCACCTTCACATGCCCCATTGGTACTTTCGCATTTGGAAGAATGTCATTTGGTCTTCGTAATGCTCCCGCCACTTTCCAGTGTTGTATGATTTTTATATTTTCTGACATGATTGCACAGTGTGTTGAGGTGTTTATGTATGATTTTTCTATGTTTGGTTCCTCATTCGATGACTGTTCAGCTAGTCTAACAAAGGTTTTGCAACGATGCAAGGAGAAGAATTTGATTCTCAACTGGAAAAAATGCCATTTTATGGCAAAGAAGGGAATTATTTTAGGGCATGTAATTTCACATGATGGGATTGAAGTGGATAAAGCAAAAACTGATTTGATAACTAATCTTCCCCTTTCCACTTATGTGAAGGATATTAGGTCATTTTTAGGGCACGTAGGATTTTATGGATAGTTTATCCAGAATTTCAATAAAATTGGTAAGCCCTTGACCAACCTTTTAGCCAAAGATATGCCTTTTCACTTCTCCCATGAGTGTTTAAAGGCATTTAATAGGCTGAAGGAAACCTTCACTTCTACCCCTATCCTACACCCTCCCATCTAGGGGGAGTCCATTGAGCTGATATGTGATGCTTATGACTATGTCGTAGTGATTGTCTTAGGATGACATGCAGATAGGAAACCACATGTCATATATTAAATGAGTCACACTTTTAATGAGACCTAGTTGAACTACACTGTAACTGAAAAAGAGTTTTTGGCAGTTACATTCAGTATTGAAAAATTCTGACCCTACTTGATTGGCTCTCATGTGATTGTACATACTGACGATGCTGCACTAAAGTATCTCTTCTCTAAGAAGGATGCAAAACCTTGATCGCTTAGGTAGATTTTACTCTTTTAGGAATTCGATTGTGAGATTCGAGATAGGAAAGGTTCTGAGAACCTGGTTGCTGATCATCTATCTCGGATCATTTTGCAAAAAGAGAGCGAGTCCACTGTATCTGATTGCATCCCTAACTAGCAGCTACTTATGGTTCAATTTCAACCATGGTATACTGATATTGTGAACTACATAGTGACTGGTGAGGTACCCCTGGGTTGGAGTAAACATGATAAGGACAAATTCTTTTATTGGGTGAAAGTTTTCTATTAGGATGACCCTTATTTATTCAAATATTATTCTGATCAGATTTTTAGAAGATGTATTGTTGATAATGAGATTAGAAGCGTCTTTTCTTTTTATCACAACCAAGCATATGAGGGGCATTTTAATGGGAAGAAAATAGCTGCCAAAGTCCTTCAGCGTGGTTCGTATTAGCCTACCTTGTTCAAAGATGCGCACTTGTACTGTAAAAGCTGCCCTAGGTGTCAATAGTTTGGGAAAATCAGTAGAAGAGATATGATGGCCCTTAACTCGATTATTGTCGTTGAGATCTTTTGTGTTTGGGGGATTGATTTTATAGGATCATTTCTATCTTCTTTTAGGAATGAGTATAAGTGGGTGGAGGCTGTAACGACCAAGACAATTGAGGCTAGAGTCGTTGTTAAGTTCCTTAGGGAAAATATTTTCTCCGGGTATGGCATGCCTAAGGCCATCATTAGCGACTAGGGGACTCATCTTGACAATCGTTCTTTTGATGCATTATTGAAAAAGTACTTGATCATCCATCGTTTAGCCACTTCTTGTCATCCTCAGACCAGCGGGCAAGTAGAGGCTTCTAATAGGTAGATTAAGTAGATTTTAGAAAAGACTGTTAGTAGAAACCGTAAGGATTGGACAAATAAGCTCATTGATGCTCTCTAGCCCTATAAGAGAGCTTTTAAGACCCCTTTAGGTATGTCATCTTTTAGGGTTGTCTTTGGTAAGTCATGTCATCTTCCTATAGAACTTGAGCATTGGGCTATGTGGGCTATAAAGACTTTGAATCTTAACTTAGAGCGGCTAGGGTAGAAACGAAGTTACAGTTGAGTTAGTTGGAAAAGATAAGAGCTGAGGTGTACGAGAACTCTAGGATGCATAAGGAGAGAGCAAAATTGTTCCGCGACAGGCATATTCATAGGAAAGAGTTCTTCCTAGGTCAGAAAGTTTCGCTTTATGACTCTAGACTATACCTTTTTCTAGGTAAGTTAAGATCTCATTGGGCTGGTCCTTTTATTATTTCTCATGCTTTTCCACATGGTGTTGTAGAGATACATGATCCCATGAAAGGTGCGCATTTCAAAATGAATGCACAAAGATTAAAACCATTTCTGGAGCTACCTACAAAGGAGAGAGAAGTAGAGTGTCTGATACTCTACGAACCTGAGTACAGAGACTAACGATGCGGAGATTAGCTTGGATGCATCCAGCATTCAACCTGGTACTATTGTTCCTTTGTATAAATCTTATTTTGTATATATTTTCCTCTTATTTTCTTTTCTTTGTTTTTTAAATTTATGTTTTGCTTCATTCGAATACTTTTAAATGCATTAAAAACATTGCATTGTAAGTGTGGGGGTAAGGGCCTTTGTAGATTTTATTTTATTTTTTAAAAAAAACCCAAAAATATTTTATTTCATTTTTCTTTTGCCTCTTTGGCTTATGTTTGGGGAATGTGCATAGTTTTGACTAGCTTGATCCCTTATAGCTTAATATTAGCTTGTATATAGGTAGGATGTACATGATCCCTTATAGCTTAATATTAACTTGCTCCCCATATTAGTGAGTCAATATGTTAGTTAAGTGGGATTGAGTCAAATTGTGGTTACCCTAACTCTCAAGGTGATGGTACACTCACACAATATGCACTAGGGTGGTACATTGTTATGTTGGTTTGTGGGGTGAAAAAGTGGAGTGCAAATGCTATCCATGAGAACCTAAAGCTTTAGAGTGTACATCTTATTCATATACAAACTAATACCTTGGTTTTAAGGGTCATATATTTGGTCGGAGTGTGTATATTGTTTCCCCATGTACATATATAAAGCTTGAAAAAAGAAAACCCAAAAAGATTTTTATTTGTTTTATCTTTTTGTTTGTCTTCTTTTCTTTTTCATTTTAAAAATTTTATGGGTACATCGTCTGCAAACTCTCATGAGACCTTACTCGTCTATTAGGGGGAACCTAGGAGTTTAAAGGGCTTGTTGCATTCGCTAAATGCAATCATGATTCCTACCAAGAGAGTAAAGATTTTTTTTATTTTTTATTTTACTTAGGGACGAGAAAAATCTAAGTATGCAGGTATTTGTTGATCAAAAGATCATGTAATTTTATACTTCTAAACCTATGATTTTGGCTCAAAATAATTACTATTTTAGAATTTTTATTTGGGTTTTGTTTATTTTTGCAGAAAAATCAAAAAAATTGAAGAAAGTGATAAATTGGGTTGAGAAGAGAAGCTAAACTATAATCCAACAAAAATGCAGCCCAAACCACCTTATATGTTTTTTTACCATCAGAAAATAAATTAAAAAAACCCAAATTTGGCCCACCCCTCTACCCGTTCACGTGCTCCCCCCTTCTTTTATTTTCACTCTCCTCCCACATAAATCAGAAAACCCATCTTCATCTCCTTCTATTTCTCAACTTGCTCCATCAAACTCCATCACCACGATTACCATCAACAGCATCATCATCCTCTATAATTAACAACTATAACAGCCCAGATTTTATGGATCATATCTCTCAGCTCTCCAAGACCCGGCCAGTTGGATCGTTAATGGATGTTCAAGTGAAAGATTGAGCAGCAGGATATTTGGAGTCAGTACCCTGATTTTGTGGAAATGGGAAGTTAGATAGGGTTGGAAATTTATGTATAAATAGGGAATGGAAGGAGAACAGCCAGAATTAGTTCATTATAGCTACACACAATTGTAATCATGCTCTCTCTTTTAATAATCTCTTCTCTTGTTTCAAGTGTTAGTAATTTCTGGGTCCATTGTTGGTTCAAGAGCCCGAAGATCTATTATCGAGCTTTCCACATTTCCTGTTCCAATTTTTGCCACTTACGCCATATTAATTCAATTCTCATTGTAAGTCTTGGATGGTTTGGTTGTTCTTCTTTTCTTTCTCGTCCTCTGTTTTCTCGACTATTAGTTCTGCAACTTTTGATTTAATTCCGTTTCATTATCTCTCTCTACTTTCTGCTTTTTTTGGAATTTTGGTGACCGGGTTGAATTATATTTGCAAATCTTGGTCCAATAGTTAGTCCATTGACCTTCTATTTTTATTTCTTACACTTTTTTTTGGTTTCATTGCTCTGTTTCAATTTGCATTAGGCCTAGGTTCTCTCATGTCTGATAACTTGATTCAGTTTTTTTTTCTCCTTTTCTTTATCTTTCTTCATATTTCATCCACAAACAACCCCCCAACCTTTTCCTTCATTTTCATTTATTAAATCTGACTTTCTGCTTGTTTTTGGTAAGTGGGCCACTTTTGCTTTTTCGTGATTTGCTAGAAGTAAGCTTCATATTGTTTATTTTATTCCTCCAATTGTCTAGTTATTTGTGTCATTTGTTTTTAGCAGCTCTAGTTTCAGTTTAGCCGCCGATTAGGAACTGGCGATGGCTGGCCGGTCATGGATAGCAATGGCTGGCCATCGGCCAGGCGACCACCGTTGCCCTCCTAGCAGTCGCATGCTGTTTTGTTCTTCCCTACTCCATTTGTATAAAAGGGGCTTGCCTTGGGACTTTCTAGTGGGTTCTCTTTGGCGATTTTTAGAGTACTTTTAGATTAGGTTTTAGCCAATAAAACGTCAATAGGGGGCTTAGATTAGGGGTGAGATTAGATTGTGGATTCAAGCTTGGATTTCATCTTCACTCAATCAGTCCTATGTTTTCTCTTCTCTTTCTCTCTCTGTTTTTGTATGTTTTGTTCTTGTTTTAATTATTTTTGATTTGCTATTTTGCTTGATATTGTTTAGTTAAATGCTTAGTTCTCATTGGTAATTCATGCTTATTGGTTTGTTACATTTTGTTATTGGTTTAATTTCCTTGCTAGTTTATGTTTGGGTTCATGTTTATCTGTTTAGTTGTAATTCGGTTTAATCATGTTTTATGATGATTAATGATTATTTTTGGTTGGCTTGGATTGTGATTAGCCTCTTGACAACTAATTAGGCTAGGATTAGGCCTAACCATGCCCAATTTATGCCTAGAACTAAGAGTTTTCTCTCATGCCCGTCAAGTGTTTAATGAAATGCTTGAGATAGCTTTCATCCATATATTTGGGCGATTGACTTATGCCGACAGGTGAGGCCGATTAGCTACTCTGGGGGAGAGAATAGTCGGGTTCGGGACGTGAAAATAGTCCTGATCCTAGCTGTGTCTGAGGATTGCTAATTTTGTGGTTTAATTGGGCTAACCCCATGAAAATAGGTAGTTACACTAATTAGGCTAGCTCATGACCCTTGACAGAGGGCTTGGGTGGTCTTTGATTGCACAACCGATCATCTCTTGTTTTTAGTAGAGTTTGCGTCAGTTAGGACTCATCTCGACTATTTAGTTCGTCCATTGGTCAAATCATAGCCTCAAGCCACCTCTGTTGCTTTTATTAGTTTAGTTTAACTTTGTTTTCATTTCCTTCCTTCTTGGCCTAGATTGAGTTACTCTAACTAATCCTGATACTTGAAATCCAACTCCCAGTGGACGACGCCCCGAGTATTCAATGATAAACCTTGCACTTAGGGTTACAAATATTAAAACTCAAATTCTTCCTGTCACAACGTCAATAGCCTATTGACCCAAGAAGCTAGCGCAAAAGTGATGGAAAATATTACAAAATAGATGAAAGAATGAAGTTTTAGAAATAAGAACAAGTACCTTCACATCAAATATTGAATGAATCACTCAAATCAATTAAAACAATCATATTGACAATTACAATAGGGAGAGATAAAAGAACCGATAGACACACTTTAGGGATGAAGCACTCATCACTTATGTGTTTAAAAATATAATGCAATTCTCTCAAATCTCATTCCAAAGAATCAAATCTACCATAAGCTTAACCAAACTCTCAAACTTGCCACTGCTAAAATGCTACACATGCTAGGCAATTATGAATACTTTGATAGGGTTTTGATAGGGCTATGGGTAAAGGTAAGAGGGAACAAATATGATGGGATTTGTGGAGCTCGAAGCCAAAGACTATGAGTATAAATCATCTTCACCCAACTTTTCATAAAAATATTCCCGGCACCAAACACCAATACATCTCAAATACATAAGATTGCCCCCAATTGATTGATTATGTGAAAACGTGTTGAAGCATATATTAAGAAACCTATACCAAATCCTTGTATTATTTTGCTTTTCTTCTTTTTTTTTTCTCAACCTTCTTTTTCCTCTTTTTTCCCCTTGATTTTACCCCTTTTTTTCCTTCTTAGAGAAGGATTATGGCAAGAGAAATTAGGCAATTTTCAACACTGTTTCTAACAACTTGCAAAATTCAACCCAAATGACACCAAGGGAAATATCGCATGAATCCCTCATTGCATACAAACAAACCACTCCAAGCAACAACATCATTATCCACCATATACTCCTAATTACTAATGAAACCCTATTGTCTTGGCTAAAAACATAGGATATGTTTTTAGCCGAGGTTCAATATTGTAGATTTACATCAAGAGAAAGGCCAAGGCTCAAAAAGGGGGTAGCAAGGGATAAATCGCAAAAAAGGTGGCTATTTAGTCAACATAGCCTATAAATTCAAAGAATGTCTCAATCATATTGCCTAAATATGCATGTAAGATGTGATCTTAAGCAAGAGTCACAGCAAGTTTTAGAGATTTGAAATCTAGGAAGAGCTACACAAGAAAAAGAATATGAGATTAAAACGATGAATTAGTCCAAATGAGGCTCAAAGTCTCGTGGGACAACTACCAAAGCTAAACTAGCTCATTAGATCGCACATGCCAAATATTCATGCAAATAATTAGTGAGCAATCAAATCGCAGTCAATATGATGGACAAAACATGAAGCAAACATTTTATTCACAAATGGGCATAACAAAAAGGGTCAAAATAAGCCAAAGAAAGCTACTTAGTCTAAGACTCATCATTGGAGGATTTTATTGCTTTTTTCGATTTTTATGCTTTTTTTTGTGTTTTCCCCTCTTTTATTCTTTTTTTTGAACTCTAAAAGACATGGTGGATGATGCATGAAATAGATACGTTCAAAGAAGGATCACATAACGTGAAAGAAAGCAAAGTTTCAAGATAAGGCAAATTAATCAAATACAGAAAATGATAGGAATAATTACATTAATGCAAATGCAGCTAAAAATTTAAAATGCCAAAATCAAGCTAAAACCAAGAAAAGAAACCTAAAAATAGAAAGAGAATGAAATGATCAACTAAAAATACAAACTACTCCTAAATGCAACACCTAAATGCAAACTACTCACACATTCATTTCACATACACAAATTCACACATATCTCCCCTATGCTTGAACAAAGCATTGTCCTCAATGCAAGGACATAAAAATTCACAGGGAAGAAGAAAAAGAACTAAAAAGGAGGAGGAGGGGGAGAAGAAGAAGGGTGGGGATAAGACTCTAAAAAGGCCCTAAAGTCTTGGAAGTATTGGTGTTTGGAAGCAATCACCCCATGAAGCTCATCATGCCGCTCCTAAACAAAGTCATGAAGTGCAATATGTTCAGTTTGAATGTAAGCTCAGAGGGATTTTTGCTCCTCTTCAATAGACTGAAGGGTAGAATGCAAACCAATATAATGAGAAGAGAAGAATGGTTGGGATGAACTAGAGGCCCTTAGGTGAGGCGGGGAAGGAGGTGGTGCGGGTTGCGCTAACTCTTCATCACCTGACAAAAAGTAAAGATTGGCCTGGTTCAAGAGAGTGGTTCAATCAACATTAGGAAGAGGCATGAGATGGTTCCCAGGATAAATCCAACAAATATGCCCAGCCTCTTCCTCACACAATTTCATTGTTCGAAGTGGCTAAGTTCAACCACTTGGAACCCGGAACTCTATCATCATGGTTTAGTTCTATCCCAATAGATCTAGCAATGGGGGTAATTAAGGCCCCCAATCACAATCTTCGATCCAAAACTAGTGGTTGCACTATATAACTGATTAGCCAAGAATGAACCGGGGTCAAGGCGGTCACCTTGGAGCTTACTATACAAGAAATACAATTCACACAGGCAAGACACATTCAAACTATTCTCACTCTCAAATAAACCACAGGCAAGCAATCGGCCACTCCAATATAGTGATTTTGAATAACAGTGCCTTTGGAGTTGCTTGTATCATACCAATAGTCCTCGAAAATTTTATTCCGAAGAGCATTCGAGTTAAATTCTTTAGGGACATGTTGGTGAGGAAAGTCCATACTCGGTGGAAAACCGAATATGCTATTAAAGGCACTCAAGTTTAGTTCACAAAAGTCGCTATTTAGATGGAAGGAAATGTACCCTTCTTGACAACAAGGCCCACTCATGACAGTACACAAAAGTTCAAGGGTGAGTTCACGATAAGCGTAGTTTCTAATCTCTAGAAATTGCCTCATATCTCCCCTAGCAACAACCAATGTATGTCATTCTACAAACCCCATCTTGTTAACAAATCCTCATTATAATAACGAGTAGCAACAATTAACTTACTACTCAAAATATTATATCTAGCAATATGCTCAGGATGTGTTAAAGCAAGGGGGTTAGGGATATTACCTTGATGTCATGCATTGGTTGAGGTTCGGTAAGTCCAGGGTGCTCTTTGAAGTGCTTGACTGGATGTCCCCACCTCTTGGTTAGTTCTTGCCTTCTTCTTGGATGCCATTGTAATGGTAAATGGATGGGTGGAAGCTTTAAAGTCTAACTAAAGTGAAAATGGAAAAGAAAATAACTAAAAATGCAAAATTTGGGAAAATTAAGGTGAAATGGGAAGAAATATGGAAGAAAAAGAGAGCATTCGGAAGAACAGAACGTGAAATGGAGTTGTTGAATCTTGGAGTATGAAGGTGGGTACAATGTAAGAGAAAGAAGGCAACAAAAGAGAAATTTCAAGGAGATGTGGGGCAAAAGTGAAGAAAATAAGAAGAAAGAAAAGAAATTTGATGAAAGATGAGCAAAAATTTGATGAAAATAAGATGACAAGAAAAGAGAAATTCAAGGAGATTGGGGATAAAAATGAAGAAATAAGCAGAAAAGAAAGAAATTTAATGAAAGATGAGTAAAAATTGAAGGCTTAGAGGCAGGTGATTATGGAGGTTTTGAAGAGAGAAGAAGATAGTTTA
The DNA here is from genome assembly GCA_029747015.1 of Carnegiea gigantea. NCBI lineage: Eukaryota > Viridiplantae > Streptophyta > Magnoliopsida > Caryophyllales > Cactaceae > Carnegiea > Carnegiea gigantea. The sequence continues at coordinate 292,763 of JAKOGI010000312.1, forward strand.
GAGGGAGAAGGATAAAAGGTTGAGGAAGAAGAATGGGTGCTCGAGTTAAAAGATTTGAAAAACCCTTGACTGTGGATAGATAGCCTTACCACGGACCATGTGATCCACCATAGAGCGTTTGTGGTGAGCTATGTTTCTGTGTTCCTTCAGTTTTCCTGGCAGCAGCTCCACGGATCGGATTAGGTACCACTAAGGGGTCCGTGGTGGCTACTGATAGAGCTGCTAAAACTCTCTTTTTTTTCCGATGATTTTTCACTCTTCTTTTTGCTTCTTTGCCAATCTCTTTTTTTTCTGCTTGTTTTTCCTTGTGTGGTTTTTATGTTTTTTTTCATTAGAAAAATAAAAATAATACAATCAAAGGAAAAACTAGTAAACGAGAAAAGCTTAGGTTGCTTCCCAGGAAGCGCTCTTTTAGGGTTGGGAACTTGATCGTCTCTTCTTGAAGGGCTTAGGATCAAAAACATGGTGGACAACAGGCTTGTCAATGGACTCACCCACATAATAAGGCTTAAGATGTTACCCATTGACTTTAAACGCACCAGTTATCTCACTCCCGACCTCCACATCTCCATAAGAGAAGACCTTTACGACCTTAAATGGTCTCGACCACCGGGACCTTAGCTTGCTCGGAAATAACCGCAACTTGGAATTAAACAATAGGATTGAGTCATCTACCTTAAATCTTTTCCTTATAATAGGCTTGTCCTGCTGGTGCTTGGTCCTCTCCTTGTATATTTTGTTGCTTTTGGAGGCTTCCAACCATAGCTCAACTAAATTATTCAATTGCCATAGCCTCTTCTCACCGGCCACCTTTAGATCGAAGCTTAGAGTTCTAATTGCCTAATATGGTTTGTGTTCTAACTTAGCCAGCGAATGACATGACTTTTTGAAAACTAAGCGGTATGGAGTAGCACTGAGAGGAGTTTTGTAAGTAGTCCAGCAAGCCCAAACAACATCATCAAGCCTTTTAGGCCAACTTTTTCACGACTAATTTACCATTTTCTCTAAAATGCTTTCCAATTCTCGATTAGATAAATCAACTTGACCACTTAGTTGGGGATGATAAGGTGTAGCAATCTTATGAAAATCCCATACTTCTTTAAGAGAGACTCAAGAGGCTCGTTGCAGAAATGAGTCCCATTATCACTCAAAGAAGCTCTCAGTTGCCAAGCCTTATAAATACATTCTTTTTAAGAAACTTCATTACCACCTTGGAATCATTGGTAGGAGAGGCAATGGATTCTACGAACTTGAAAATGTAACCAATCGCAACCAGGATGTAAAGATTATTATGAGAATCAAGAAATGGACCTATAAAGTCAATCCCCTAAACATCCAAAAGTTCTACCTCAAGAATCCCAGTTCGAGGCATCTCATGCTTTTTGGAAATGTTCCTCGTTCATTTGCATCTATCGAAAGCCCTAACAAAGGTTCTTGCATTTTTAAAGAGAGTTGATTTTTAGAAGCTGACCTAAAACACCTTAGTAATAGTCTTGCCTGATCCAAAGTGCCCACTAGAAGTTAAGGCACAGCAATAAGGAACCTCATCTTCTGGCGAACATCTTTTGTAAATACCATCTCCGCACAGCTTGTAAAGGAGAGGCTCCTCCCACACATAATATTCTAAATTAGGAAAGAATCTCTTTCTTTATTAATAAGATAACCTAATTAATAAGATAACCTGGGTTGCATTACTCCACACACCTTAAAATTCACCAAATCAGCATACCATGAAGCTGCCTGGTGAGATATTGCAAGGCATTGGTCATTTGGAAAGAAGTCGTCTATGGGAAGCTCCTCTATGTGAGTGGCCTCAGGAGCTAAGCGAGATAAGTGGTCCATAACTATATTTTCATATTCGGCCTTCCAGCTCAAACTCTTATAGAAGAGGCACCAATGAATGAGACAGGGCTTAGAGTCGGACTTCTTCAGGAGATGCTTTAATGTGGCATGATCAATAAAAATGATCACCTTGGAATAAATCAAATATAAATAAAATTTATCCAAGGCAAACAAAACAGCTAGGCACTCTTTCTTAGTTGTGGCATAATTCATTTGAGCACCATCTAAAGTTCGGCTTGCATAGTAGATAGCATAGGGCTTGTTGCCCTTTTATTGCCCTAAAATCGCTCCCACTGCATAGTTACTAGCGTCGCACATGACCTTAAAAGGTAATCCCCAATCCGGGGCTTGCATAATCGGAGGAGAAATCAAAGCCCCCTTCAACCTATGAAAGGCGTTTAAACACTCTTTATTAAACTCAAAGGCCAAATCTTTGACAAGCAAATCGGAGAGAGGTTTTGCAATTTTTAAAAAATCTTTTATGAACCATTGGTAAAAACCAACGTGTCCAAGAAAACTCCTTACACCCTTTATAGAAGAAGGTGGCGGTAATTTCTTAATTGCCTCTACCTTTTCCTTGTCAACTTCAATGCCCCTATTTGAAACAACATGGCCTAAAACAACCCCTTCTTATATCATAAAATGGTGCTCTTCCTAATTCAAGACCAAATTCATATCCTCACATCTTTAAAAAAAACTTTAGACAAATCATTCAAGCAATGCTCATGAGTTGTACCATACATAGAAAACTCATCCATAACAACTTCCATTATGTCCTCAATAAAGTAGGAAAAGATAGCCATCATATATCGTTGAAATGTGATGGGGGTGTTACACAACCCAAATTGTATTCTCCTATAGTCAAATGCACCATATGGACAAGTAAATACTCTTTTCTTGGTTATTAGGCTGAATAGGGTTTTAGGAAAACCTGAATAGCCATCCAAGTAGCAAAAATAAGAATTTTGTGCCAACCTCTCGAGAATTTGGTCAATGAAGGGTTAGGGAAAATGGTCCTTACGGGTGCCCTTATTCAACTTCCTATAGTCTATGCACATACACCAACCTATAACTGTCTAAGTAGTAATCAGTTAAGTATTTTCATTCTTTAAAACCATCATTTGCCACTTTTTGGGCACAACATGGACCGGACTCACCCACTTACTATCAAAGATAGGGTAGACAATACCGGCCTTCAGAAATTTCAAAATTTCTTTCATGGCCGCATCTTACATATTAGGGTTGAACCTTCTTTGGTATTCAATTGAGGGTTTATGGTTATCTTCTATCAAAATATGATGCATACACACATAGAAGGGTGAATTCCTTTAAGGTCATCAAGAGTATATCCTATGGCCTTATGATGCAAACTAAGTATTCTTAGTAAAGAGTCAACTTGAGATGCATTTAGACTCGCATTCACAATCATAGGATATGTAGAATTAAGGCCAAAAAACTCATAACTCAATGAAGAAGGAAGATGTTTTAGTTCTACCTCGGGGGTACGTTTCTTATCAAATAAGGGCACATTGTCGTGCACTAGCGCTTCCATCATGGCAAAGGTTGGGTAAACTAGTGGAGAAGCTTCCAGGCATTAAGCACATGTTGTTACTTTTAGATTATCATCTAGTACCATCATTTAATAAACAATATTCAAGTGGATCATGAGAAACATTATTAGAAATGGTCCTTTATACCAAACTATCCACTACATCAATCCAATGACACTCACTAGAGATAGAGGGAAATTTAGAAGCCTTAATCAAGTTAAATTCCAAATCAAAGGATAGTTTACCGTTTTTGACATTTATGCAACACCCAGTGGTGGCCAAGAATGGCCTCCCAAGAATAATAAGGGTGTGCATATCCTCTTCCATTTTAGGGATTACAAAATTTACGAGCACATATAAATCTGCTACCTTAATGGGGACATCCTCTAAAATACCTGTCGGGTACTTTATAGAATGGTTCGCCAATTACAAAGATATGGAGATCGGTCTCATTTCTCCTAGAACTAGCTTTTTGTAAAGAGAAAAGGGCATTAAATTTACAGTGGACCCTAAGTCACACAAGACACGATCTATTGACACATTCCCTATCAGACAAGGAAAAAAAAAGCTACCAGGATCCTTAAGCTTGGTAGCGAGCTTATTTTGAATCGCAAAACTACATTCCTCAATCAATGCTACTATTTTATGTTCTTATAAATTTCTTTTATTAGGCAAAATCTCTTTCAAAAACTTAGCATAAGAAGGCATTTGTGACAAGGCATTGATGAAGGGAATGTCAATGTACAGTTTCTTAAGGACCTCTCAAAACTTCCTAAAATGTTAGTCAAGTTTAGCCTTAGACATTCTTTGGGGAAATGGTAAAGGTGTAACATAAGGTCTTGGGGAAATTTTCTTGTGGTCATTAGGAATCTTATTAGAATTATGGGCATCATCACCTATGACATCACTAGAAGAAGTAGACACCTCCTTCTCAACAACCTTATCGTTTCCATCATGTGAATGCTCATCTTGGCCAACCCCCTTGGGTCCCTTACGTTGCTTGTCCCCTTTTAAAATCATGGCTTTACATTATTCTCCAAGGCTATGTTCATTCTTACTAGGAACTCTAGCTAGGGGTGTAGATGAAGAGGTAGCTAATTGAGCGATTTAAGCTTCTAACATCTTATTATGAGTGGTATGGACATCAACCTTACAGGCTAAATGCTTAACATACTCATATTGCTTTTGCTATGACAAAAGCATACTCTTCATCATGGTCTCTAAATTGGATTTTTGAGGTGCTTGTTGAGGATAAGGTGGCCTTCGAAATCCAGGGGGTGGTCTAAAATTCATTTGAGGCATAGAAAGGGCATTAGACCTATAGGAGAAATTAGGGTGATTCTACCAACCAAGATTTTAGGTGTTAGAGAATTGGTCATTGGTCGATCTAGGATTAAAATTGTTGACATAGTTGACTGATTCACTAGCATCTTAAGCAAATAGACTCCCGACTTGACAATTCACAGTCAAATGAACAACTGACCCATAGATTTCACTTGATGGGGAATGAGTACTTGAACTAATAGAATTAATATTCAATCATTCTAACCTTTGAGACATGGCATCTACCTTAGCAGAAAGCATAGAAATAGCATCAAGTTCTAACTTAATTCCAACCTTCTTGAGTTAACTTCTCTCATTAAACCATTGGTAGTAATTTAGCGCCATCTCTTCAATAAGATTGTAAGCCTCGTCTTTAGTCTTGTTCATAAGTGTACCTCCCGCTGCTGCGTCTATAGTAGACCTGAAGTGTTGGGTGACTCAGTGGGTGGGTGACCCCGCAACTTTCGGTGGACCCTTGTTTGTTGAGCTCCAATTCCTCCTAATTTCCTACACCACTAGGGGTCCAAATCATAGAAGAACCTCCAAGTATGCTAGAGTGGATCAAGATTAGTATACGAATGCCCATCTCCTAGAAGTTTTATATAGACATTTGGATATTTTATGATTTGCCTTTGGACGATGTGTTTGTTTTTGTTTACACATTTTGTGATTATGATTATTTTCTACTTTTTGTTTAACTCATTATTATTTTTTAATTTATATCATCATGATTAAGCTTAAAATGAAAGCGTTTCTGGCTTAAGTGTTTGCACTTGGAATTATGCTCAATATTGGGGTATTAGTGTCAACTGTGAGGTTGGGTGCACTAACAAGAGAGTCAAAAAAAATTTTTTTTTAAAAATTCTTTGAGAAAAACCTAGTGAAAAAGAAAATTTTCAGAGAATTGATTTAGAGAACCCTATCCTTCCCAGTTTCTAACATGGGAATTTTTTTTCCTAAAAAGAAAGTATAAGGTAGCGGGGATTTAACAAAAGGACGGTAAAAATAAAAGGTAAAGTAAAAAGAGAATAGAATTTTAGTACTTTAACAAGAATTATTGCAAATATGGCTGATGATTCCAATTTTGGAAGTAATATCTCGAAATACTACACCCAAAAGGCAAAGGAAACACGATCTCATCAGTCAGTAGTTTGTTGACTTAGGGCCGCCAATACCTAGCGGCAAGTAGATTTACGCCGACTAGGTCAGTTGCATTTTTTGCCTGATGCGCTTTAAATTTTGAGTAGTTTGGGTGTTTTCTATATTCCTAGCCCCTTAGAGCACCCAAATCTCTTAAATTTCTCCTTTAAATCCCCATGACTTCTTTTGACGTTCTTTTGGAATCTTGGAGCCACTACTTAAGGAAGGTTCACATCAGCACAGTGGAACCTTGTGGACTGAACATTCTCCACCCCTCAATTAAGTGAAAATTAATGACAGAATGTTAAAGGCAACACAATGCAAATCACAAATGGTTTAGCAACTTTTGTGTTTTCCAATTCCTAACTGAGTATGTATGCCTCATGGTGGAGGCGTTTAAAGCCATTTTGGGCTTTTTTTAAGGGAAGGGATAACTAATTGCCTCTCAGCTAAAGCACTCCTATGCGAAGACTTATAATCTCTCTTCAAGTTGTCACCTATAGTGGTTGGCAAGGTTTTCGACTTTAAAACCAACTGTCTCTCCTAGGTAAAAAGTTGTTTAAGCTTAGTCACCAGGGGGAGTATTTCATCATTGAGGTGAGCAAGCCTGCATATTCGTCTTGCTATACCATTTCCTTTTCTGTATTGATGAAGGTTTAGCATACCTAGCCCACTTTGTCAGGCAATTGCATTTCAAAAAGTCCCTCACTATCATGGTGTTGGCTTAGACCATTTTGGGTTTGGAATGGCATGGAAAAAGGCCACCTATGCACTCCATGTGGAGGTAGCTCCATCTTGCTTCAGGCACTTTACTTATTCATTGTTTTTTTTACTATTTTTCTTTTTGTATCATTTCCTAGCATTTTGATTTATCTTTACAGATATGACTCATGGAGCATCTGAAGTGTGTAGCGCCTCTATCAAAGTAGCAGCCCACCAAATCCATGCCCAAATATATGATCCCAATCAAGTACCCTTAGGTGTGAGGGAGTGATGTGAACTCTTTGAGAGTCCTAAAATCCATTGGATCATTCCTTAGTAGAAGATGAAGGTTTTTTGCCGTTCCAGAGAAAGGGGTTAAGTATTTGATCCTTCTTAGTTTTAGTGACATAACCTTAATCTTTGTTGCTTAGATTATTTGTCAATTTGGTAGAGATAGAGGGCACCTCATTTTAAACTCTCACTCCCCCATTCCCTTGTCTTTCTCTCCAGGCCATCCCATCTAAGAAGGAAATGGGGTGCAAACCATTTGACTACCTATGTTATAAAGTTAACCAGTAAGGATGTAAACAAAACTTACCTAGACTGGGCCATTATTATTCCAAGCACCCACTATGTGATTAGTAGAGAGCAGAGGAAGGATGAACATCGAAAGGAGAGTGTGGTCCATATGAAGAGCATGGTGTGGAAGAGGACAGATAATGAAGAGACATCTAATTCCACCCCTATGGAAAATAGAGAGTGACCCTCCATTAAATCTTGCGTGATATATTAAGCCCCTAAGCTATGGGCATAATGTTCTTTTTTTAAAAATTATCTCATTAGAACTAATACTTAACAAAATTAATGGATTATATTATTCTATCTAGTGTGCATTTTTTTTTCCATGCATTTTTTTGCTACCCTTAGATTTTTTTAATTATGTATTATATTGGATTGGATAAACCCTAACCGGCATTCAAATCATGTCTTCTTTTTTCTCATACACGCATCATGTTTTATTTTGTTTCCTTTCATTATTTTTGTTCGAAGAACTATAGGAACTAGGCACCCCTGAGGCCTAGCAACATGCTAACAACCATTGGAGCTAGTCACCCTTGGGGCCTAGCAACATGCTAATGATGCCGCTGGGCCTTGGCAGCAGTGCCTTTCATGCAACTGAGTTCTAGGAGCAGTACGTTTCATACCCCCTCCCTGTTGGCTCTTTTATCTGGATGATTTCAGAAGTGAAACTTCTTTAATTAGTCTAAATTGGTGAATTGGCTCCTCCTGAAATGATGTCTTTTACATAGTAAGGTTCGGTCCAATGACGCCTAAATTTTCCCCCAGGGTCCCTGATAAGTACCTGAATGGCCTTAACCCCTGCATCTCCTACCCTAATGCTTTGGAGATGCACTGTTAGGTTAATAAATTTTTCTGTTCTTTGTCACTACTTTAGTAGATGATGTAAGTGTTGTAACCATTTTTCATCAGTGCCTACTAGTCCTCCGGGTTAGGCTTGTATCCAATAGATTTTAGACACTTGCCCTTTAAGGGCGATCAAAACGATGGAATTTTTATTTCTATGGGGAGTATCACTACTGTTCCATACATATGAGAGAATAGTGTTGATCCCATGGACAATCTCATGGTTATCTAGCTTCCCTGCTATACAAATCGGATTTCCTTTAGCCAATCTTTTGTAATTCTTCGCCATCTTAGTTAAAGTGTTCTTGATATTTTTATTAGCCATTTCTATAACTTGTTTATTTACGGGATGTAGGTAGTGGACTATTGATGTTTTATTTTATACCACTCAAGCAACTTTACGATCAATTATAAGTTTATATAGCACTCTATAATGATAAACAATGCTGGTTGTTATAAAGTGTGCAACATTTTTCTCGTTGAAATAATCAATGGCATTGGTCCCCTCAAATGTCTTCTTACCTGTTATGTTGATTTCCAATATAGAGAACGACCATTGTAAGGTAAGTTTATATAACCTTTATCGGGGCAAGTGCTGAATTAAGATGTACTTTTGCCATTTTTCACACTTTTGAGTGAATTGGACACAGTCCAAGCCCTTTGTCGTCCAATAAGTTTTTAGACAAGAGAGGTCCGTTCATACGAGTTCTGCAATCACCTGCATGGATTTCCTCCATAAGGAGCTTTGCCTCTCAGCGTTTGCACATCATAAGTTAACACCATAAGTGGTCTTCCTATAGAGTATGCCATTACCTTGTATGAATTGCAAAGTAAATAGAGAATTGCTCTTTGGGCTCCTTTCGAGGAATTAAGAGCATATTCCCTTTCTAGTGGTAATTTAGGATGTCCGCATACCATAGCATGTTTCTTCATCCTCCTCTATTTTAAGATTATAAGCCCGCTTTCCTCTTCCATCCATTCTATTAGTCATTTCATATTCCGTACCTAGCACGGCAATCATGGATGAAAATTTTGCCAACATGCCCGCAAATTAGTTCTTCTCCTCAGGAGATAAGTGAACCTTAGTTCGTCAAAATGAGATATTATTTTTTTCCTCCGTCTAGTGATCAGGTTTATGATCAAATTCAAGTCCCCTTGCACATTTAGAATTTTGATTTGTAGAGTTGAGGTAGCTTGTATTCTTATAATACAAGCTTTATATTGGCCGCATTATTCATTACCCCAAAATCTAACTTAGTGAAGACTAGGATATGCAAACCTTGTGGTGATAATATTAAGATGCCAACCTCGTAACCTTTGTGTTTAGATGTACCATTGAAATACATTTTTGAAGTTTCATTTGCTATTGAGAAGATATCTTCATCGGGGAGATCGTAGTTTTCTTCCTCTTTGCTTAAGGGATGTCCACCAGAAAATTTAACACTGCTCTTCCTTTAATGCATTTTTTTTTCTTAGAATTCTAGTTGAAAATCATAGAGCAGTACGTTCTAGCATGAAATCCTCCCATGTTGAATGAGTTAAGATATAACATATTTCAATGGATCCATTTTGGTTACAGCCTTGACTTTATTGTTAAGTATATAGTGCTTAGACTTCTCGGTACTCATACAAGGGCTAGGCACATCTTTTCAATTTAAGTGTATCAAGCCTCATAATCGCAGAATTTCTTACTTAAGTAATATATGGTATTTATTTTCCTTCATTTTCTTGGGCTAGCAGCACACCGAATGTTGCTTCTATTGTTGTTAAGTAATAATGATAGTATCATCCTTTAGTGGTTATAGAATTAATGGCTTCACCAGATACTCTTTTGTTATGACAAAAGTCGTTTGGCGGGGCTCACGCCATTCTGTTTGTGATGTTTTCCTTAGTTCTTAAGGATTAGTTCATAACTCATTGTCAGTTTTTAAATGAAGTGACTAATGAATTACACATGCCCAGAGAAACCTTGGATCTGTTTCTCCATTTTAGAGCATAATATTTCAGTGATGGCCTTAATCTTACAAGGATTAACATTAACCACTCTTATGCTGACCACGTACCCTAAAAGCTTTCCCGAAGGTACATTTTTTATTGGTCCATATTGCATTTTGTATTTTCATGGTCTTTCGGAGAACTTTCTGAGAAGGGAGACACGTCTTTCCCAACTCTTTGACTTGATGATCATGTCATCTACATAAACGTCCACCCCTTACATCATTCTATGCAGCAAGATTTGGGTCGTTATTTTATAAGTTTTCCCTATGTTTGTTAGGCCAAAAAGCATCACGTCGTAGCAAAAAGTGCCCCATTGCACGACAAAAATGCTTCTTTTTTTTTCTTAAATCTTCTTTGGCCATCTTTTGGACTTGCCTTGTTTAAATCCCAGAAGTCCACATACATATGGACCTGTTCATCTTTCTTAGGCATTGGAATAAAGTTGGTTGCCATTTTGAAATATTTGCATACCCTTAGGAAGCCGCTATCTAATTGTTTTTGTATTTCCATTTTTATCTCCAAGGCCTTTGGGGTTTAATTCAATGAATTTTCTACTTAACATGCTTTGATTTTACATATATAGGTGATTTCTTGGCCTGTTCCAGGCATATCTTTGTAGGATCATGTAAAAACATCTTAAATTCTTTTAGAAGGTGAGTGAATTGCTCTTCTTCCTCAGGAGTCAAGGATGAACCAAATTTAAGTTTCTTTGGTTCTTCATCAGTTCTAATATTTATTATTACGGTTTCTTTAAGGATAACAATTTTATTACAATTTATTCATTAAACAATTTAGGGGGATAAGTTACCACTAATGCTAACACAAGAACCATACTCGAAAAGATTCATTTTTCTTTTGATAGAGTACATTAGTCTCAGCACAAATTGAATTAAGAAAAGGAGGAGACTCTTTCCTGTATGCTAAAACAAGGTGTGGCTTAAAATTGAAGTGTTTATTAGGCTCAGTAATAACATTGTTGCTCTTTTCAATAGTCAACTTAATCTGGTTCTTCCTGTTGTGGATGATTACATCATTTCAATGTGTCTTTCTTCATCAGCATCTGTGATAATCTCTATAGGATTAAAACCTTAGCCTACAACTACAAGCAATCATGCTTAACCTTCATACTTCCTTTTCCACACTTCAAATAGAAACTTAAAGTGGTCTTGGTTGACCTTATAAGTCCAGTCAATTTTAGACTGAGCATTATTAGTAAAGCATCACTCCACCTCTAGGTGAGTGCAGCCATGAATGATTTCAAATCCTCAGAAGACTTTGCTAAGGATGAGGATGTATGTTGGTTCAAAAACCCCATTGTAGGGTGTATCCTCTCTATCTTTTGTAAAAGTATTAATATGGCTTGGAAGTAATGGGGCATATTATATGAACAGATCTCGTTGTCTTCCATATGCTTTTTATGTTTTTCTTCTCGAATACGTAGTTGAAGCTCTTTAGGAGTGGGCTGATAGTCTAGGTCGAAAAGGTAAGCCAAAACGTTTACCTTCAGGAGAGGGGTGAGCATTCCTGACCTTTTCCTTTGTCAGGGTTTAGGCATATATCCTATATTCCTTATCATAACATTCACCTTCTTGCTTGATAAAAACTTAAAGTTAAGGGGGGCCTCATTTTTGCCACAATGATAGGGCATTTCTCGGCTACAAAATCCAAATCTCTATGTGTAATGCCCCGATCCTTCGCAAGTGATGAGCAATCACTAGGAACGACTTAAAGGGTCATTGGCTAGCCCCACAAATCACCACGCAACCTTCTTGGCATGTTTTATCCTCGCTCAGATCTAGGTTGAGAAACTTCCCACGGGGTCACCAATCATAAGATTTCTCCATAGCAAGCACGCTTAATTATGGGGTTCTGATTAGTGGGCTTCTAAAAATGAAGGCGCACCTTTAGTAATATAAGTAGTCACTTCAAATCCTTTAAGCTCCACACTGGGTGTTGCAATCACCTCCACTTGAAGTGCACAACGTCCTCGTTGTACCTCACTAACTAACCGACTTACAAGTTCGCGTGACTGGTGGTTCACTCTAGTATCTTTGCCCCACTAGGTGACTACCCAAGGCTCTCCTATCCCTTGGCACAGCACATAGTCACGGGTCATGACACTTATAAGAACTGTTTTAAGGATCATCGATTGGCCTCACAAACCAACACAAATCTTTCCGGCGTGCTTCGTCCTCGCTCACATACTACCCGAAAAACTTCCCAGGAGATTATCCATCCTAAGATTGCTCCACAACAAGCATGCTTAACTATGGAGTTCTTAAGAGTGGGCTTCCCGAAAAGGACGGTGCACCTTTGGTGGTATAAGTAGTCACTTCAAATCCTTTTAATCCACACTAAGGGGATTACATTCACCCCCACTTGAAGAACACAACGTCCTCATTGTGCCTTGATAAGCGACTGGCTTACTCATCCTCTTGACAAGCGGTCCAACCCAATATCTTTGCCCTACTAGATGACTGCTCAGGCTCTCCCATTCACTGGCGCTAGCTCGTCGTTGCATATCCGCTCTGATACCATATGTAAAACCCCAGCCCTTCGTGAATCGTGAGCAGTTGCTAGGAACGACTTAAAGGATCGTTAGCTGGCCCCCACAAATTAGCACAAGCCTTAGGGGCATGTTTTGTCCTTGCTCAAATGTAGCCTAAGAAACTTCTCAGGAAGTCACCCATCATAAGATTTCTCCCCAGCAAGTAGGCCTAATTGTGGGGTTCTTATAAGTGGGCTCCTGAAAAGGCAGATGCACCATTAGTGGTATGATTAGTCACTTTAAATCCTTTAAGCTACACATGAGGTGTTACACTATGTCATTTTCATCAAGCTCAACCTCTAAAATGGGAGCTTTCTTTTTAATGGTGATGATAATTGGATTGGCACTTATGGTACAAAAATCCCTTTAATATCACCTTAACTTTCTGGAGAAGGGTTGAGGGTATTGCTTTGTGGTCATACAACCATAGGCCACCAAGCAGGAGGTCGAAGATAGCCTAAATGTCTATAATTTGGAAGACTATTTATATTGTCCCAAATGTTATGTTGAGGGAGAAGTTGCTAAAACACTCCTGTGAGTATTGTCATAGGATCGTAAGCCTAGGGTTAAAGGCTCAACTCTAGTTCAATTATGCCTTATATTTTTACTGTTCTTAAGGACAATATGTTAACTGATGACCTATTATCCACTAAGGTCATTGGTGTAACTTCTTTCTACAGGCTATTGTAAGGTACAAAGCCCTGCTGTGTTTTATCCCTTCAAGCAAGAGGTGTATATTAACAAAAGTTGTGGTCAAAGGGTACCTTTCGGGTTAAAGAAACTGACAATGCCATATGGGTGGTCTACCATGGGACCTTCGTCTCCGTGAATGCCTTTAAAAAAGCCTCTCAATGGTTAATTGAGGAAGCTAAGAGCTTCCAAATGCTAATGCTAGCTTTTATCTTTTTCAGCATGGAGAGGATGGGGTCCTCTTGTGATTCTTGAGGTATCATTGGACTTAAACATTCTCCACCTTTAATCAAGTGTGGAACTTGGTAGCTCCTCCCATTATAGGTGAAATGTTATATTTCTGGCACTTCATCCCATTTCACAAAAGCAAATTCGATTAGGATGAGGGAAAGGAACCACCCTAGTGTCTTCTTAGTCATCCCTTAATACTATGTTGACTTCATCCCTAATGAGGAACAAAGGGTCAATTTCTTCTTCTGCGGTAAAGACCACAAGTAGAAAACTCAATTGGTTAGCCTGACTATGGCAGCATTTGGGATGGGTAGGGTTCCATTATCTATAAGATCTTGTATAACATGTATTGATCAACGGAATATCCATTCACATGGGGGTGATAGTTGCAATAGGCATTGATGTCATACTTCTCACCCCATTTTACCTCAAAAACATGGTGTGTTATTCCAATGGGCTTGAGGAAACATTGACTCTCAACTCTTTTGAGGGATTTTATGGGCTTCATTCTAGGTGCAGTGAAGACGCTTTAGGGGCGGCATGGTCTGGAGGATTCTATCATATTGATGTCAATTATTTTAGAGGCCACGGTGGCCTTCTTATCCTTAAAGGCATTTTTATTGCCTATAACATTTTGGCATTTCTTCTTCTACACATTGTCTAGCATCATGAAGTTATACAAATTGATTTAAAGTTGGAATCATAGATGTTAAGGATAATTGGACTCTACAGTCTTAATAAACATTTGGATCCATTCTTTCTCCTAGATACAACTTAGCATCAAAGATGCTTTTACTCTCTAATGAGGCAGAAAGTCTACGAAACTTTCCTTCTCCCCTTATTTTAGTAATTCCAAGTCATGAAATATTGTATGCTGCTCTATGTTGTAGCAATATTGTGATAACAATTCCTTGGTTAAACTTTCGCAAGTGCTAACTTGGTATGGGTCAAGGGAATGAAACCAACTACTCAATTTTCCCCTAAAATGAGACTGAACACTTAAGGAAAAAGGGTTTTATCTATGCCCTTCGGCCTTACGGCATTAATGAAGTTCCTCATATGAGAGGACGGGTTACCTAAGCCCGTGAATTTCAAGCTCTTAGGTAGGGGAAACCTGGTAAGCAACTTCACTTTTAACATTGGCGTCAATTGATTCCCAAATAATTGAGAATTTTTAAGAGCTATCCCAACTTATTAATCATTTGATTCGTTGGTGATAGATCTTCTACGTGGATCGAATGAATAGAGTGGACTTTGTCCTCTTTTTCATTTTCATCCTCATTTTGAGGAAAATGTTAATACGTCATTTTGGCAAAGTCACTTATGAGTTTTAGCGGCTCATTAACTCTAAGCTCAAATTGGGTTTCTATTTAGGCCATTAACTTAACCATACGAGTTGCATTTTGTTCAGCAGCACCGCTATCTTCCTTGTGATAATTCTACTAGATATTATTTCCTGCCATGGAATGGGAGCTTGTTCATGGAGGTCTCACTGAGCGACCCTTATGGTCCCTTCTCCAAGGCCACATTTTGCCTTCATAAGTCACAAAATTTTCTTTTTTTTATGGGGAAAAAAAGAATTGCCACCATATTTCGATTTATAAACTAGGGCATGTGAGAAGGAGAAAAAGGAGCCTTAAAACAACCTCAAGAATATCAGCATGGTCAAAGCTAAGATCTCAAGTTGTCCTTGAAGCTCGCGGGGATTGGGCGGAAGCATGCGACCATGACTTTGTCAGACCACTAGCTTTCTCCCAACAATTAATGCCTTGAAAGACATGACCTCTAAGCAACAATAATATCTTTAGTTAGACTATTATGGCATAACTCCTATCAATGTTGGCATGAATTCAACTATTGTTGGATTTTGTCCCTAATTTTTCTCAGGACACCATGTATTCCTTGTATAGCTCTGGTTCTTGGCAAAAAGGCTAATAGATCATAAACTTATTCTGAAAAAAGGACTCCCTTGACATATAAAAGGCAATAACAAAAAGCACTTAGCACTTATTGAAGATAATGATTCACATGAGGTTTGATTTTAAATCTATTTCCGAACACCACACATCAAAGTCAATGGTCATAATGTCGAAGTGGGACGGACTTGACTCCTTTTACCTTCAAAGTGGCGAACTTTGAAGAGTCACACAGTGGTTCTCCTTAGAGGCACTGATGCGGTTGAATGGAAAGCGGTCATAGTAGTAAAGAGTTCCACATGATTTTCAAGAGTAAAAGTATAATCCTAAGGGTGTACTTAACTAGGAGACACTCTATAAATTTTGAGATTTACAAGCTCGCGCACATTACAGAAAATTCTATATGATATAAATTTCAAACTAGAAACTAAAAATTTCAGTTGCATCCGTTTCTTTCAAGCCTTGCCTTTTGACCTACATTTCCCCGGTGGAGTTGCCTTGAAAGTTCGGATCATAGAGAGAGCGCGAATGCATTGTGTTGGCCTTCTTAGCCATCCCCCATGGTTAAACATAATAGGATGGAATGGTGATTTAATTTCATAGCATCATCGAGCACATTTTTAAAGGAAATGTATTAATCTTTTATTCTATATACATAATTTTTTGTTTTCATCAAATCCTTAAAACTAAAGGAACAATTAAGGGACATAGGATTTGAATTTTAAGATAAGAAGGGTTTTCCTTGGTGGATTATAATTCCTCAGATTATTGAATGGTGATTAAATAAATGATTCCACGTCTATGATCCATGGGAATGGATTAAGGGGTGAAGGTATGATCTAGTGGATGATCGAAAGCTACCATTAGGTTGGCAGCTTCAATAGTGGCCTCCACTAGAAATGAATATATTAAAATTTTTATTTTGCAGTTCCATACGATAGAAATTTTTTAAAATAATTAATTAGCCTTGTTTAATGAGGCATCTAACAAGAAGAACATTTTTTTGTGACCACTTATTAGCAATTCATCTTGGAAAGAATTGAAATGTACAAAATGTAATAAAGATAGTTGGTAATTTTATTATGAACATATTTGTATGTTATGAAAATAAAAGCATGAAGAACAAAATCATGGAGGATTGACCTATGTCGGCAAGCACACAGGTAATATAGTTTAGAAAAGATATCGTTCCCACAGAGACCAATTGTAGTTTGTTGAGTTTTATCCTATAAAAGTGCTAAGCAAGCAAATTTCAAGTCAGACTTTGAATGACACTATAATCTAACTAAAAAATTCAATCAATTTCAGACATCTAGGGAACTGTTTCACCTAGTAAAGACGTGGATCAATGGAATATAACATGTAGTTGATCTATAATGGGAGATTAAAAGGAGCACAATCGCATTTAGAATACAATCTTTTCTTTTGAAATAAACTGAATTGCCTAAACTAACCAATTGTCATTTTTCCAATGTCCTTATTTAGTCTAAGCTATGGATTGTTTATGGCTAAAGGTCCTATTGACAATCGAATCTTTCTCAAGTATTACTAAGTCAAGTCCTATCTTGTTGGTTAAATAGCACATTTCACCTTTCGGTCCTTCACTTAACTATTTAGAATTAGCAAGTAAATTTGGCCAAAATTCACCCACAATAATTTTGCACACAAGATAGAATTCAACCATATTCCATTCAAGGACAAGCATAACTAAATAAAAATGAGAGATTCTAACATTAAAACTTGGCTAACAATCCCTAGATTGAGAAAACTACTCACACATATTTAAAATAAGAACAACTAGGTTTGAGAGAAGAAAATTAGCACAATTTGAGATCCTTCAAGGGTTTCCCCACTCTGCAAGCACTTCAAATAGCAAGCAGTTCTTCATGATTTACATTCGAAACAAACTAGAAATCTAAAACTAAAATTAGAAAATGGAAAAGAATGAAAAAGATAAGAGAGTAGGAGTTCTCTTTTGTTGTGTATCCTCCAAATCTATTTCCAAATGGTTCTATTTAAAGAAGAATACAATCAATCTTAGCCACATGATGAACAAAAACGAAGAGACTTGCAGTTAGTGTCTCACCACAAACCGTGGCCTTCACAGATTGTCTGTGGTGATCTATGTCTCGACATTCTTCTGTTATTTCTTCCTTCCACGGGCACAGTAACTTAGGGGTGTTCGTAGGGGGTCAAGCTACACTCATTTATGGTCATATTTGCAGTA
This sequence comes from Carnegiea gigantea, assembly GCA_029747015.1. Taxonomy (NCBI): domain Eukaryota; kingdom Viridiplantae; phylum Streptophyta; class Magnoliopsida; order Caryophyllales; family Cactaceae; genus Carnegiea; species Carnegiea gigantea. The sequence goes on from JAKOGI010000312.1 coordinate 310,355, forward strand.
AAAGGGTCTTAAAACCTACAAAACACAGAAAAGAACTATATTCGAGCATAAAATAGAAAAAGGAGTGCATAATATATCATAAAACATATAATTCTCATTAAAAATGGCCAAAATGACCTCAAAATGTAGTGCATTTTAAGGACTTATCAAACTTCCTCATGCTTAAACCGTTGCTGGTCCTCAGGCAGACATCACTAGCAACATCACTAGCAACATCAATAGCCAAATCAACCCAAGAAGTTTAGCGCAAAAGTAATTAAAAACTTTTACAAACAGATAGGAGAAAGAAATTTTCGAAAAAGTGAGAACTATCACATCAAAATATTAAATCAATCGCTTAAATCAACTTGAAAAATCATATTGGCATATCACAACAAGTAGAGCTAAAAGAATCAATAGAACCTCACTTGAGGGATGAGGCACTCATCACTCATGTGTTTAAAGTAAAATGCGGTTCTCTCAAATCTCATTCTATAGAACCAAATCAACCTTAAGCTACTTGATAAGACTATTTAAGGGTTGTAATAGGACAAATGGATAAAGGTAAAGAGGGAACAAACATTTTGGGACTTATGGAGTTAAAAGCCAAAGATTAAGAGCATAAACCATCATCTACTAACTAAAACATATCCCTCAAGCATATAAATCTCAAAATATCAACAACTTCCTCAAGTGAGAGCACAAGAGAAAGTGCTTAAAATATAAGACCAATGTGAAATCCTTTTATTTCATCTTTTTTTTTCCTTCTTTTTGTGTGTTTTTTTGTTGCTTCCTCTTTTCTTACGTTTTCAACAAACATTTATTTTAACACCTTTGGTGTGGGAGGGTTTTTTTAGGGTATCAAAGAGAAGGATCATGGCCAAGGAGACCATCCACTTGTCAACACGTTTCTTGCAACTCACAAAACATAACTCAATTAACTTTGAAGGGAAAATAAAACAAGAATCCCTTATCACGTCCAACCAATCCACAATATCTATAAAATGTTATTATCCACAAATTTAACACCCCAAATTCCTAATTACTTTCTTTGTTACTAATTATTAACCTACGTGGCAGCGGAACCTTATTTGGGGGGTGTTACCACCGTTTTTCCTTCTTGGAAACACCAGGTTGTGAATCAATAGCAATTAATACAAAAATTCTTCAATAATACTTCAACTTAAAGGATTCAGTTACCAAAGCGCAATTACTAAACTAAAAACAATTGTTCATTAAAATCTCTTCTCTAACAACTAAAGGTGGTATCCTTCAGCTTAAGCGTTGGGGCCTCGCTCTACCTTTGGTCCCTCGATCCCATGCACCACTAGTTCACCTAAAAACAAAATATTTTACAAAGGTGAGATGAACTTAGTAAACAATCACCCCTAATAGTCAAACTATACACAAAAATTCATTTTTAAAACATTTTTAGGGGTAGGGGAACAACATTACCACACCTATACATTTTCCATTAATGTAACCGTCCAGACTTGCATGTTCTCAGTGATGCACACATACATCCTTATAACAATCAGGTTTAAAGGTAAGCGACCTCACTGAGTCTCATGGCCTGCGCCTGGGTTTAATGCAACCGCTTAACTCAACCATGGCCTACCCCCGACTAGGTCGGTTACTGTTTAACCATTTCCTGGCCTACCATTATCGTGGATGGTCACCGCTAACATGGCCCACATCCCAACAAAGCACGTGGCTACTCACATTCATGCAGTATTTCTCGGGGAAGGACACTGGCCTTCAATCAACATAACCAGTTCACAGTCTCACCCATAATCGGCCTTTACTGTCACTGTTATGCTTTTCCAATTTAAGGTTAACTTGACATGCATAGTTCATGCAGATTCAAATTGATCCCCAAGGCATCACCATAATACACAACTTCCATTTTCTAACAAAAACATTCCAAGACACAACCCTATAGACATAGTAAACTCATGTGACCCCAACTACGCTTCACGTTTAGTTGATTCATGCCACAATTTCATATACCAGCATTTAAACCAATTCTTACCATAATCAATGTGCATAAAATTTTTCAAGCAACTCGGAGAAGGGTTAGGGCATGATTGTTACCTGGAATCCATACAATTTACGGGCTCGGCTACTAGTTTGGACTACTGCTCCACACATGGGCTAAAACATTACCCGCACTCAGTCCAAAACTTAATGGACCATAACTCTAGCCCCTACCCTACTTATAAAAAGTTTCCTATAATTTTTAGCCATGCCTAAGGTTCCCAACCGAAGACCGACTTTAGATCCAGATTCAACCAGAATCTGGGCCCGACTTCCAGAGCCTATAACTTTTGTTCCTGATGTCAGAATTTCAATTTCTTGCCTATTAAGAAAGGTCAGTCCATCCTCTACACTTCTTATGTTTAGGGTTTTATCAGACTCTGACCCAAACCAAGACATTTTCTAAATCTTCTCACGGTGCCACTAGCTATCCCGATCTGGACAGTCTCCAGTAATTCGGCCATAACTTGGGCTACACTACTCTGCTTTGTTCGATTCAAAAACTGGATTATACAGCACATCCTGACGCACCTACCTGAAAATGTCACGATTTTTGGAATACTGCCCTGTCTTGGCTGAAATCTAAAAGACACTGTATATGCAGCCCTTAAGCCTATAAGGTTCTGTCCATATTTTTCATTCCCAATCAATACCCTTTGCTCGGTTTTTCATAAAATCTCACTCATAACTAACCTGTGACAGTCCCAACAGCCCCATTCCCCCTCCCTCATAATCAAGTCGAATCAAGTTTGAAATCTTTAACTTAAACAATTATCATATAACACCTTTAGACTCACCTTGATGCGATTTCGGGAGAGGAGCGACTGAAACATCGCACGCTTGGAGGTTTGAATCTAAAAAGTCATTAAAACTCGTATTAAATGTTTCACACTTGAAATCTCGAATCAAAACCGTGAATTTAATGGTAAAACACCAGAAAAACTCAAACTTTTAGGGTTTGTATGCATAGGGTGCATGGGGGTGCACCCCACTTACCACCAAGAGATGGGGAAAGGCTTGCAGCTGGCGGTGGGGCGAGAGGGAGAGAGGGGGCATAGGGTTGATTGAGAGAGAGAGAGAGAGTGAGAGAAAAAGAGAGAGAGAGAGGTAGAGAGAGAAATTATTGTGAGGTTTTAGGGGGAAAAAGAAGGAAAAGAAAATTAAAAGGAGGTTTTCCTAGCTGATTGCTAGGGTAAGGAAAAGGAAGGGAATTTCTACATATTTTTTTTAAAGAAAAGAAAAGCTTTGCATAATTAGGGAAGGAAGATCTTAGATCAATTGTTAACTAACTGGATAATTAGTTGTTTATACCCAGAGGGGTAAATGTAAATATAAATGGGTGAATAATAAAAATACTATAAATAGGTAAAGAAATCTTCAGGCCTAGGAATGGTAACCAATGAGAAATCGAATAATGAATAAATCGGGAAAAAAAATAACCCGAATGAAATTTTCAATCCATACTTTAATGAAATAGGGTAAATGTAAAATATTCAAAATAAAACGTGGGAGAAAAGATTTAGATTGACTTGGATTATGAAGGTCGGTTTGCGTCACATGATTCTCCATATTTAAATTTCTGGAGTTTTACATACTACACCATTTAAGAAAGTTTCGTCCTCAAAACTTCACTAGACTGCGACACACTACCATTACAAAGATGAATTTCTGGGGTTTTACACACTGTCCCACTTAAGGAGTTTCATCCTCGAAAATTGTACGCACCTGGTCATAGGAGCAAGTGAGGGTATTTGTCTCACATCTCCTGCTTCGGTTCCCAGGTTACTTCCAACATCTCATGATTGGCCCAAAGGAGCTGGACCAAGGGCACCTTCTTCCTGCAAAGGTGCTTTTCTCGCCAATCCAGGATCTGCACCAGTTGCTCTTCATACGACAGGCCTCCCTGGAATTGTATGGGATCGGGCTCGACTATGTGCAAGGGATCTGGAATGTACTTCCGTAACTGTGACACATGGAACATATTGTGTACCCTTGGAAGTTTAGGCGGTAATACCAATAGGTATGCCATATCCTCAACTCTCTATATGATTGGATATGGGCCAATGTACCTCAGGCTGAGTTTCCCTGCCATACCAAATCTCGCGATTCCCTTGGTTGGTGAGACTCGAAGGAACACCTGATCTCCAACTTGGAATTCTAAGGGCCTACGTCTTCGATCGGCGTAGCTTTTCTAGGGGCTCTGAGCGGCTCTCATTCGTTCTTGGATCACCCTTATCTTATTAGTGGTGGCTTGGATTAATTTCGGCCTAATAGTCAGAGCTTCGTCTATCTCCTGCCAACAAAGCGGAGTTCTGTACCTCCTCTCATATAGTGCCTCATATGAGGCCATTCCAATACTTATGTTGTAACTGTTCTATGAGAACTCGATCAGCGCCAGCTGTTCGTCCCACGCTTTCTTAAAATCCAGGGTGCAAGCCCTCAGCATAGCTTCTAATGTCTAAATAGTGCATTCAGTCTACCCATCCATAGCTCTGTGAAAGGCAGTACTAAAGTGTAATAATGTCCCAAATGCCTCTTGTAGCTTCTGCCAGAAACTCTACGAAAATCTAGTGTCCCGATCCGACACTATGAAACTGGGTACCCCGTGTAATCGCACTATCTCCTCAAAGTATGCTCGAGCTAACTGGTCGAGGGTCCAAGTATTCCTCATGGCTATAAAATGTGCTGTTTTTGTGAGTCTATCCACTATAACCCAAATTACGTTATTCTTTCATTGAGTTAATGACAAGCCCACTACAAAATCCATGGATACCAAATCCCATTTCCACTCGGGGAAATCTAGGGTTTATAAGAGTCCCTCGGATCATTGGTGTTCGATTTTCACCCTCTAATAGATTAGGCACTTTGCCACATACTCAGCCACTACTTGTTTCATATTTCTCCACCAAAATGTCTGCTTCGGGTCCTTATATAGTTTATTTCCCCTAAGGTGCATCGAGTGTGGACTATTGTGAACCTCATCTAGGATTTTCTTTTTAGGTGCCTCTACTGCAGGAATACACACTCGGTTATGGAACCGTATGGTGCTATCTTCATGGATTACAAGCTCGGGTGCTCTTTTCACCAATATCGCTTCCCTGATCCGTTCCAGTTGAGGGTCCATAGCCTGTGCTACTCGAATCTCCTCTATGAGTGTCGGCTGTGCTTCCAAGGCGCAAAGTATAGGCTTGCCCTTTGGGGTGATTACGTTAAGTTCTAACTTCCAAAATTTCTCGCACAACTCATCCGGGAGTGCTAGCGAGCAGTTTACTGTCGGGTACAGTTGGCGGCTCAATCCATCCGCCACCACGTTAGCTTTCCCAGATGGTACTGGAAGTGGACGTCATAGTCCTTTAGGAACTTCAACCACTTTGTCTACCTTAGGTTTAGATCCTTTTACGAAAAGAGGTATTTCAGGCTTTGATGATTGGTGAAAACCTCGCAATGTACCACGTACAAGTAATGCCTCCAGATCTTAAGTGCAAACATGATGGCCGCTAACTCCAGGTTACGGGTCGAATAGTTCCCCTCATGAGTCCTCAGCTGTTGTGAAGCATAGGCTATAACGCGATCCTCCTGCATCAGTACACATCCCAACCCACTCCTAGAGGCATTGATATACACCATAAAATCCTTATCGGTGGTGGGTAAGGCCTGTATCGGCGCACTTGTCATTCATTTCTTAAACTCCTGGAATGCTTCCTTATATTGCTCTGTCCATTCATACTTAGTGACCTTCCTGGTCAAATTGGTGAGTGGGGTGGCGATCTTTGAGAAGTTTTGGACAAATCTATGATAGTACCCTGCCAAACCCAAGAAACCTCACTTCTGTCGCGTTCTTAGGTCTCGGCCAGCTTGTTACAGCCTCTAGCTTTTGGAGGTCCACCAATACTCCCTCGTTAGACACTATGTCCCAAAAATGCCACTTTATTCAACCAGAATTCACACTTTGAAAACTTGGCATATAACGCATTCTTCCTTGACACTTCCAGAGCTGTCCTTAGGTGGTAGGTATGCTCCTCTGGAGTCTTCGAGTAGATCAGTATATCGTCTATGAATACCACCACAAATTGGTCCAGATAGGGTTTGAAAACTCTATTCATGAGGTCCATGAATGCTACCGGAGCATTAATGAGGCCAAAGGGCACCACTACAAATTTATAATGTCCATATCGGTTACGGAAGGCAGTTTTAGATATGTCTTCGTCCTTGATTTGGAGGGTGGTACCCTGAACGAAGATCTATCTTAGAAAAAGTCCCCACACCTCTCAGTTGGTCAAAGAGATCATCTATTCTTGGTAGAGGGTAACGGCTCTTGGCCGTTATATTGTTCAGTTCCCTCTGGTCTATACATAGCCTCAGGGTTCTATCCTTCTTCTTCACAAACAACCCCATGGAGATGCACTGGGCTAAATATACCCTTTCTCTAATAGCTCGTCTAGTTGTGTCTTTAATTCCCTAGGTTCCAACAATGCCATATGGTAAAGCACCTTAGAGATGGGTATGGCTGGTGGTCAGATCGATGCAAAATTCTACTTCTCTAAGGGGTGGCATACAGAGGATTTCCTCTAGAAATACATATGGGAATTCCCTCACTACTGGAAGGTCTTCAAGGGAGGGTTCGGCACCCTTGGTCGTCACTAAGTTATATAGGAATCCCTCGCATCTTCTGTTTAACAGTTTATGGGCTTTCATCACAGAAATTAGTTTTACCCCCGCTCTAGGTCCTTTTGCCTTTATGCACCACGTTCTCCCCATTGGGTCCCCTTAGGGTGATCTTTCTTCTTGGACAGTCTATCTAGGCCTGATGTTTGGCTAACCAATCCATTTCCAGGGTGACCCCAAAGTCAGTTAACTCAAACCTATATAGGTCTGCCAAGAACTCATGCTCATACATTCTAATAAGGCAATCCTCATACAGTTCCTCACACCTTACAGTCTTTCCATTAGGAAGAATCATAGACGGCAAGGAAGATTTACGGATGGGAACTAGTTCTAATGTCTCAACCATTTTAACAGAAATAAAAGAGTACGTAGCACCCGAGTTAAATAAAACATCTACTGGCAAAGTTTGGATAGAAAAAGTACCCGTCACAACATTTGGAGTATCCTCCGCTTCCTCCTTGCGCATCACATAAACCCTGCCCCGATTTTTTCGGGGCGATTGGTTGGGAGGTCGAGCCTGAATCTGCTGAGGTGCCCGGTTCTACTGGTTGGGGTTAGCCTCCTACCCAACCCTGTTCTTATAAGGCTACTGGGGTTGCTGTCCCTATCCTTGTCCCTGTCTCCCATGACCTTAATCGGCAGGAGGTGGGGGATGTGGGCAATCTCGGATCTGGTGTTGAGGGCTCCCGTAGCAGAAACACCTCTTGACTGAATGACACTCTTGGGCGTAGTGCCCCAGCTTCCCGCAAGTGTTGTGGGCCACCTTAGGCCACGCATTGGGGTGCTAGCCTCCATGAGCGTTGTTGTTTGAGTAATGATTCCCCCTTCCTCTTAACTCCCCGTTGCTCATTGAAGTAATTACTCCTCTCCTTCATTGCCCTTTCAATGTTGGCCATACTATTATACAGGTTTATGTATGAGGTGTATTGGCATACTGACATCCTCTCCCTAATGGTAGGGTTGAGTCCAGCCTTAAACCAGTTCGTCTTAAGCCTCTCGTCAGCTACGAAGGCTGGGGTAAAATGAGAGAGCTCCACAAACTTCGAGGCATGTTTGAGTACGCTCATGCCCCCTGACTGTAACTGCATGAATTCATTCTCGTTGGCTTTCTAGAGGGAGAAGGGATAGAAATGATTCTTAATCAATTCCTTGAACTTGCTCCAGTTAAAACCAGGCTCGTGCTGCCTTTCCCTCACTATGGCCCCCCATAGGTCGGGCTTATCCTTCAGGTAGAACACTGCAAAACCCACCTTCCACTCCTTAGGCCATTAGAGTGTATTGAACGTCTTTTTCATGCCCATAATCCAGTTCTCGAAGGTTTTGGGGTTAGGGGTGCCATCGTAGATGGATGGGTTATAGCTCGCGAATCTCTTGAACATATAGGAGTTATCCTCCTCAACATTCTTCTTCCTGACTTCCATCAGCTTCTGCAGTTGTTCTTTCTAGAGTCACAGTTGCTGTCCCTGCTTCTGTAGCAACTCCAGTAGTAGGAGGTTAGCAAGGTTTGCTCCAGTAGGTGGATTGGTCTCCTCCACCTGACTGCAAGATCTGTACCCATTCCTGGGGCGTAGAGCTTCCAGCCGTTCCCTGAAGGTCGACATGGGGATCTCCAGGTTCACAGGGACTCTCGTAACGGGATGAGGCCCGTTTTCAGATTCGTCGTTGTTTCCTGCCATCCTGTTCGAGAAATTAGTTGGGTTTAGTTCCTCTCCTAATAGTTCAAACTCTACGTACTACTAGAGTTCAATAACATATGACATGCTAGTGCATCATGTAACATTTGATAGGCTTTTAATCACATCACATTGCCACATTCACATGGTGTAAAACCCTAAAAAATTCATCGTGGAGAATCAAGGTCATGATGGACCGACCTGGACCTGGGTCATGTCAAGGGAGTTTTGAATATCTATTTCGCTCAAGAAAAAACTTTGGATTCAATCAAACAACATTTTCTTTTTAGTACGTTATTTTCTATCGTAAACATCGCTATTTTCGGGTCAACCTTTCGTTATTTTCCATAGCTTTTTGAAAAAATAAATGTATTTTTGGACTGATCATGTATTTCTGAACTGACCCCCTCCTTTTTCCCCCTTGGCCGTGTATATATATATATATATATATATATATATATATATATATATATAATAATTAACCTACTCCTAGAAGGGGTAGAACTCCCCACTCACCCCACCTCCCTCCCTTCCTCTAAAATTCAAAAATTTAACCTAAACTACCCACACCCACTATCCCTATCTCACGCCTCACTCTCTCTCACGGCTCCCTTTTCACATCCTCCCTCTCTTTCTTCCTCCACCCTAGAACCACCATCACATACACCAAACAACCACCAAGCCGCCGCCATCTCTTTTGCTTTCAAAACAAAGGAAAAAGAGGAGAAGATCGAGCATGTTTGAAGAACTTCACCCTTCTCCTCTTCTCTTTTGATTTTTGATCGTTTTAGTTGAAATCACAAGGTTTAATTCAAGTCTAATGTTTTCTTTCAGCTTTCTCGGCATTAAATTTGAGTGAAGGCGGCATTCCCATCGAATTGAACTCGAACCCGATCCAAGGTATTTTGCCATGATGTTTTTAATATCGTTTTAATTTTAGTTTTGGTAAAGAAGGGATTCTTTTGGCATGATTGGGTTTGGGTAAGGGTTTAATGATATTGTTGAGAATGGATAAGTTTTTGGTGCACTAAAACTGGGCAAAAACCGTGCATAAGAGAAAGGAGAAAAATACTCAGATTCATCTCTGTTTTTCCCGGACTTTGGAAGTTCGTGAGAATTAATCTAGCTGTTCAAAAATTCTAAATTTTTATGGTAGATGGATTGGAATGTGAAATTACGTGGGTTTTTGAAACAAGTGAATCGGAGTTAAAAGGAAGAACTTATGGCTGAAATACCGAACCCTGTAAAAATCAAGGCTGTTGGTGTAGGTTTGGGTATTTGAAGTTTTTGACCTAGTTACTGTTCGATTTGGTAAAAACTCTAAACATGAAAGTTGTAGTACGCAAAATTAGCTTTTAAGTTGAGGAAGAGGTCGATTTTTGGAGGTCGGGAGAAAACATTATGAATTTTGGAAGTGAGGTTAAAAACCTAGGCAAAAAATTAGGAAGCTGTAACTGGGACTGTTGCAACCACGGATTTGGGAAAATTTCCTGGGTCAGAATTGGTTCATGAAATTTATTGGGTGTGAACTTCTGGATGTAACGAAAATTCATGTTTTAGAATCGGACCGTTTCGAGTAGCATACACCAAGATACAATAAATTCTTCAAGGAAGGGTCATGGGAAAACAGTCACTGACAGTTCTGAAATAACTCAGAGTATGACCTAGTTCGGGGCAGAACTGGGCCAAACCCCGAACACAGAAAATGTAGGGGACGATTTGAGGTTTCGGGATCGACCTAGAACACTGAATTTGGACATCGGAAACAAGAGTTATAGCCGCTGAAAGTTGCACCAGGATCTGGCCAATTGACCCTTAACTAGGGGTAAGGATGGGTTGAACTAAAAAGTTAGAGATATGTCATAAAAAGAAAAAAAAAAATTTTTTTAGGAGGACCAAAATGTCCTAATTAAATGTGGACTGATTGTGGGCTATACATGGGCCAGGTGCGGACCAGTGAGCCTATTGTTAAGTAACCGAGCCCGTAAACTGTATGGTAACCAGGTGACAATCATGCCCTAACCTTTCCCTGTGTGGCTCAACTGCGAATGTTTTGGAACGTGAGTAAGAATTTCTGGCTTTACTATTCAAACTGAAGGAACATTGAATCATGAATTTTAAAATAAAGGCATGATGGAAACAGTGCGTTGTGTATGTTCTGAAAAATTGACACTTGCTATGTTAAGGAATTCGAAACATAATGTGATTTCGAGTAGAGACATAAACTTTCATTGTGTTGCTATGGGAAAGGTGCTTAAAATTGAATGAACTGATTGTGCTATGTTGACTCCAGTAAGGAGTAAGAACCTGTTAATTAAAAAGGACTGAATGGGGCGAGTTTCATGCATTTGAATGAGTTGAAGGCCATAGCCTTCCTCCGATAATAAATGCATGCATGTGAGCAACCACGTGCTCGGTTGAGACGTGGGCTGAGTTATCGGTAACCACCTATGCTGGTGGTAGGCCAGGAACAGTTAAGCGGTAACCGTTTCAGTAGCGGTAGGCCAGGAATGAGTTAAACGGCTGCACTGTGATAAGTGCAGGCCATGAGACCCACCGGGGTCGCTCCCCCAAAATCGAATGAAAACTGATGATTGTTGAACTGAACTGTGGAAGTGTGATTCTAAAAAGATAAGGAAGGAAGTGTGATAACGGCTTGTGTGCTTGAAAGATGTTTTGCTATCCCTTCCCCTTAAAATTTTTTCAAAATGAATTTGTGTGCGTGTTTGACTGTTAGGGGTGCTTGTTACTGAGTTTATCTCACGTTTATAAAATGTTTTGTTTTCAGGTGATATGAGTAGGCCAGGGGCTGGGGATGTCAAATTAGTGTGAGGCACGAATGCTGCAAGACTATAAGTTAGGGTTGGATGGTGATGAACAGTAGTTATTACTAGTTGTTATTTTGGATTTGGTTGGATGTAGTCTTCTTTGTATTGAATACTTTCCCTTTTGCTTGTTTTATAAGACTCAATATCTAGCCTGGTATTTCTAAGAAAGAGATACGGTGGTAACACCCCGCTAGGTTGACCCGCTGCCTTTGAGGCTGTGTGGCCTTAAACATAGAACTAGAAATCGGGGGGCATTATAAAGTGGTGTCAGAGCCCAGGTTGACTGACCTGAAGCTCGCTTAAGAGATGAAAAGAGTAATAATAACGTATAACCCAAAGTCTAGTGGACATGAGGACTGCTTGGAATGTGAGTGTAGATGGGAAGGGAATGTGTTTATGCATGTCCTTGCTTCTTATGTGTTGTATATGTCTGATATGGGCCTGTTATTGACTAGGATGAACAACGATCGTCACTGTGGGTCTATGAGACGGCAGTGCCGCTACCAGAGGTTAGGAAAACTGCCTGGGGAGAGTTTGGAGAGCCAGCTAGAACGAGTGGAGATCTTCTTCTTTGCGAGATTAGCTGAGGTTCCTAATGATTGTTTGAGGTTTAGCCAGAACCAAACCTTCTTTTTCCTCCTGACTCCGTTAAGGGATCCTATGTGGCACTACAGGATCAACCAGTTACACCCAAAAAGGAGACCTATTGAAATTCCTGGGGATGCTGTCTTTATGAGTGGGAACCCATGGAAATGACCCTAAATGAGTTGGTGGATTATCTCATAGACGTAGGACCCTACGAGGAGCTACCCACCCCTGATTCTGAGGATGCAACCCCAACCCCATCCCTTGTAGAGGACACTGAGGAGTCCGAAGATGAGAGAGAGCCAAGGGTTGAGGAATATAGAGAGGATAGTGAGGGTGAGGGTAAATCAGAGGAAGACCCTGAAGAGGACCCCATGGAAGAGGAGGAACCCATGGAGGAAGATCCCAAGGAAGATCCTGAGGAGGATCCCGAGGAGGATCCTGAGGAGGATCCCGAGGACCCCGAGGAAGACCCTGAGGGAGACTCCGAGATTAGCGAAGAGCAACTGATGAGTGCTGAGGACTTAGAGGGAGACTAAGGAGAGGAAGAGAGGAATCACCCCGCCCAGGACGAGCAAACCAGTAGCTCAAGGGAAGTAGAGTAAAGGATAAACTCCTTATAGGGAAGAGCCGAGCGCGAGGTGGGAATGAACCTTTGGAAGCGAGGCAAGTGCGGCCGAATGTGTAGGGGCACCTGCCCACTGGACAACCCCAACCACTGAGAGCTGGAAGCCTTAGGAGGCTGTTTTCTTTTTTTTTTTTTCCCCTTTTCTTGCCTTTTCTTTTTTTCCTAGCACAAGTAATAGTAGCGTTATTGTTTTTCTTTTGTTGTAATAAGGCTACTGTGGCTATTAGGATTAAGCATTGTGATGCAATGAAAGTATTGATGTGGAACCTGGATGGAAACTGAAAAATCTTATGCAATGAAGTTGTTTTGATGATTTAAATCCCTGTGTACCTGATTATCAAAGATGTGTGCTATGCGAATGTACTGCTAGTATGATATGAGATACCTGAATTTGATGTGATGTGCTCTGAATGCGATGTTATGCTATGAACAAGTTCTGAGAACTTTTATACAATGCACTGGCATGTACTATGTTATTGGAACTGAGTAAAATATATGATGTGAACTATTAGGAGAGGAACTAAACCCTACTCAAAAACCCTCCCTGCTGTCTGTGATGCTCTCTGACAGGAAAACTGTGTCGTGCGAGGAGCTATATGAGGGTCATCCTGTGAAAATGTATGAATGTGAATTCCCAGCGAACCTGTATAAGTTTGAGTTGACGAACTTTGGGATTATCTTGGGAATGGATTGGGTTTCTAGCTATCAAGCTCAAATAGACTGTTCTAAACAAAAGATCACCCTGAGAGGGCCTAATGGAGAAACGGTAGCGCATGGGGGCCAGAGGCCCAGAATGGGAATAAGGTTAGTGTCAGCGTTAGGAGCTTATAAGCTGTTGGGTAAGGGATGTCAAGGGTTCCTGTGTCACGCAGTCAAAACCGAGAGTGCGGGCCCTTCCTTAGAAGACATCCCTGTAGCGAAAGAATTCCCAGACATATTCCCCGATGAAATTCCTGGAATGCCACCTCTTAGAGAGGTGGAGTTTTGTATAGACCTGACCCCCGGAGCCACCCCTATTTCCAAGGCACCTTATCGGATGGCGCCAGCTGAGCTTAAGGAATTGAAGTTACAGTTGGAGGAACTTCTAGAGAAGGGTTACATTCGCCCTAGTACGTCTCCATGGGGAGCCCCGGTCTTATTTGTGAAGAAGAAGGATGAGACCTTGAGGTTGTGTATAGACTACCGGGAGTTAAATAAGATAACGGTTAAGAACCGCTATCCCCTGCTCAGAATAGACGACTTATTTGACCAACTTCGGGGCGCGGGAACCTTTTTCAAAATTGACCTCCGATCGGGGTACCATTAACTCCGAATCAAGGATGAGGATATACCCAAAACGGCATTTTGTACCCAATACTACCACTATGAGTTCGTAGTGATGCTTGTTCGGCCTCACCAACGCACCAGCAGCATTCATGGACCTTATGAACAGGGTCTTTAAACCCTACCTGGATGAATTTGTGGTGGTCTTTATTGACGACATTCTTATCTGTTCGGGAACTCCAGATGAGCACACTCACCACCTACAAATAGCCCTGGAAGTGTTACGGAGAAACGAGTTGTATGCCAAATTCTCAAAGTGTGAGTTTTGGTTAGAGAAGGTTACTTTCTTAGGTCATGTAATTTCTAGCGAGGGAGTATCGGTGGACCCTCAAAAGATTGAAGCGGTTACAAACTGGCCCAGACCTAAGTTTTCTAGGTTTAGCGGGGTATTATCGTCGATTTGTACAAAACTTTTTGAAGAGCGCCACTCCGCTTACCAATTTGTCTAGAAAGATCACCAAGTATGAGTAGACGGAAAAGTGTGAGGAAGCTTTCAGGAGCTTAAGAAGCGACTCACGAGTGCGCCGATACTAGCCCTGCCTACTGCAGATCAGGATTTTGTGGTGTATAGTGATGCCTCCAGGAATGTATTGAGGTGTGTATTAATGTAAGATGGTCGTGTTATAGCGTATGCTTCGCGACAGTTGAAGACACATGAGCGGAGTTACCCGACCCATGATTTAGAATAAGCGGTGGTGGTATTCGCTCTCAAAATCTGGAGACATTACTTGTATAGTGTTCGCTGTGAGGTGCTTACCGACCATCAAAGTCTGAAGTATCTATTGTCACAAAAGGATCTGAATCTGAGGCAGACTAGGTAGCTCGAATTCCTAAAAGACTATGACATCCATTTCCAGTACCACCCAGGAAAGGCCAACGTAGTGGCGGATGCATTGAGTCATAGGCCGTACCCGACATTGAGTGGATTAATAGCGCTTCCGGATGATCTGTGTAAGGAATTTAGGAGGTTAGAGCTTAATGTAGTTACCCAAGGGACTAAACCTATGCTTTACACCCTGGAGGTACAACCTACCCTCATAGAAGAAATACGAATGGCGCAGGCCACCGACCCTCAGCTCGAGCGGATAAGAGATGAGATATTGGCAGGAGAAGCACCGGGATTCGTAATCCATGAGGATGATACCATCCGATTCCACAATCGGGTGTGCGTTCCAGCCGTGGAGGAGTTGAAAAGGAAAATCCTGGACGAGGGGCACAATACTCCACACTCGGTACACCCTGGGGTTAGTAAGCTGTATAAAGACCTGAAGCAGACGTTTTGGTGGAGTAATATAAAGCGCGAAGTAGCTGATTATGCAGCAAGGTGCGTGACTTGCCAGCGAGTGAAGATAGAACATCAGCGATCGGTGAGACTTTTACAGCTGCTGGATGTCCCTAAGTGGAAATGGGACTCCATATCTATGGATTTTATCATAGGTTTGCCGTTGACTCAACGGAAACATAATGCGATTTAGGTCATAGTGGATAGGCTAACAAAGTCAGCGCATTTTGTTGCCATACGAAACACATGGACCTTGGATCAACTAGCCCGAGCATACCTCGAGGAAATAGTGCGGTTGCATAGGGTACCTAGTTCCATAGTATCAGATCGAGATACCCGATTCCAATTGGGATTCTGGCAGAAACTGTAGGAAGCGTTCGGAACGTTGCTACGCTTTAGTACTACGTTTCACGCCGCAACCGATGGCTAGACAGAACGTACCATCCAAACCTTGGAGGATATACTATGTGCTTGCGTTTTACACTTTAAAGGAGCATGGGACGAACAGCTGGCCCTGATCGAATTCTCTTACAACAATAGTTACCACACGAGCATTGGTATGGCTCCGCACAAGGCTTTGTATGGGAGAAAGTGCAGAACCCCGTTCTATTGGCAGGAGATTGACGAGGCCTTGACTATAGGACCAGAGTTAATCCAAGCCACTACGGACAAAATAATGTTAATTCAGGAATGAATAAGAGCTACCCAGAGCCGCCAGAAAAGTCATGCCGATCATAGGCATAGACCCCTTGAATTCCAGGTTGGGCATCAGGTATTGCTTCGAGTTTCTCCAATCAAGGGTGTTGCAAGATTTGGGAAAGCGGGGAAGCTTAACCCGAGGTACATCGGACCATATCCGGTTGTACAAAGGATTGGAGAGGTAGCCTACCGACCAGAGCTACCGACTGAACTCCATAGGGCACATGATGTGTTCCATGTGTCGCAGTTATGCAAATATATCCCAGACCCCTCGCATGTCATTGAACCCGACCCTATACAGCTTCAGGAAGACTTATCATATGAGGAACAGCCTGTTCGAATCCTAGATCGATGGGAAAAGCATCTTCGGAAAAAGATGGTGCCCCTGGTAAGGGTCATTTGGGCCAACCACGAGACGTCAGAAGCCACCTGGGAGCCGAAGCAGGAGATGCGAGATAAGTAACCCCATTTGTTTCTGTGATCAGGTGTGTAGTGGTTTCGGGGACGAACCCTTTTAAGTAGAGTGAAATGTAAAACCCTGAGAATTCTGAGTCGGACAGAAAGTCAGATTGATGGTGTCAGGGTGTCACGACCCAGTGAGGAGGACGAAACCTTTCTAAGTGGGGTAGTATGTAAAACCCCAGAAAATTCGTTGTGGAGAATCAAGGTCAGGATGGACTGACCTGGACCCGGGTCATATCAATAGAGTTTTGAATATCTATTTTGCTCAAGAAAAAACTTTGGATTCAGTCAAACAACTTTTTCTTTTTAGTACATTATTTTCTATCGTAAACATCGCTATTTCCGGGTCAACCTTTCGTTATTTTCCATACCTTTTTGGGAAAAAAAAATGTATTTTTGGACCGATCATGCATTTCTGGACCAACCCCCTCCTTTTTTCCCCCCTTGGCTGTGTATATATATAAAAATAATAATAATTAACCTACTCCTAGAAGGGGTAGAACTCCCCACTCACCCCACTTCCCTCCCTACCTCTTAAATTCAAAAATTTAACCTAAACTACCCACACCCACTATCCCCATCTCACGCCTCACTCTCTCTCACGGCTCCCTTTTTACATCCTCCCTCTCTTTCTTCCTCCACCCTAGAACCACCCTCACATACACCAAGCAACCACCAAGCCGCCGCCATCTCCTTTGCGCTTTCAAAACAAAGGAAAAAGAGGAGAAGATCGAGCATGTTTGAAGTACTTCACCCTTCTCCTCTTCTCTTTTGATTTTTGATCATTTTAGTTGAAATCACTAGGTTTAATTCAAGTCTAATGTCTTCTTTCAGCTTTCTCGGCATTAAATTTGAGTAAAGGGGCGTTCCCATCGAATTGAACTCAAAACGGATCCAAGGTATTTTGGCACGATGTTTTTAATATCGTTTTAATTTTAGTTTTGGTAAAGAAGGGATTCTTTTGGCATGATTGGGTCTGGGTAAGGGTTTAATGATGTTGTTGAGAATGGATAAATTTTTGGTACACCAAAACTGGGCAAAAACTGTGCATAAGAGAGAGGAGAAAAATACCTAGATTCATCCCTGTTTTACCCTGACTTTGGAAGTTCGTGGCAATTAATCTAGTTGTTGAAAAATTCTAAATTTTTATGGTAGATGGATTAGAATGAGGAAATTATGTGGGTTTTTGAAACAAGTGAATCGGAGTTAAAAGGAAGAACTTATGGCTGAAATACCGAACCCTGTAAAAATCAAGGCTGTTGATGTAGGTTTCAGTTTTTGAAGTTTTTGCCCTAGTTACTGTTCGATTTTGTGAAACCTCTAAACATGAAATTGTAGCACACAAAATTATCTTTCCAAGTTGAGGAAGAGGTCGATTTTTGGAGGTAAGGAGAGAATGTTATGAATTTTGGAATTGAGGTTAAAAACCAGGGCAAAAAATTGGGAAGCTGAAACTGGGACTGTTGCAACCACGGATTTGACAAAATTCCCTGGGTCAGAATTGGTTCATGAAATTTATTGGTTGTGAACTTCTAGATGTAATGAAAATTCCCGTTTTGGAATCGGACCGTTTCGAGTAGCATAGCCCAAGATACTATAAATTCTTCAAGGGACGGTTATGGGAAAATAGTCACTGACAGTTTTGAAATAACTGAGATTATTACTTAGTTTGGGACAGAGCCGGGCCAAACTCCGAACACAGAAAATGTAGGGGATAACTTAAGGTTTTGGGATCGACCTAGAACACTGAATTTGGACATCGGAAACAAGAGTTATAGCTGCTGAAAGTCGCACCTAGAATCTAACCAATTGACCCTTAACTAGGGTTAAGGATGGGTTGAACAAAAAAGTTAGAGAAATGTTGTAAAAAGAAAAAAAAATTTTTTTTTTTTGGGAGGACCAAGATGTCCTAAATTAAATATGGACTGATTGTGGACTATATCTGTGCCAGGTGCGGGCCAGTGAACCTATTGTTAAGTAACCGAGCCCGCAAACTGTACGGTAACCAGGTAACAATCATGCCCTAACCCTTCCCTGTGTGGCTCAACTGCGAATGTTTTGGAACGTAAGTAAGAATTTCTGGCTTTACTATTCAAACTGAAGGAACATTGAATCATGAATTGAAAAATAAAGGCATGATGGAAACAGTGCGTTGTGTATGTTCTGAAAAATTGAAACTTGCTATGTTAAGGAAGTCGAAACATGATGTGATTTCGAGTAGAGACATAAACTTTCATTGTGTTGCTATAGGAAAGGTGCTTGAAATCGAATCAACTGATTGTGCTATGTTGACTCCAGTAAGGAGTAAGAACCTGTTAATTAAAAAGGACTGAGTGGGACGAGTTTCATGTGTTTGAATGAATTGAAGGCCATAGCCTTCCCCGGGTAATAAGTGCATGCATGCGAGCGGCCACGTGCTCAGTTGAGACGTGGGTCAGGTTATTGGTAACCACCTATGTTGGTGGTAGGCCAGGAACAGTTAAGTGGTAACTGCTTGAGTAGCAGTAGGCCAGGAATGAGTTAAACGGCAGCACTGTGATAAGCGCAGGCCATGAGACCCACTGGGGCGCTCCCACAAAACCGAGTGGAAATTTATGCATGTTGAACTGAACTGTGGAAGTGTGATTCTGAAAAGATAAGGAAGGAAGTGTGATAACGGCTTGTGTGCTTGAAAGATGTTTTGCTATCCCTTCCCCTTAAAATGTTTTCAAAATGAATTTGTGTGCGTATTTGACTGTTAGGGGTGCTTGTTACTGAGTTTATCTCACGTTTATAAAATGTTTCGTTTTCAGGTGATATGAGTAGGCTAGGGGCTTGGGATGTCAAATTAGTGTGAGGCACGAATGCTGTAAGACTATAAGTTACGGTTGGATGGTGATGAACAGTAGCTATTACTAGTTGTTATTTTGGATTTGGTTGGATGTAATCTTCTTTGTATTGAAGACTTTCCCTTTTGCTTATTTTATAAGACTCGGTATCTAGCCTGGTATTTCCAAGAAGGAGATACGACGGTAATACCTCGCTAGGTTGACCTGCTGCCTTTAAGGCTGCTTGGCCTTAAACATGGAACTAGAAATCGGGGGCCATCACACATGGTCTAGCCACCACATCACATGCTCATGCACTACATATCATATAGGCATCACGTTTATGTGATTCACATACTTCACAAATAAAGAGCACTGGTATTCAGATAACTCGAACGATTTCATTGCATAGAATTCAAAATCATAGGTGTTCCATACTAGTACTCTTCATTACATCCCAATTTCTAACTTTATTAGCCCACAGTGGCTTAACAACATAATAGAAAGATAACTAACGACATTGTCTTAGAAAACAAAACTTTCTAAACACTACGAGCTACTACTGGTTAGGGGCGTCCAATGGACAGGTATCCCTACACATTTGGCCATACGTGCCCCGCTCTCGGTGGGTCGCCCCAGTCTTATACTCACCCCTCTTCTCTGGTTTTCCTGCACATTTCACTCCACCCTTCCCTTCTCCTAATCCCCCTCAGGGTTCTCCCTCTCAAGAGCCTCCGTCTTGTTCTTGCTAAAGTCTCCCTCTAGGATCCTCTCTCTTCCATCGGTTCCTCCTCGCTAGGATCCTCCTCTTCCATCGGTTCCTCCTCGCTGGGGTCCTTCTTAGGATCCTCCTCCTCTATTGGACCCGCCTCCATAGGAACATCTCTATCATCCTTAGAGTCTCCTTCCTCATCAGTGAGCTCGTCTTCTGGGGGTGGGGCTGCTCCTCACTAACTGTGGGTATATGCTCCTGGTCGTGGGGTCCCTCCAGTCTCAGGTAATTTATTTGATAAACTACACTCATCCCTATAGGCTTCCAGTCACACCAACAACATTGCCCCAATGGGCAATGATCATAGGCCCGGGGGTACAACTCGTCAACTCAGTAGCGCCACTCAGGATCTCCCTTAAGGGTTAACAGCAGAAAGACAGCTCGGTTGTCTTGAATCCTTAGACAGCTATAGGGCACATCTTCTGTATACCTGGCTAATACCCATCTCACATGCCGAATGTGGTCCCACATAACCTGACCTAATCTCTTAGCTGTCTGCTCATGTAAAGAGGGACCTCCTACACAACCACAGTGCTAGGTACCCTCTATTCCTATACAAAGCAATTATACATAAGACATGTATCCATACAATAATGTGCATTTATTTAATACTATATGCACATGCATGCAACCCCTGCCCTTGCTACTCTCAATCTCCGAGTGTCCTTAGGTCTACGAGTTTTAGTATTTAGTCTCTTACAATCTTTTAGGCGAACCTTCAGGTCAATCAACCTGGCTCTGATTCCACTTTGTAGCACCCTGAATTTCTAATTACTTTCTTTATTATTAATTATTAACCTACGTGGCAGCGGAACCTAATTTGGGGGGTGTTACCGCCGTATTTCCTTCTTGGAAACACCAGGCTGTGTATTAATAGCAATTAATGCCAAAGGTCTTCAATAATACTTCAACTTAATGGATTCAGTTACCAAAGTATAATTACTAAACTAAAAACAATTATTCACTGCAATCTTTTCTCTAACAACTGAAGGTGGTGTCCTTTAGCTTAAGTGTCGGGGCCTCACTCTACCTTTGGTCCCCCAATCCCATCCACCATTAGTTCACCTGAAAACAAAACATTTTGCAAAGGTGAGATGAACTCAGTAAACAATAACCCCTAAAGTCAAACTACACATGCAAATTCATTTTTAAAATATTTTAAGGCTAGGGGAACAACATGACCACACCTATGCATTTTCTATTAATGTAACCGTCTAGACTTGCATGTTCTCAATGATGCACGCATACATCCTAAGATCTAATTATAACAATCAGGTCTAAAGGTGAACGACCCCAACGGGTCTCATGGCCTGCGCCTGGGTTTAACGCAGCTGCTTAACTCAACCATGGCCTGCTGCTGACCAGGGTGGTTACCGCTTAGCCATTTCCTGGCCTACCATCAACGTGAATGGTTACCGCTAACCTGTACCACGTCCCAACAAAACACATGGCCGCTCATATGCATGCACTTTTCCCAGGGAAGGCCATTGGCCTTCAATCAACATAACTAGTTCACAGTCTCACCCATAATCGGCCTTTACTATCGCTTTTCCAATTTAAGGTCAACTTAACATGTGTAGTTCATGCAGATTCAACCCGATCCCCAAGGTTGTAACTCCCTGAGTGTGGCTTAAAAGGATTGAAATGACTACTTATATCACCAAAAGGTGCACCTTTCTTTTCGGGAAGCTCACTCTTAAGAACTCCACAATTAAGCGTATTTGGGAGCAATCTTAGGATGGGTGACCTCCTGGGATGTTTCCCAAGCAGTGTGCAAGCGAGGATGAAGAATACCAGAAAGACTTGTGGCAATATGTGGGGCCATTTGACGATCCTAGAAGTCGCTCATGGCAATTGTCCGTGACCTGAGAGGGGATCAAGATGTTCCATCAAACTACTCCCAATCAACTATGAAACTCTATAGCCTTAGCTAAAAGGGTAAGACATGTATGTCACGAAAGATGATAACATAGGTTTTCATCAATAAACATAGCAAAGGCTCAAAGGGGTAGCAAGGGATAAGTCATTCATAGAAGGGTGGCTATTTAGTCAATGTAGCTCATAAAGTCAAAAATGCCTCAATCATGTTGCCTAAATGTGTATGCTAAATGTGATCTTGAACAAGAGTCAAAGCAAGTTTTAGAGACTTGAAATCTAGGAAAGAATCATACATGAAAAGAAATGTGAGACTAATGATGAATTAGTCTACTCAAGCCCACAATTCCACGGGGCAAATCGCATCTAGCTCATTGAAGTTCATGTGCCAAATACTCATGCCAAGAATAATTACGCAATCAATTTATATGTAACTTGACGGTCAAAACATGAAGCATAGTATAAAAACTCAGAAATAAGTATGTTATTCACAAATGCGCCTAACAAAAAAAGGATCAAAATACGCAAGAGAAAGCCACTTAGTCTAAAGCCTTATCATCGGAGGATTTATAGACTTAGATTTTTAGGTTTTTGGTTTTTTTTTCTCTTTTTTTTGGTTTTTTTAAAGCGTAAGATGCACCTAAAGACTAAAAAAAATGTCAAAACAAAACTAAAATGAAGAAAAAAACTTAAAAAACTAATTGATCAACTAAAAATGTAAACTAAACCTAAATGCATGAACTAAAAAACGCGAACTTTCACACATCCACAACTAACATATAACAACCACCAGCACATAACAAGTACAACAACTTCCCCATGGTTCGACAATGCATTGTCCTCAATACAAGCATCTAAAAAGCAGAAGACACTAAAAGGGAGAGGGATCAGATAGGTGATGGACAGCAGCCCTGTGAATAGGTTCCCCCACATAATAAGGTTTAAGCAGATGCCCCTTTACCTAAATGTACTAGTTGTCTCGCTCTAGAGTTCCACTGCTCCATGAGGGAAGACTTTAATAACTTTAAATGGGTCTGACCATTGGGATCTCAGCTTACCCGAAAATAACTTCAACTTGAAATTGATCAACAATACAGAGTCGCCTAAATTAAATCTTTTCTTCATAATATGCTTATGATGCCAGTGCTTGGTCCTTTCCTTATAAATTTATGAGCTTCCATAGGCCTCCTGACGTAACTCATCTAACTCATTCAACTGCAGAAGCCTCTTCTGACCAGCCGCCCTAAGATCGAAGTTTAGAGTTCTAATTGACCAATATGCCTTGTGTTCAAACTCAACTCGGAAAATGGCAAGATTTTTCAAAAACTTAGCGATATGAAGTAGTACCGAGAGGTGTTTTATAAGCAATTTGGTAAGCCTAAAGTGCATCGTCAAGCTTTTCATACCAATCCCTTCGGGATTGATCGATCACTTTTTTTTAAAATGCTTTTCAACTCCCAATTATATAACTCAAATTGACCATTAGTTTGCGGATAATAAGGCAGATCAATTTTATAAAAAACCCCATACTTCTTTAAGAGGGACCTAAGTGGCTTGTTGTAAAAATGAGTTCCATTATCACTCAAAAGAGCTTTTGGTGTGCCAAACCTTGTAAATATATTCTCTTTAAGAAATTTAATTACCACCTTGGAATCATTAGTAGGAGATGTAATAATTTCTACCCACTTGGAAACGTAATTAACCGCCACGTCGACATAAAGATTATTGTGAGAAGAAGGAAGTGGTCCTATAAAGTCAATTCCCCAAACCAAATGTCAAGAAGTTTTATCTCAATAATCCCACTTTGAGGCATCTCGTGCCCCTTGGAAATGTTTCCCGACACATAACATTTTGCATTGTAATCATTGAAGGTTCTGACATCTTTAAAGAGAATGGCCCAATAGAAACGGCTTGAAGTACCTTAGCTATAGTCTTGTCTGGTCTAAAGTGTCCACCATAAGTTGAGACATGGCAATGGTGGAGGACACTAAGAACCTTATCTTCTGGCAAATATCTTCGATATACTCCATCTTCACACAGCTTGTAGAGAAGAGGCTCTTCCTACACATATTTCACATTAGAAAGGAATCTCTTCTGTTGTTAATAAGATAACCCAATTGGCATAACTCCACACACTTTGAAATTCATAAAATCATCAGTGGCGCTATTTAGTGAGATATTACAAGGAGTTGGTCATCTGGAAAAAAGTCATCTATGGGAAGTTCCTCTGTTGGAGTGGCTTCGGGACCTAAGTGAGATAAGTGGTCCACAACTACATTTTCACGACCTACTTTGTTCCGAATTTCCAAATCAAACTCTTAGAGAAGAAGCACACTTTTGGAGAAGAAGCACCCAACGAATGAGATAGGCCTTAGAGTTGGACTTCTTCAAGAGATGTTTCAGTGTGACATGATCAATAAAAATGGCCACCTAGAATTGATTAAATACGAACAAAATTTCTCCAAGTCGAATAGAACGGCTAGGAAAGCTTGCTCAGTTATGGCATAATTCATTTGAGCATGATCGAAAGTTCAGCTTGCATAGTAGATCGGATAAGGTTTATTATCCTTCCTTTGTCCCAAAACTGCTCCTATTACACCGTCATCAGCATCGAACATGACCTCAGAAGCTAACTCCCAATCCGAGGCTTGCATAATTAGGGTAGAAATCAAAGCCTCCTTTAACCTATGAAAGGCGCTTAAACACTCTTCATTAAATTCCAAGGGCATATCTTCGAACAAGCAAATGGCTGAGAGGTTTTGCAATTTTCGAAAAATCTTTTATGAATCGTCAATAGAAACCAACTTGTCCAGGAAAACTCCTCACAGCCTTTATAGAAGAAGATGGTAGTAATTTCTGAATTAACTCTACCTTTTCCTTGTCAACTTTAATGGCCCTATTTGAAATAACATGGCCTAAAACAATCCCCTCCTGTACTATAAAATGACACTTTTCCCAAATCAAGATCAAATTCATATCTTCATACCTTTGTAAGACTTTAGACAAATTATTTAAGCAATGGTCAAAAGTTGTACCATATACAAAAAAATTATCCATAGAGACTTCCATTATGTCCTCAATAAAATTAAAAAAAAATAGTCATCATGCATCATTGAAATGTGGTAGAGGGGTAACACAGCGCAAATGGCATTCTCCTATAAGCAAATGTACCATATGAGCAAGTAAGGTAGTCTTTCCTTAGTCACTAGGGTAAATAGGGATTTGAAAGAATCCTGAATAGCCATTAAGTAGCAAAAATAAGAGTTTTTTGCTAGCCTCTAGAGCATTTGGTCGATGAGAGGTAGGGAAAAATGGTCCTTTCAGGTGGCTTTATTCAATTTCTTATAATCTATGCACGTACAACACCAGTTCTATGCGAATATGTATAATTCATTATTTTCGTTGTTTACAACCATCATTCCCTTCTTTTTAGGCATAATATGGACCGGGCTTGCCCACTTAGTATCAAAAACAGGATAGATAATGCTAGCCTTAAGTAGTTTTAAAATATCTTTCTTTACTACATCTTTCATATTAGGGTTCAATCTCCTTTGGGGTTCAATTGAGGGTTTATAGTCTTTTTCCACCGAAATACGATGCATACACACAGAAGGCTGAATTCGTTTAAGGTCATTAAGAGTATATCCCATGGCCTTATGATGCAATCTAAGTATTCTTAGCAAAAGAGTCAACTTGAGATGCATTTAAACTCATATTCACAATCACAGGATATGTAGAACCTAGGCCAAGAAACTCATACCTCAAAGAGGAAGAAAGGGGTTTTAGTTCTACCTTGGGGTTACGTTCCTCATTTGTTGAGGATGCTTCGTTATATAATAGTAATTCCATTGTTGCAAAAGTTGGGCTAACTGGTGTGGAAGCTTCCAGAAATTGAGCACACATTGCTACTTCTGGGTTTTCATCGCAAGTAGTACCATGATTTAATAAGCAATACTTAAGTGAATCATGAGAATCATTATTAGAAATGGTCTTTTGTATAAAACTATCCACTACATCAATCCGATGACACTCACTAGAGATAGAAGAAACTATAGAAGCTTTAATCAAGTTGAATTCCACATGTTTATCATCCACATTAAAAGACAACTTGCCATTTTTAACATCTATATGGCACCCAGCAGTGGCCAAGAATGGCTTCCCAAGAATAATAGGGGTGCGTCTATCCTCTTCCATTTTAAGGATTACCAAATCTACATACACATATAAGTTTCCAACTTTAATGGGAACGTCCTCTAAAATAACTACGGGGCATCTTACAGAACTGTCCGCTAATCGTTAAGAGATGGGGGGTGTGTCTCATTTCTCCTAAGTCCAGCTTCTTATAAAAAAAGAAGGGCATTCAACTTATACTAGACCCCGAATCATATAACGTATGATCTATTGACTCATTCCCCATCAGACAAGGGATAGAAAAACTCCCGAGATCCTTAAGCGTAGTAGGAGCTTATTTTGAATTGCGGCACTAGTTCTTCAATTAATGCCACTGTTTCCTGTTCTTCTAGCTTTCTTTTATTAGATAAAATCTTCTTCAAAAATTTAGCATAAGAAGGCATTTGTGACAAGGCATTAGTGAATGAAATGTTAATGTACACTTTCTTAAGGACCTCTAGAAACTTCCCAAATTGTTGGTGAAGTTTAGCCTTAGCCATTTGTTAGGAGAACCGTAAAGGTGGTACATAGGGTTTTGGGGAGATGTTTCTTAGGGTCATCAGGAATCTTATTAGAAGTATCATCACCTATAACCTCATTAGAAGAAGTTGGTACTTCTTTCTCAACAACCTCGTCCTTTCCATAATGTGAATGCTCATTTTGGCCAACCCCCTTAGGTCCCTCAAGTTTCTTACCCCTTCTTAAAGTCATGGTTGCATTATTCCCCAAAGCTAAGTTTGTTCTCACTAGGAAATTTCCTAGGGGGTAGATAAAGATGTAGCTTGTTGAGTAATTTGAGCTTTCAACATCTTATTGTGAGTTGTAAGCACATCAACCTTAGAGGCTAACTGCTTAATGCACTCATCTTACTTTTGTTGCACCAAAAGCGCATTCTCTATCATAGTCTCTAGGTTGGATTTTTGAGGTGCTTGTTGAGGATGGGATGGTCTTTCAAATCAAGGGAGTGGTCTAAAATTCATTTGGCACACGAGTGGGGCATTAGACCTATAGGAGAAGTTAGGATGATTCCTTCAACTAGGATTATATGTGCTACAAAAAAGGTCATTTGTTGGTCTAAGGTTATAGTTGTTCACACTGTTGACCTGATCACTTACATCTTGGGCAAAAGGACCACCCACTTAACAATGCACAGTCAAATGATCAACTAACCCACATATATCTCATAATGGGGTAGGGGTACTTGAGCTGACAGAATTAGCATTCAAGTGCTTTAATTTTTGAGATAGAGTATTAACTTTAGAAGAAATCATAGAATAGCATCTAATTCTAGCTTACCTTCAACCTGGTTGGGTTGGGTACTCTCAAACGACTATTGAAAACTTGTAAGAGCCACCTTTTCTATAAGATTGTATGCTTCATCTTCAATTTTGTTCATAAGAGTACCTCTTGCTGCCACATCAATAGTAGATCTTAATGGCTGAGTGACTCCATTATGGAATGTCTGCACAATCACCCACCTTTGACGACCATGGTGAGGGTATAATCATAAAACATCCTTGAATCATTCCCAGGCTTCATAGAGTGTCTCCTCCTCCTTTTGAGAGAAGTTAGTGATTTAGTTTTGCAGGTTTACCATCTTACTCGGAGGAAAGAATTTGGCGTAAAAAACTTTTGTGAGCTCCTACTGTGTCATGATGCATCCTTTGTTGCAGGTTTACCATTTTTAGGGTTGAGTGACTCCATTATGGAATGTCTGTATAATCATCCACCTTTGATGACCATGGTAAGGGTATAATCGTAAAACATCCTTGAATCATTCCCAGGCTGTATAGAGTGTCCCCTCTTCCTTTTGAGAGAAGTGAGTGATTTAATTTCGCAGGTTTACCATCTTACTCGGAGGAAAGAATTTGGCAAGAAAAACTTTTGTGAGCTTGTACTTTGTCATGATGCATCCTGGAGGCAACAAATGAAACCACGCCCTTCCCTTATCCGTAAGTGAAAAGGGAAATAGGTGCAAGCAGATGGCATCGGTAGAAACTTCGTTGAACTTTAACATGTCGCACACCTCTAAAAAGACGGAGAGGTTTAAGTTTGGATCTTCTAACGGGGTGCCTTCAAATTAGGATTGCTGCCCCATTGATATAAGGGCTAGTTGAGCTCAAAATTGTTTGCTTCGATGGTTAGACAGGCGATCAAGGAAATGCCTGAGACTCCTGGGGTAACAAAATCCCGAAGTGTCCTTCTTTGATCACCACCTATTCCTACCATCGATGAAGCAACTACTTAAGCATTGAGTCTTTGCTCTTCTACCCTTAATTTCTTCCACCTAGAACGAAAAGTTCTTTCAGTTTCTGGATTGAATTCACATGGAAAGGAATTTCGCATATAAAGGAGAAATCTGCAAAATTACCAACAAAACTACCAACACAAATAAAAAATATAAAGAAAAAGAAAGAATGATAAATGCTTAGCCAATTTCTAAGGGCTAACTCAATATTCACAAATTTAGTACCCGGCAATGGCATCAAAAACTTGACCTATGCTCACAAGCGCACAGGTATTGTAGTCTAATACAGATATCGTTCTCACAGGGACCAATTGTAGTCTATTAAGTTTTATCCTATCAAAGTGCTAAGTAAGCAAATTTTAATTGAGTGTTTTAACGACACTACAATCTAATTGAAAAATTCAATCAATTTAAGACATCTAGGAAGTGGTTTCTCCTAGAAAAGATATGGATCAATGGAATATAACATGCACTTGATCTATAATGGGAGATTGAAAGGAGTACAATCGCACGTAGAATTCAATCTTTTCTTTCGAAATAAACTAAATTGCCTAAACTAATCAATTGTCATTCTTTCAAATGTCTTTGTTTAGTCTAAGTTATGGATTTTTCATGGCTAAAGGTCCTCTTAACAAGCGAATCTTTCTCAAGTGTTGCTAAGTCAAGTCTAATCTTATCGGTCAAATCGCAAGTTTCACCTTTCAGTCCTTCACTTAACTATTTAGAATTAGCAAGTAAATTTGGTAAAAATTCACCCACAAGAATTACACACAAAAGATAGAATTCATTCAATTCCAATCAAGGATAAGCACAACTAAATAAAAATGAGAGATTCTAACATGAAAACTTAGCTGACAATCCCTAGGTTAAGAAAGCTACTTACAGATATTTAAAATAACAACAATTAAATAAAGTTTTAGAGAAGAAAAATTAGCACAATTGGAGATCCTTCAAGGTTCTCCCCACTTTGCAAGCACTCCAAACAGCAAACACTTCTTCACAACTTACATTTAAAATAAACTAGAAATCTAAAACTAAACATAGAAAATGGACAAGAACGGAAAAGATAAGAGAGTAGGAGTTCTCTTTTGCTGTGTATCCTCCAAATTTGCTACCAAATGGCTCTATTTAAAGAAGAACTCATCCACCTTGGCCACATGATGAAGAAAAACGAAGATACTTATAGTCATGGTCTTACCACAGACCCTGGCCTTCACCATAGACCGTCTGTGGTGAGCTATTACTCGACATTCTTCTATTCTTTCTTCCTTCCATGGGCAAAATGACTTGGGGGTGTCCGTGGGGGGGTCAAGCTACATTCATTTATGGTCATATTTGGGGTAAAAGGTCTTAAAACCTATAAAACACATAATAAAACTATACCCGAGCGTAAAACAGAAAAAGGAGTGCATAATATATCATAAAACACACAATTCTCCCTAAAAATGGCACAAAATGACCTCAAAATTGAGTGCACTATAAGGACTTACCAAGGATCAAACAAGAACATGGTGTTGACGATAAAATTAAAGAAAGCAACATACAAGGTTAATCTTTTTATGCCCCTTAAAGCCTAACCCAATTTGAGTAGAGCGATAATGCAATATATGGTTCTTATCTTGTTTTCCTACCAAGTGCATTATGGTAGGATGGAGCTAGTCCTTTTAAAAGTAAGAATTCTTTTGCAAAAGATTTTGAGTGAATATTTTGGTTGAGTTTTGTTACTACCAAGTCTCGAGAAAGATTCTATTGAGGGAAAAGTGAGATAAAAATTCGCTAAAGTTCTGCTAAACAAAGAGAAGTAGAGTTTTTGCTAGGTCGTCTAAGCTTATTCAAGATTCGGTGTGCATGCCTTTACTTATAGGGCTAGTAAGGTGACTTCCCTAGCCAAGGAGTAACTCAAGAATATTTTGTCAATGATTTTCATTCTCAAATATGTAAAATGGGGTAAAATGGGTTGATTTGCATGCAATCAGCTAAATCAGACCCATATTAGATTAATTACAGCAATCAATAATGTAATCATGTGTGATTTTAGGAGTTAGATGCAAGATAAGACCTAACGTCTTGAAACGCAACCTAGTGATAACTACTAGGTTCCAATGGAAACACCGAGGTGCAAAATGATACAATTGGGTCCCAAATGGCATGTCACATTATGTTGTTAGTCCTTATTTCTGCCCTAAGAGAATTTTTTATTAGAGTTGTATCGTGAGGCAATGCGCCTCTTCTCTAGTTACACTCTCACTCACCCCTATTCAAGATTTTAGGTCTAGGCCCCTATGCTACAAAGTTGCCACCCCAAGCGTTTTACACTTTTTTGCAACTATTTTTTGGAACTTTTAGGTTTTTAATGCTTTTAAAACTTTTTAGAAATTATTATGCACCAAGGGAACAGTTTATTTACAAATTGACTATTAGGAATCGAAGTATTTGTGTTGAGTTACCATCAGAAGGTCAGGTAATTGTCATCATCGGGCGATAATGTTTTAGACATGCAACCATGCGGTCAATCAAGAATCCCGCAGGCACCGCTTACAACGTCCTAGAGGAGGAAGGGCTACAACTCAAAGTCCTACTTGTTGTAAGATCGTTGTGACCAATCAACAAAGGACTCACAGGAGCTACCTGATGTGTCATCTAGATCAATCTTTGACCCAATTAAGAATAAGCAGCATTTTGAAAAGCAAGAATCCTAGAATATTGGGACTATCGCCGGAGAACTAATGCTTGAATTTTTTAATTCTCATTTTCACAAGAATATAATAAGCAGTCTTTTTTCATAAAATATCAAAATTCCCAAGATTGAAGGTTATTGTGGGACTACTAACCTTGAAGAACACCTTTATACTTATCTAATCCAGGCATATCTGATGTCTCCTTCTACCCATGCAATTTTGTATCGGTGTTTCTCGACCACAGTAAAGGGGCTGCATATATTTGGTTTAATAAGTCATCTACCTCCTCCATAAAGTCATGGGAAGAGTCAAGAAATAGATTCCTAGCACAGCTTATGTGAAGTAAGAAGTTGTTTAAGACTAGCTTGCCCTCATGAACATCATCAAGAGAAATGCAAAAATTCTGAGGCATACAGAGGTTCAATAGGGAACCTCTTGCTATCATAGGCTTGAATAAACATGCATCCAACCATGTATTATATCTTTCAAATATAGATCCTGTGTCCACTAAAAGGATTTCAAGACCTTTACTGAGGTTTGAAGCAATCTAAGGGATAACTACATACGAAAACAACAGAGAGGATTTGACTTCAAGTTAAGGGTAGCTCTATCAAACAGGGAAAAGGTCATACACATAGCTAAGGAAAGTGACGAAATCAAGAATGGCCAAGTCTAGTACCATCTTTATAATGCCAAAAAAGTGAAATATGGATGGAAATTAAGGACAAATTTCAATTGGATGAACCATAGCTAACAAAGCATAAACTTAAGTTCAAGGGTAAGGGAAAATGGTGTGATATTCATAATAATTGTGCTCACCAAAAATAGAGATGTCGGGACGTAGGTAGGGTTCTCCAGGATCTGGCCAGAAGGGCTATGTGGACGCCTTTGTGAGGGATAAACCTCACAAAAAAAAAAGATTCTTGATTATCAAATCTCTAGAAAGGATGCCAACTCTATACTAGGGGCCTTCAAAGAATGGTGCACACAATCTCGAGTCATCGATATTTGAGGAATGGCATGACAGAACCTTATAGGGATCATATAGAGCCTTAGGAGGGGCATTGTCTACCATGGAACCAAGAGCTATTGCTATACCACCTAATATGGTATTTAGGTAAGTCAATTTCCTATGTTATCCTTGGATTGAAGCAGTTATGATCAAACTACAAGTGGTACGCTTTCAAGTTAACTAATTATTGGTGGATATTATGTTATACACTTGCTTTAGGAAGTCAGGATTAAAGGGCACGAATCCAACACCAGCACCTTACTGCATCATAAAAATTATTGGACATGCCCTACACCCTGGGGGTATGATAATGCCTTACCCATCTACTTAGCAGAAAAAGGTTAAACGCATCAGTAGATTTTAGAATTTGCTATGATAGACGTAGCGTTTGTCCACAACAGCATCATTGGGTGGCCAACACTGAATGCTGTGAAAGGGATAGTATAAACTTACACCTTAAAGAGGGAGTTTGAGTCAGAAGACATATCCATGGGTAAAGTCTAAGGGCAATAGAAGGATACCAAGTAATGTAATGAAGTCAAACTCAAGACTTCTCAGCCCATAACAAAATATCTGCATTGTACAAATTCCTATGCATATAAGAGGAAGGTGATGCTTTAACCTCTGGAAAGTGTAGTAACCAATAAAAGGATGGGCAATAGAGGTTTAAAAACCACTGGTGTGATTAAAGGATCTAGCTACAAAGAATCCCCTAAGGGGAGAACTTGGAAGAGATTTTCTAATGGGAAGAGAACTAGAAGTATTTATTGAAAGACTTAGAACAATGTTGTAAGCTCCAAATTGATGCCTACATGGTTTTAGATAGACCACATGCATGCATGCCCTTTGAATTGTTGCCAGATGATGACAATTGCCTAACTCATCGAGGGTGAAGCAATATCATACTTGAATTCCTAACAGCCAATCTATAACTAAAATACTTTATCATGTAAAAATGTTCCTAAATGTCTTCAAAAATCATTTGAGACTCCAAAAGTTTCAAAAATAATTTCAAAAAGGCAAAGACCTTAGGGTTTTACACCATATACTAGTGTTGGTGCTTAAACTCGAGATCCTAAGGACGTGTGAATGAGATAGCAGCTAGTGAGATGATGCATTGCCTCAGTTCAAAGTCTCACAAACAATTCACATAAGGTAGAAAATAGGGGCTAACGGTATGATGCTTGGAGCCACTGGGAACTAGGGGCAAGTATCGCCAGCCTAGCAATTGCAGTTGGGATCCAATGTTAGCTATTGTCCTGCCTTGATTTCGGCTTCATAAATCCCATGTGTTTTTATTTGTAGGATTGTTGTAATTGAGCTAATTAGTAGGTTTCCACCATCATTAGTAGCAATCAAGCAATGCTACTGTTATTCATGAAAATTTAATAATCAAAATGATTTGATTTAGCTCTTGATTTGTGGTTTGCTTAGTGAGGTTGCCCTACTAGCATTAAAAGGGGGAAGCATCTTCCCCTTATTCTGCATCCTTTACACCAAGAGGAAACTATGCACTTTTCTCTTAAGATTATATACCAGGGAGAAAACTCTGTTTCTCCTAAGACTCCCTCTCTATTATTACAAAAAGTGCTTCTAAGAAACAAAACTCTAAAAAAATATCCCTTCAAACTCTTCTAAAATTGGCCTAGCCTATATCGTACTCTAGCACGCTTGGGAGTAACAAATCAAGTGTATATTGCCTCAGTAACAACTGGGATTGAAGTAAGTCTTTAGGCTTATTAACCAACAAAATAATTTCTTTAAAGCTTTCGTTAGTTCTTGTATTTATGATCATGCATCTCTTTAATGCTCCATAACTATGCATTTAATATTCATTCTTTTGTGCATAAAATAGCACTATGTTCAAAATAAGATTGCCACTAAGTTTGTTGCTTTTTATATATTTATTTCATTATGAAAATGGCTCGGTAATGAGTGATCACTAAAAAAATCTTTGGCTATTTACCTCGTTAATAAAAGCAAAAAAAAAAAAAAAAAAAACCATGAAAACACTTTCCATAAGGAGCTAGATAAATAAAAGTTTTAATACATTCATTTCTAATAGAGGCTGCTTTTGAAGTGGGTGGTCTAATATTGTTTTTCACCATTCATTCGATTGTACCTTCTCCCCTATATCCATTCTCATGTTTTGTAGCTATGGAATCACTTTTAATAATTTCTATTTGGGACATTCAAAATTATAATTTGTAGAAAAACACATTGCCCTTTCGTAAAATGTGTCGACGACTCTACAAATTGAAGCTTTAATCAATTCTAATGCATAACTCCATAGACCCACCACTTTACAAAAGTTGATATGATGCACCCTTTCAAAAGAAGGCAGTTGCGGTGGGGGAAAATCGATCAAGCCTCTAAAAGCCCCAAGTCGACCCTCACGGTGCAAACCAGTTGCCATCAATTAGGGCATTTTCAATGGTGACTCTAGCGGGGATTATGTAAGTAAGTGGGTATGACTTGAAGGGCATGAATGCAATTAAAACTTTTTATTTTTTGATTTAAAATTTGTATGATATATACATTTCTACACTCTTTGCTCGAGTTTGATAAATGTCAAAGTTTATGAAGCGCCCGCTAGTGTAGCATGCCCTTAGATTTGTCTTTTCACCACCAATTTCATGTGGAACTCCTTACTAAAGTCATTTGTTAAGTTGCCCCAGGTAAAGGAAGCCCTTAGGTTTGTTTTTGCAATCCCAAAATCATATGGAACTCCTTACCATAGCTCGCCCTTCCCACTTGGTTACGGCACTGTATTTAACAAAAAACAATTATGCGGCTCTTTGAAGAACACCGCTTCCATACTAAGAAGAGTCTAGTGTATCCCACCTAGTCATGATGACTGTCAACTCTACTGCATGCTCTTTTGACTAATTCAGGATCAAACCTTATACATGTGATTGCCGTGGATAAATGCTAAGTCATGTGATTGCCTTCTATGTGTCAAAAGAGTCCTTTTTCCTTAAAAAAAAAAAGAGTTAGTGTCCCTAACATTTTGACCAAGAACCAAAACCCTATTAGGAATGCTAATGTATTCAAACCAATGGCCCGTAGGTGGGACACAGCAACAATAAGACTAATTGTGGCAATGGCTGGAATCCTGCACTAACAATCCTCGCAAGATGTTGTTGTACTGTAGCGATCGTGTCTTTCACACTTTTAGGGAAGAAAGGAGGCTAGTGGTGCAAAAATATAAGGTCATTAATCCCATGCTTCCTTCAGCCTACCTGATTTTTTTTATACCTAAAAGGTCTTGGCCTTGTCCATGTCAGAAGTCATAAGGTTCTTCAAGGTCTCATTCCTTTCTTTTTCCTCATGTTTTTTCAACAATAATATCTAGTTGCAACTCATTCCCTTTCATTTATTTTTCTTCTCCTTTTTTTTTTAAAAAAAAGATCTTTTGTTTTTAAAAGTCTCAAACTATGTATTCTTCAGAAGCAATATGGGCCCTTGGAGAATAGATTATCAAGGTCGTTCCCTAAGATACCTATCCGAGAGCTCTGAAAGTCAAGCTCCGGACTCCATGGTAGAAAATGAGATCAATGATAATTACATTGCAAAGAAGAAGTTGATGATACTGATCGGATGGTAACCCTCATGGCTGACATGTTGGCACAAATGGAAGGATGTTTTGAGGCTAAACTAAATTTTAAAAAAAATTCATAAATGAACCCGCCTAAAAATGGTAGGAGCATAAATTTGAAAATGAAAGTGGATGATGTAAATTCCATCCATTCAGGTCATGAAAAAAATTGATCACCAATGCATCAAAGAATTAACAAACTAGAGTAACCCCTAAGGAGTTCTTAATTATTTGGGAAGCAATTTATACATCCTACCCTTTACACGCCTCTATGGAAAGGGAAGTTGCTTCCCATGTTTTCCCTTATTGTAAACTTTAAGTTTTATAGGCTTGGGTAACCCTTCCTCTCATCTGAGAAATTTTGTTAATGTCATGAGCTTAAAGGGCGTAGACATGACTCCTTTTCCTTAAATAATCCCTTCGATTTTGGGATAAATAGTAAATAAATGGTTCCAGGTTTCTTGCTCGATGGAGGGCAAAAGTCCCTTGGGTCTTAAACTATCCCAGTTACGAAGTCCAAAATTCATATGGTCATCAAGAATTTGAGGCTGAATTATAATTAACACCTTAATTTCCATCCCTTGAGCACATTGATGCAATTATATGGTGTCATAATGCTAGTAGATGAAGAAATACGAAAGGGACCAAAGAGCTTTTACCAAAATAACAAAAACATTTTCAATGGCAATAAAGCAGCCACTACCTCCAACACCAAACAACAATTGAGGCCACACAGTAGAGGGATTCAAGGGCATGGTGCACTTATCGCGTCTTTGCCTAACTCGGGCTAGAGCCCAGAGATTCCTTGAAAAGACTTTAAGGGCTTCTTAAGCCCAATGGACTCACACCTGATGCGCCAAAGTAAATGAACTAGAAAATATGTCATAAACGCCTATTGCAATTACCATTGTGAGAAAGGGCACCATACTAATTAATGCATTCCATCCCAAATGCGGCAAAGCCTTGTGGTCATCAGGCTAACCCTTTGAGTTTTGTGCTTAGAATCTTCACCATGGTAGAAGAACTTGAGCCATCCATCTTCATCAAGGATAAAGTTAATGGAACATAGGGAGATGATCAAGAGGACGATTAGATGGCTTCCATCATCCCAATTGAAACCGTCCAAGTAAAATGGGACAAAGATGGAGGAGACCAACACCTCACCTACATTAGGAAGCGTTGTAAACCCCCACACTTGTTCCAAGAAGACGATCATCCAAATTCAATCATAACACTCGGGTTTTACAAGGACCCAAGCCGTATCATATTGAAAAAAGGCTATAGCTAACATAATAGTATAGAAGCTCCTAGCCTCCGCTATCAACCTTTAAGAGGTGCTCTTAAATGCCCTTACAAGGATATAAGTCCTAGTAAAAACTACCCTATAAATTTTCATTGGTTCTCAGTAACCAAAAGGTCCCATTCAACCCCTTCTATCATGAAGGGATAAAACATAATAGGGCATCTGTATTTAACCATAGCTTACAGAAACAAGTTCTTACCCATGACCTTAGTTAATGGTCATTAGTTAACATATTCTGGATTAAAACAGTAAGAAACCTAGGCAAAACCGAAGCATGTATGGCCCCTTGACCCAAGTTCTATGAGCATGTGATAGAACCCATAGAATGGCCTTGGGAACTGTCACCTTAGGTGTAACAATTGAGGGATAGAAAGGAAGGTAGCCTTTCAAATCATAGACATCTAAGCTCCCTTTCACCTTGTGCTTAGTCACCCCTGGCAACATGACCAAAAAGTGATCCCCTGCCCCCTTCACCTGAAAGTCAAAATGATAGTAAAAGGGTCTGTTGTCACAAAAATCGCTTATCCTATAGTCGTAACAATTGAAAAGAAAGCTCTGGTTTTGGAGGTTGAACATGATGATGATGACATATAAGTCTAGGGCTTTCTAGCTGGTGATTGTGATGTCATTTGATTAAAGGATGAAGTCATGTTTGAGTTTGACCCCTTCTCTAATAAGAAGATTAATGCCTATTCGAGTTTGACACCTTCTCTGATAAGAAGGTTAATATTGTGACGAGGAACATGGGTTATCTACCTGGACCACGACTATGGAATAGGTGAATGATGTCCACTCCTCTTCTAAGGTAAATCCCTTTGCTTATTTTCTTTTAAGTTTGGGGTCCGACCTCTCTCCTCAAGTGAATAGTTAAATTGATGAAACTTGATACTATCCTAAAGCGATGTATAGTTACATCATAAGTGCACAATTGTCAGTCATAGTACTCAAGTATCAAGTCCATAGAGATGCAGTCAAATCCAGTCTACTAACCTCAAAATAACTCATATATATCAATTCAACCAAAACAAATAAACAAGCAAAACAAGATCATTCAAGTAATAGAAATTAAACCTACTCTAAACATGATTAAAACTGTAAATTGAACACCAATAACAAAGAAATTATCTCAACTACAAGGCGAATAATAAATTCTAACTAATTGAGAGACAAAAGCAACGGAAGAGATTACCATAACTATTTAAAACCAATGGAGAATTTTTCAACCTTTAATACCAATGGAGAATTTTTCAACCTTTAATGTCCGTCGATCACGAATTTTGAAAATCCACTATGAACCCAAGAAAGTAGTAAAAATCAAAACTTTGAATGAAAGAATTTTGGGAGTGATGAAAATTGGAACTAAAACTACAACTAAAAATGGTAGTATTCCAAATCTATAGAGTACCTAAAGTTACAAATATCTCTAAAACTACTAAACTAGTGCTACAACTATGAAGGAGAAGAAATTCATGACCTATGAGGTACCCCCAAAAACCCTTGTTTATGATGGTATTAGTCCCCTTGCCCCCATACTTTTCAAATTACACAATTCTTTGTTTCTTAAATATCCAACCATCTTGCAAGCTCGACCCACCTCATGAAACTGATCAACACTAACATCATTCTTGGATATCTCTCCATCCTCAAACTCATAAGGCTGAGTAAAAGGGGCGGGTATGACTAAGACATCATTAGTAATATCTCTACGTATGCTAGTCATTGATGCAAAGCCATGCAATGGAGATATAGGGAGGTTAGTTTGCCCACTAGGCTAGTCGAATATGTATCAATTGAGGACATAAACCTAGAAGGAACAGCAGACTCAAAATCAACATCAGGACTAAGCTTAAGCCTAGGAGATCTTAAACTAATCATAGGCCCATGCACATTAAGATCATCACTAGCCTGATTAACCATTGGCATAAGTTTCTCCCTCATAGTCATTGCCATGTTTTCTAACTTTTCATTCAATTTACTTTCAAATATCAAGAGTATAGCAAAGAATGGACAGGCATTAGTAACATGATCAGTATTATGATAATAATCACCTACGAACAGCACATGAAATATGAGGTTGCTCTTATGATATACTACCAAATTTTCCCTCAACCAAAGGTGTATTATGCATCGTTTATTTAAAGAATAATGTATTATGCATCACATCAGGGTTAGAAATGGGCAAATTAAAACCCCATTTAGCATTTTCACAGACCTTGGCATCATGAGCCAAGTACTAAAAAAATCTCAAATTTCATTAGGTGACTTGGAAAACAACTCCCTAAAATCCCTAGGGTACATGTTTTCAATATGTTAACGGTATTAAAAATTCATTCTCTTAAAAATTAGTTCAAAATTTCTCATTTCCCAAAATATGAATCAACATCTTGAACATGTAAATCATTGATTCTACTTAAGTATTTGAAAAATATTTCATGCTCATGTTGCAAAAGTTGGAAAATATGCTATTTTTAAATTTTTGGAATTTTTAATTTTTTCAATTTTTTTCCAAACAAGAAAATTAACCTAAATGAGTTTATGAGATATCAATTAAATTAATTAAGCAATTGATCAAAACGGAAAAAAAATTATGAAAGTAATCAACTAACAAAAGTTATGAAACTAATCATGATAAATAAAAAGAGAAAAATAGTGACCTAAATTCAAACCACTATACTCGGGAATAGCTCCAAAATAGGAGATGATGCTAAAAGGACATATAGTTATACTGCAAGCATGTGATTGTGATCGAGTCGTAGTACTTGAGGGTCGAATCCACAGGGACGGCGTCAAATATAAGCCACTACACTTAAAAATAACCTATATTAATTAAACGGAAAGTAATAAGCAAGCAAAACAAAATCATTCAACTAATAGACATTAAACTTAATCTAAACATGATTAAAAATATAGGCTAAACACCAACTATCAAAGAAATTATCACAACTACTTAGGGAATAATCAATTATAACCAATTGAGGGACAAAACACAGAGGGAGGAGATTACCACAATTATTTATAGCCAATGGAGAATATTTCAACCTTTGATGACTATCAATTACGAATATTCAAAATCCACTATGAACTTAAGAGAGTAATAAAACTCGAAACATTGTATGGAAGAATTTTTGGAAAGATAAAAACTAAAACTAAAACTAAAACTAAAAGTTGTTCTAAATTTCAAATCCTAAGAGTACTAAAATCAAAATAATCTTTAAGGTGGTGTTTGGCAAACAACTTTTTGAAGAGTTTTTTAACCAAAAGAGCTTTTTGGCCAAGATTAGCTGTTTGACCAAGTGAAAAAGTTAATTCTAGTATTTTGTGAAAAGGCTTTTTAGAAGGGTTTCTTGGGTCCAAAAAACTAATTCTCTAAGTTTTTTGAAAGAGTTTTTGGAAGAGTTAGTTTTTTTATCTCACAACTTTATCAGAAATAACAAATTTTACCTAGCAATTTTTCAACAAATATCTAATACAAACAGCTAATTCAAATAGCTATCAACTAATAATTAATACAAATAACTAACAGTTAATAACTCTTTGCCAAATAAAGCCTAAAACTACTAGACTAATGCTGCAACTTTAAGGAAGAAGAAACTGAATATTTACCAGTGCCCGAAAGACTCTAATTTATGCTAATGTCAGCCCCCCACCCCCCCCCCCCCCCCCCCCTTCCGCCCCAACTCTCCAAATTGCAAAATTCGTTATTTCTCAAGTCCCACCGTCTTTCCAAGCGCGACTCAAATTATGATTTCCTATTTTTGATTTTTTTTGTGGATTTTGGAAACTATCATTGAAGGGAACTTGATGATCTCATCTCGTTCGCCAATCGACCTCGAAGATAGTGGGTTCGTCGGAGAATTACAATGGACTACTTGATTAGTGTAGCACAATTCTGAACATAGTCAATAATCCCATGCACTGCCTTTATGGGAAGTAGCGGATGACTAGGCTTGAAATTGGACTCGCGTGAAGGCTGCAGGATTCTTGCAAAACAGCCGTTTAAATCAGCATGAAAATTCACACTCCTGGGCACTGCACGAAGGCCATTGCTCGATGATGATGATCATGATTTTAGTTCACATATCATTGTTTTTGTTTTTCTCGCATGGGCTGAATAATGAAAATCAAGATGAACACCAGAATATCCTTAAATCAATTCTTTTCTTCGCCTTTTAGATTAATTCAATAATGGACCATTTATTCTACACTTACAAAAAAATTTGAACGAAGCCTAAAATAATCTCGAATATAATAAAAAATCGTGTGATTAAAAGTATTTATTTAGTCACTTTTGGTGATAGAACATTTACACTATGAGCCCTTTCCTGAAGAGCTTCATCTAAATATTCGGCAGGAGAAGTTCCAAAGCATATGAAAGATAAGGGGATCTATACTTTAGCATACTTCCTTATCTCCCGATCCTTAACAGGGCTCTCGTAAAGGAAGGGCAAGATGCACCTTGTTATCGATTCCCGGAATCAAAACACATCCCCCCATTTGGGAGAGAACCTTCCAAGATTTGAGATTTTCCATGACTGTGGTCTCCCTGAAATCAGGATTGTACTCCACTAAAAACATCTAATCTAAAATAAATTGGGCTTATAGCCCCCCAAAATCACTTTGGGTTACTATTCGAGGCGTAAAAGAGAAAGCATGAAGAACTTGGATGGGTTCTAGCAAGGGTTGATCGGCACTTCGACCCTACCGAGATGATCACTAATTTAGCCAAAAGGAAGCATACCAAGATAACATGGACCACCAACAATGGAAGGAAAAGGGTCAAGCTGACCATTGGAGAGCACGAGGATCATGACTACTGAGCCAAGTCGAAACCCCAGTTTTAAGCCAAATTATCTTTTTCATATATGAGGGAAAGTCTCCATCTGCTTCAATCCAACCTAAAAGTGATATACATATATTCAGGATTTCAATAAAAGTGAGTCTTTCCAAGTATACTTCTAGTATATGTAATGA
The DNA here is from genome assembly GCA_029747015.1 of Carnegiea gigantea. Classification (NCBI taxonomy): domain Eukaryota; kingdom Viridiplantae; phylum Streptophyta; class Magnoliopsida; order Caryophyllales; family Cactaceae; genus Carnegiea; species Carnegiea gigantea. The sequence goes on from JAKOGI010000312.1 coordinate 351,950, forward strand.
CAAAAAATTAATACTCACAAAACACTTAATAATGGACATAATAAAACTGTATGTTTGAACAAATAAAAACAATAAATGTTGAAACAAATGAAGAACCAAATGACCTCACGTTGGATTCGTGTTTGACTCCCATGTAGAAAGAGCAACTTACTCATCTCTTAAAAGAATTTAAAGATGTCTTTGTATGGCCCCACAAAGACATGGCCGAGACTGATCGAGATATCCTCCATCACAAAATCCCACTCTGTCTAGATGCGAAGCCTATTAAATAGAGATCTCATCGAACTTAACCAGAATGGGCCTTAGAGATAAAAGAAAAGGTACAAAAGCAACTGGATGCCAACTTCCTAAGGGTTTCTAATTGTCCCGATTGGCTGATTGACATTGTTCCAATGCCAGGAAAGATGGATGGCTCTGGATGTGTGGATTTCAAATATTTAAATAAGGTAAGATTAAAGGATGACTTTTCTTTGCCGCATATCGACTTGCTAGTAGACAACACGGTAGGACATCGCCAATCATCATTCACGGACAGTATTGCTGGTTATAATCAAATAAAATTGATCAAAGAGGATGAGGGGGGAAAAAACTACTTTAACCATGCAATGGGGTACCTCCTACTATAATGTGATACCATTTTGACTAACAAACGTCAAGGTTTCCTACTAAAGGCCAACGTAAACTTTGTTGCATGATCTGATGCCCAAAGAGGTGGAGGTTTATTGTTGGCGAACTTTCAATGTAAAGTATTAGCCACAAACATAAAACTTATCACTATAACACTTAAGGGTTGTCTCCTTAGGAATAGGGATGAAATTAGGCCACTCTACTAAATTAATGTAACAATATTGACTTCAGACAAAACAGTTGGTTTATCAAATACCTCCTAGTAATAGACCTTGATTATACAGTCTACCCCATGAATGAAGTAATTAATAAGTGGATCAAACAACTAATCAACACAATGACTAACAAGCCTATCATGAAAAAAGCCATGTTCAGAATCTACTGAGAGCAACGTAATATTGTGATTAATAAAGAAAGCAAATTGACTAACACCCTAAAATAGCATTCAAGCCAAAGTCCATGCAATGAACCCCAAAAAAAAAAAAGGATTAAATCTAGTTAAGATTAAGAGCATGCCCAACTTGACGGCTCACGAGCCAAAAAATAGTCTCAGTATGCGTGCGAGCCGTTCGTGTCTAGTAGCGGTCGGCTACAAGCCTTGTGGTTCACGAGCTGGCTCACCCCTATAAGCCGCCTGCGCTAGCGATATCATGCTTTTCCCTTTTTGATTTTTGCCTTAATTTTGATTTTTCTTCTTTTTAGTGGAAAATATTTTGCTCTAAATAATTTTTCCATTTTCCTAATGAATTTTTTTTGGTTGGCCCATATTTTTCTTTTGGACTATTTTGGATACAAATTTTTTTATAAAATTTGATGAGGTTTTCTTTTTTTTTGCTTGAATGTTTTTTTCCGAAGAAAAACAAGTTATTTTTATTGAATTAGATAACCATAAATTATTTTTAAAGATAGCAAAAAATATTTATATTGACTTAAACAATGCCATTTTGGCAAAAAATGATAAATCATATTTAATGGTAAGCTCTATGGGCAATATGTGTAGTGAGCCAACATTGTAGGTCTTGTATTGATGAGGAGAAAGATTGTGAATCAAAAAGTTAGCTCAGAAGCTCATAGGAGGATAATAGGCCCCATACTAATGAGCAAAATGGTTAGTTCACTATTACATATGCTCTCATGGCTCACCTAGCACATATTACCCACATCGCCAGAGCCAATTTCAAAACCTTGCTCCTTCAAGCCAGAAAAGCGTAACACCCAAACTAAATCGAAGCGACTGGGCCAGATGATCTCAAAGCATTAAACCATGGGAAATTAAAATCTGACTCAGAAAACCCAGAAGAATCGAGAACATCCAAATGGGGACTGAAGAACAGGATAAGAAGATGAAAAGAAAAGGAAAAGAGGGCATGAACTTTATGGGCATCCTATCTTGAACAGCTCGATCCATATTCCAACCCACCTCCATTAACGGAGGTCTAGAACTCCAAAAGCAAAAACCAAATCAATAACTCAGCGCCAAATAGACAGGAAAAAGAGGACCCCAGCTAAGTAAAATCCAATGGCAACCCAACCCAAAAAATGCAAAATTAGAGCAGGAGAGGGCAAGAGAAATAGATAGAAACCAAAAAGAACAACCAACAAACACCTTGAAAAATAGAAGGTTTGGATGGCAGCAAAAAGCCCTGCCCTAGCTTGCTCTGTTTGTATATCTATCCTCCAGCCAAACTGAGTGTATACATATATAGTGCATGGAAAACATAATAACCACCTAACACTAGGTTTTGCTTGGCGGCTAAGTAATGAAAACATAACAAAACCTATCGAGAATAGACTCCTAAAACATTTACAAAATCTTTTATAATTTCTATCTATTCCATCACTCCACCTCAAGTTGGAGCGTGGGGATTAACCATGCCCAACTTAGACCGTGAGTAAATGAATGATTGTTTTCCTAAGCCTTTGGTAAAAATATTTGCCACTTAGCTCCGTGAGGCAACATTCCGAGTCACCAATTCTCCAGATAGCAGTCGTTCACATACAAAGTGGCAGTCCATCTCGATATGTTTGGTCTGCTCATGAAATACAGGATTCTTCGATATGTGTAAAGCTGCTTGGTTATCGCAATACAACTGCATAAGTTGGGTGAGAAACACCCTCACAGAGGTTAGAAAGTAATTAATCCAAATTAAATCGCTAGTGACTGTAGCCATGGCCCTGTATTCTGCTTCAGCTTAGGAGCATGGTACAATTGTTTGCTTCTTAGTTTGCGAGGACATTAGAGATCCTCCTACTGTAATAAAATATCCAGCAAGAAATTTTCTGGTAAGGGGACATGCACCCCAATCTGAATCACAGAACGCAACAATATTTAAATCTAAGTCACTTTGTAGAAGAATTCCTTGCCCAGGATTGCCCTTGATATAGCGTAACACTCGCTTTGCTGCTTCCGTGTGATTTTCTCTGGGTGCCTGCATGAACTGGGAAAGAATATGGACGGAATAGCTTAACTCAGGCCTGGTCAGAGTTAAGTAAATAAGGCACCCCAGTAGATGATGATAATGTGTGGGATCTGCAAGAAACTTTCCATTTGCTAATCCCAACTTATGATTAGTTTCCATAGGAAATTCAGCTGACTTTGCTCCAAGAAGTCCACATTCTTCAACAATCTCAAGAGCATATTTTCGTTGGCAGAGAAATAAGCCCTTTTTGCTTCTTACCACCTCAATGCCTATAAAGTATTTCAATGGCCCTAAGTCCTTGACGTGAAAGCACTTGTACAGATAAGCTTTGAACTGGGCGCACAAATCATTATCATTACCTATTAATACCAAATCATCAATGTAAACAAGCAAAGCCATAAACTTTTCACCCTTCTTATACGTGAAGAGAGAATAGTTTGCATAGGATCTAATGGATCCATAGTCAATGGGCTTGGAAGAGAGCTTTGCAAACCATTGTCTCGGTGCTTACTTCAAGCCATATAGGGATTTTTGAAGGCGACAAACTTGATTGGACGTTGTAGTTTTGAATCCTGAAGGCATCGTCATATAAACTTCTTCATCCAAGTTTCAATGGAGAAAGGCATTATTGACATCCATCTGATGCAAGGCCCACCCCTTTGCAGCTGCTACTGAAAGAAAACACCATACATTAGCCATTTTGGCCACAGGAGCAAATGTCTCGTTATAGTAAAATCCTTCTAGCTCTTTGTCTTCTCTGATCACGAGACGTGCCTTATACCTTTCCATGCTCCCATCGAGTTTATATTTCACCTTATAAACCCATTTGCAATTAACAGGCTTCCGTCCAGGTGGTAAATCAACCATTGTCCAAGTTTTGTTTAACTCCAAGGCTTCTATTTCCTTTGCCATTGCCGCTCATCAGTTGGGATCTTCAACAGTTTCATGAAAAGACCTGGGCTCCACAACTTTAGTAATAACAGCCAAATAATTTTTATACGCAGGAGAAAAACTATTGAATGTAATGTAATTTTCTATGGGATACGGTTTACCTGAAGATGCCTTTTTTGACTGGGCTTGCACGGGAAGAGGGGTTTGAAGCTTGTATCATGTAGCAAATATACTCTTGTAAGTGACTCAGTGCTTTACGAACTCGGGGCCCCCTGCTGTTTGGGCCGGATTCATGAACTGGACCTGGGCCTATTTCGGGCTGATGGCCCCTATCTACACCTGGCATTTCCCCATTTGTACGCAATTCAACTGGGCCTGGGCTTGTATCACTCCCCCTATCAATCGAGCTGGGCCTGTGTTGTGGTTCATTAGTAACAGTCCTGGTCCCAACTTCGTTGCTGGGTGGTGTCGGCTCTAGTTCTGGCCTGCCCGCCCTGTCGAGTCCGCTTTGGACTTCGTTGCTGGGCCCTGATGGTTTGTCCGCCTCATTTCTGCTAGGTCGAACTACACGCTCATTTGTACGGCCTGTCCATCTTTCCTCTTCTGTGGGTGCCCATTCCATGGGTTGCTCCATACTCCCAAAATGAGTAGTGTCTGCGAGTTCACTATTTGCTAGAGGATAGACATCTTCATGGAAGATTACATCCCCGCTCAGAAATATTTCTCCAGTTTCAATATCGTATACCTTCCATCCTTTTCTCCCATGGGGGTACCCAACAAAAATGCATTTTTGCTTCGTTTCCCAAATTTATCCTTTCTTCTTTGAAGATTATATGCATAACAGAAACACCCAAAAACTCTAATATGATCATAAGAAGGTGTGGAGTGAAAGAGAGCTTCATAGGGGGTTTTTCCATCAAGCGCTCTTGAGGGTGTCCTATTTATCAAGTGAGCTGTGGTTAAGACACATTCTCCCCAGAATTCAGTTGGTAAGTGTGCCTCAAATCGTAAGGCTCTAGCTATATTCAAAATATGTCAATGCTTTCTTTCAACCCTTCCATTTTGTTGAGGAGTTTCAATGTAACTAGTCTCATGAATTATCCCTTGTTCCCCATAAAATTTTTTTAATTGGGTTTGAGACAAACTCACTATCATTGTCACTTTTGGTATCAAATTGAGTTTGAACCATTGCACAAAAATCCTTAACAAATTGGGATGCCTCACTCTTTGCTTTCATGAGATATACCCAGAGACACCGAGTTGCATCATCCAAAATTGTTAGAAAATAGCTAGCACCACAAAGAGACTTAACAAAGTACGCACCTCATATGTGACAATGTACTAAATCAAAGGGTTTTAGAGCTTTATTTCTACTAATACTAAACGGTAAACGAGTTTTCTTAGCTCTTAAATATGCATCACACAAGTCCTCTTTATGATCATTATCAATTCCCGAAACAATACTAGATAAGTTTGATAGTGTCTTATTGGATGGATGACCCATTTGACGATGCCATAAAGCAGATGTCACAACCTTGTTTGCTTGTACCTCCACCGTTGCATCTCCCTTGCAGAAGTAAACCCCTTTCCTGTGTTCACTCGAACCATTCAGCATCTTCGTAGTAGGGTCCTGTATCACATACAACTTACGATCAAACGTTACAGTGCAACAAAGATCTTCAACTAACTACGCTATGGATATCAAATTGCATTTTAGATCTCGAACAAACAAGGCATCATTTAAAACTATCGTCTTGCCAAGTCTCACCATTCCTTGTTTGCTAGCAAATGTAATTTTCCCATTAGCCAAACCCACGGGTACAGGTGTAATGTGACTTACGTTCGTTAGCAAGTTCAAGTCTCCAGTCATGTGGTATGAAGCACCACTATCTAAGAGCCAGTCGCACTTACCAGATAGTCGCTCATTGTTGTCTTTCGGGGCTTCAATGAGACTTAATAGTTTTTGTACCTGCTCATCGGTTATCTTTGACAAGGCAGCCCGGAATTCCTCCTATCCCTCGACGTTGCTACTGCCTTCATGTACCTGCGTAGCATGCGCATGTTCACGGGATTGGTAGTTTCCACATCCTCTTCCTGAAGTCTGCCTTCCTCCGCCTCCCCCTCTCCCTCTTCCTCTGCCACTGTGACCGCCCTTTGTACCCTAATTAGCCGGATAACCCACTAACTCAAAACAATTGCTTTCTTCATTTCTTGATTTTCCATAATGCTTGCAGCTGATTCGATCTGTTCCTCGGCCTGAATACGTCACGACAAAGGTAGCTGCAGTGTCGGTCTTATGATCTCGCTCCTTCATAACTCTCTTGTGATTCTCCTCCTACTGAGCCATGCTAAAGATTTTATCAAGTGATGGGAGAGGATCCAAGGTAAGAATTTGGGACCTCACATTGGAGTATAGATCGTCATTTAAGCCCATCAGAAATTGATTAACTCTGTCGCTTTCGATCATATTGACATATTGCTCGGTGGCTTCACACTTACATGCCAGTTGTTTGACATAATTTTCCAACTCGTTCCAAAGCCCAATAAGCTTTGAAAAGAATTCCACCACAGTCAAGATACCTTGCTTACAGGACGCTATATCGGATTTCAACTGATGGATCTTGGACACATTCGGGATAGCATATCGCTTCTTAATGTTCTCCCATATTGACTGAGTGGAGTCTACGTATGCAATTCTTGCATGTAACTTTGGGTCTATGACGTTAAGGATCCACGACGTGACCATGGAGTTGACTATAACCCATGCATTCACCTCAACTGGCTTTACTCCGGTGGCTACGTCAGGTTTGGTGATTGTGCCATTGATAAAGGCTATCTTGTTCTTTGCTGTCAAGGCTGTAATCACAGCCCTTTCCTACAACTCAAAGTTCTTGCCATTGAACTTGAGTGCCGTGATAATGGCCCCGGGGGCATCCGAGGGGTGTAGATAGTATGGAGGCTGCAGATTGAGCGTAAACTCTGGTGGCTTGTTGTCAGGCATCTTGCCATCCCTGGTTGTAGTTTGATAGTTTGGGGGATCGACACTCTGATAGCATGAAAAACATAAGGTTTGGATGGCAGCAAAAAGCCATGCCTTAGCTTGCTCTATTTGTATATCTATCCTCCAGCCACACCGAGTGTATACATATATAGTACATGGTAAAAGTAATAACCTCCTAACCCTAGGTCTTGCTTGGAAGCTAAGTAATGAAAACATAACAAAACCTACTGAGAATAGACTCCTAAAATATTTATAAAATCTTTTGTGATTTCTATCTATTCCATCATGAAAAACAGAAGGTTTGGATGTTAGTAAAAAGCCGTGCCTTAGCTTGCTCTGTTTGTATATCTATCCTCCAGCCACACTGGGTGTATACATATATAGTACATGGTAAACATAATAACCTCCTAACCCTAGGTCTTACTTGGCGGCTAAGTAACCAAAACATAACAAAACCTACCGAGAATAGACTCCTAAAACATTTATAAAATATTTTGTGATTTCTATCTATTCCATCACACATATATCCATTACTAGCGTTTTGAGAAGCAACGGACCACAGACATTTGAACCCCAATCTGTAGAAGCCAAAACAATGATTGAGCCCCACAAGCAATAAATATCGACTCAAAATGAAAGATGGAAGCTATAAATTACATAAATCTGAGAGTACTCAAACAATTCTGGAAAATAAATTCTGAATAGCAGAGAAAATACTGAGAAATTCAAACCCTAGAACTAATCCTAACCCTAAGTTCTACGAAAAAGCTGGGCTCAAAATTGAAAACCTAAAAAACTAGCCTGGCCAATTTAGCTGCTTCCCTTGCTTCTATAGTCCTCCAACTCATCCATGGCTGTTCAATTGCGTTCATTAATAGTGGAGATGAAGGTGTTCATGGTGGGTGACGATCTGGTGCTAGTCGAATGCACGAACGATGGTGGGGAGACGATGCTGCGTGAGTGTGATGGTGTTTGATAGTTGATGTTGGTGCTGATGGAAGGCGTTCATCTGGTGGTGGTGTGGGTGTTCGTGGTGATGGTACATAGAAGGAGTAAGCTGTAAAAGGGACTTCTTTTTGTTTTGGGTTGGGGTTTTGTCGGGGGTGGGGGGGCGGGTGGAATAACCTGTCACATGAGGATAAGTGGAAGGGGTACGTATTTATATATGACGCTTATATATCATGCTCAGATACACATATATCATGGTCAGATACATACCTATATAAAAGACATCATACAATTGAGTTAAGCCCCTTTCATTTCTCCCAACCCAGCAAGTGTTTTCATAATTCTCTCAGCCCAACTGACTAAAAAAAGAAATATTATAGGAAACAAAAAGTACACTGCAGACAACAAAAAATACACTATAGGCAAGAAAAAATACATTGCAAGAAACAAAAGGTACACCGAAGGAAGAAAAAGATACACTGTTGAACAGAAAAGATGCACTATTGCGGGAAAAAAAAAAGATGCAGTGCAACATATCAAGCGCGCATGCACAACACGAAAATGGATTTTTATTTAAGAATTTTCCTTTTTTTATTCATATTTTGTTTAGAAAATGGGTTTTGGGCCATTGAGTGTATGCTACCTAGGCTATGTTCAAGGTTGTAAACTTCTGCCATCTTAACTTCTCATTCCGAACCAACCCATCTGACTGCAGTTGAGCAAATTGAGATATTGTTCAATTTTTTCAAATTTCATGCAAAGTAAAAGAAAATTAAAAAAATTTTCAAATTTTGTACTTATTACGACTCAAAATCATAGATTTATGAGGATAAAATATCATGAATTTTTGACAAATTAAATATGCTCACACTTGGATCCTACTTGTCCTTGAGTAAAATACACTAAACTACCTAAAAAGAAGGGTAAAATAAAAAAAGAAAACTCTAGCTTACTTTCATATGAATAACGGTTACATTTAGCGCATGCAACAAATCCTTTATCTCTTGGTTCCCCAAGTAGACTGGTGAGGTCCCTTAAGGGTTTTTAGAAGGTAAACCAACAAAATTTTTAAAAAATAAAGGACAATCTTTTTTTCAAAACTTGATGATATATGCAAGTGATGGGGAGATTATATATACAACTTAGACAATTACATCACCCTCGCAACTGATTCTCCAAATTTCATACAAATAGAATCACTACAAGAAATGTTGGTTATACCAACAGAATGGTAGTAACAAAAAATTCGGTCTGTTGGTAAATGTTAATAATTCCAACAGATATGTTTCTCTGATGGCATAAACTAATCTGAATTTTCCAAAGGGATCACAGTATTTGCAATAGAAATTAGTCAATCTGTTGATATTGTTCCTGAAAAACCAACATTTAATTTTTCTGTTAGTATTGTAATTTTAACACCAATAGTTAATTTTAACTTTATATGAATGTTGGTATCGCTTACAATTTGACGCCATATATTACATTATAATTATTTTTAGAAATCATTAAAAATTACAAAATAAAATTAAATTGCGAATAGAAAAAAGTCAAAATAACACCCAGAATCCCCTTCATCCCCACGATACTGTCCCCTCTCTGTTAAAACCCCCAAAACGCTGCAATGTTAAAACTCTCAACTTCCAAAACCCTAGAATCCGTTCTTTAACGCATAAATCGAGCCTGGACACCATTGAAACTGAGGGTTGTCCACCTCTACCTTTTGTCGATGGACGTTGACTGCTGTTTGACGCGGGCCTCAGGTTTGATTCCAGATGCATAAAACTATATCTGTTTGCTTTAGCTTTGTTTGTTGTTGATTTTGTTCTGCCCAAAACTAATTGCCTCTTGTTGAACTCGAATTTGAAGGAGTTGTGAACTAGGTTGGTTATTTGACTGGGTGCAAAATGATTTTGACTGGATTTTTCAATTTCTTGGGCAGAGCAATTAGTCAATTTTCGTTGGCCTCTTCTTGTCATCGATTTTTTTCACTGGGTGCAAAGTGATTTTAACTGGGTGCTTTGTTTTGCGTTTTGTTGAACTCCTTGGCCATGGCAAAGCAGACTGAGAGGCAATAAGGAGAAGGCAAAAAAAGGCAATGGTGGTGATTTTGGATATAGGGATGGGAATGGGAATGGGGATGGGGATGGAATCGACTGAATGAAGAAGGAATGGTTATATAGAATTATGCGATTATACAGATCATCATTGTCTTCATCTCTTGCACTCTTCTCACCTTCTCTAATACAACATTTTGGTTTCCTAGATTATCTATGAAATTAAGGAGACGGAAAATTGAAACATCAAAAATAAAGATTTAATGTTTATGTATAACATGAAAAGGAGCCATATAAACAATATACATCAATGGCTTTTACTATCATGATCTAACCACGATTGCACCATAAGGAACATATAACCTACCTAGGTGAATCTCTTTGTCCATCATAGTCATTATAGCAATCGAGTGGTAGGAGGGATACGAACAGCTGATAATATAAATAATCTGAATTGAGAATCAATCCGCCAATGACATAGTCTTATTTCTCACTTGTTATTTCTTTACAGTGCAGCATTAGAGTGAATTTGAATTTTGATAAAGTAAATTAGAGAGTAGTGGGCATGATGATCAAGGTAGAGCATGAAAAAGGCACTGCAGGATAGTGAAAATAGTGTCTTTTACTTAACGTACTATACAGGTAACAGATGAAAGTTTTGAACGACTGAGATTTATCTCAAATGGATTGATGGTTTAGATTTTAACTATAATAGTTTAAAAAATTTAAATTATGCTAGAAGTTTGGAGTCATATTATGGGATATGCACAAATCATTCTGGCAAAGATTTAAAAATTATTGGCAAAACATTGACATTATAGGCCTAACTTTGTTGATGTTGAAATCGACATCCTTACTGTAAATTTCCTCTTTCTGAACAGACAACCCAAACATGTAAACACCCCGGTCATTTCCAAAATCTTTTGAAAATCCTAACATTAAAGAAAAGATCAATGCGAATTGGATTGGTTCCTAAAGCATAAGATTTTATTTACGGAGACTAAGTGTTAAACCACATGAAACAACGCGCATTGGTACTTAATTATTCATTTAATGTGAGGACATGGGACTTCTTTAGTCTTTGTTAAAATAGAACCATGGAAGGGAGTACAAAAACATGAAATCAATTTTTTGAACTGAATGTGTATTTGCTCAATAAACCGTCATTCCCTTTCAAATGTTAATGAATCAAATTAGCCAGCAATAATCTTTGTTGATGGATTAAATTTAGGTGAAAATGAGGATCAAAGTGGGAAAGAGCTAATTGGGTTGAGCTTAATTTACAGCATAATCAAACTCATGGAGATGTTTCTTTAATTTCATGTAGGATGTTGTCCTTGTGGCATTGATTTTAGGGATCTCTGATGATTGAGTTGCCTTGGACATGGAAGGCAATGTCACAATTATTTATTTGAATCTTTGCATGTACTTTTCATGAGCGAGTGCATTTGAATATTTGTGTTAATATACGAAGGTAGGCTTTTGGTTCTTGCTGTTACATGATTAATTCAAGCCTATTCCATTACGAAGCTTTTGGTTCTTGATGTCACAAGATTAACTCAACCCAATTCAATATTGAAATGATTTATTGAATTGGGAGTTCTCATATATTCAATCTGGGCCTCAATGATGGACTTAACCCCTTTTCTTCAACATGTTTTGTTGCACACTTCATTTCGAATTTCACTTAGGTCATATGAACAACTCTGAGGCAAAGGTTAAAAAAGAGAAACTCATAATAGCCTGATTTGGGTATACGTTGTCTAGGATTCTTTTCTTTTCTTTTCTTTTTCTTTCTCTCCCTATGTGGCTATTTTTTCTACTAAAAAATTTTCATTCTAAAATCTCATAACCAAATAGTAGGAATAAATTTTTATGACTTTGTGATTGAATCTCGCTTAAAATTTTCATTATACTATGATTTACGTATTTCATACTTAGTTTTATATATATATTGATGTATATGAGAGTCCAAAGTGACCAAATTCAAAGACTAAGGGTAGGATGTGGGGGTGAGGAAGGAGCGAAGGTAAAGGTGAAGGGAGGATAAATCAAGACTTTGGTTTGAGATAATCCCACTTAGGAGCCACGCAAGGCTTTGTCTTGGGCTATTCTTTTTACCCAATCTAGGATATAGAAGATTCACCACCTAGGAGAGCAAAAAGAACCTAGAGCACCACTTAAGATAGCCAACCTTAAGATCTAGAACTAGGATTTCAAGCAAGCACACTTGAGAACACTCAAAGGCTTAGTATTACTTTGAAATTGGAGTTCAAGCTGATGATCCCTCAACCCACACACCTAGCCCCTTTTATAGTAGAAAACAACAAAAATGAAAGGGCATAAGTTACAAGAAATAAACATAGGGCACACCAAAGGACACATTAATGTGTCGGTTACAAATAATCAAGGGGAAGGGGAAAAGATGGGTTCCTTGAGATGCCACAACTCCTTGACTGCATAAATTACATTAACCCCCTGGTATAAGAAGGGTCTCACGTCCAAATGCAGCTAAAAAGGTTCATGAACCGAATGGGAACACCAAACATCCTCCTTCTTTAATGCACTCACACCCTTGCAGCAGCTCTGACTTTGGACGGCCATATCTCGCGATTTACTGGGCCAAATTGCGTGATTTTGGGCTTGTTGGAAAGCCCTAGATGTGTAGTTTCCAGGAAGCACAAGTTTGCCCAATTTGGACCAGCCGTTTGAAAGTTATGGCCCAAAAAATGAAAACTACTCAGACTGGCCTGTGCCTGGACATTGGGCCTTTGAGGTCTCTTGTTGCCCAACCAAATGAGATCCAATTTAAGCATGGTTGGACTTATTAGAAAGCTAACATCTTAGGCTAAAATATTATGTGGGCCCTCAAGCCGTGGGTCCACCAAATCTTGCACAAAACACGTAACAAAGACTGGGTTATGATTGAATGAATCCGGCGCCAACTCGTCGGGCATTGCCATGATTGTTCTGCAAAGTTTAGCCACTTCCTTGACCCCTTGAGCTTAGGGTCTTTTGGCTGATGATGGTCTCCATTATTGAAATGCAAGGTACTCTTGATCCCCATTTGAAAAACCCGTTTGGAAAAGGCACTTTGAAGTTCAAATAAAACTCCATAAAGTGTCTTTTGTCATGAAATTCAAATATTGGAACCAAAGAGGAGCCTTGCCATGCATGATCTTGTTTGAAACTTACCTCCCTTGAAGTTGAGTTTAAAGAATGAAAATGATCCCCTTGAAAATATACATCAATCCCTCTTTCTTCGAAAAGAATTGTCCTCAATTCTTGTTGTAAATGAGGGCATTCTTCTTGACCCAAGAGTTCCTCAATTCCTTCGGCAACCCCACATAGCTCCCAATCGGACACTTGGAGTTCTTCAATTTCAAGCTCATCAAATCTTGGAGGTAGGTCACAATTCACCTCATGGTTTTCGTGACATCCTTCTTTAAAGATCAAGGGTTCTCCATGTTTGCCTTCCTTATCTATCCCTCTTGGTTGTCCCTCACTTGTGTTTCCCATTTGTCCCCCCATGGTTATAAGTTGGGCTAGTTCAGGTTCTAATTGTAGGGATATTGGAACAATGAAATTGTCATAACACGGATCAAAGTGAGCAACACATGCTATTCCCTTATCTAAATGGTGATCTAGCACAAGTGGCAAAGGACATGAATAGTCTTCTTGTCCCTCAAGTTCAAAGGTCTCTTCATCACCATAGTCATCAAAAACAGGAGGTAGGTCAACTAGGCTTGAATCTTCCTCCCCAAGGAACTTTTCATCTTTGTTGGGGTTAGGTTTCTCCAAATAAAGGAAGGAAGTAGAGTTAGAGATACAAGCACTCATGGGACTCCCCTTGTTGAAAGGGATGCCTTTAGAAGAGGAATTAAAGCCATTTCCCTCAAAGGTAAGAAAAGGATGCTTCTGTAAGTAAGAGGTTGGAGCAAAAGCATACTTTAGTTTACCTCTCAACTTATCCCATGTTCTGATCGTACTTTTTCCTCTCTTCTTCCTGTTATACTTGTACTTTTCCCACCATTCAAGCGCATGGCCTCGGAGCTTCTTGATAACCACCTTAAACTTCTCTTGCTCGTCAATATTGTAGCGAGTGAAGACTTGATCCACTTTGGAAATCTAGTAAGGGAAATCTTCTTTTTGGCCAGGGAACTTTGGAGTTTCAAGGATGACCATCTCCTTTTCAATCAAAGCAATCTCTTTTCTCAAGTTCCCAAGAGAAATCATGATGGATGAAAGCTTAAGGGTTCTTTGTGGGTTATATGTTTAGGCTAGAAAAAGGCTGTTTTGGAGAAGAGTAGGGAGGGCACAGTCGTGCAATGGGGCACTGGGGAACCGTGCTTGAGTGCTATTTTGAAAATACTGAAAATCAAGGGTGGCACGGTCGTGATATGGAGCACGGTGTGGCCGTGCCAAATTGCTGCCCGCGGATGCTTGGTTTTTGCACGGTTTTGCTGGCTTGTGTTGTTTTTGTGTTTTGGCTTTTGGGATGTATTTGGCTGGGTTCTTGGTCACTGGACAACCTGACTCTGATACCAAATGATGTATATGAGAGTCCAAAGTGACCAAATTCAAAGACTAAGGGTAGGATGTGGGGGTGAGGAAGGAGCGAAGGTAAAGGTGAAGGGAGGATAAATCAAGACTTTGGCTTGAGATAATCCCACTTGGGAGCCACGCAAGCCTTAGTCTTGGGCTATTCTTTTTACCCAATCTAGGATATAGAAGATTCACCACCTAGGAGAACAAAAAGAACCTAGAGCACCACTTAAGGTAGCCAACCTTAAGATATAGAACTAGGATTTCAAGCAAGCACACTTGAGAACACTCAAAGGCTTAGTATTACTTTGAAATTGGAGTACAAGCTGATGATCCCTCAACCCACACACCTAGCCCCTTTTATAGTAGAGAACAACAGAAATGAAAGGGCATAAGTTACAAGAAATAAACATAGGGCACACCAAAGGACACATTAATATGTCGGTTACAAATAATCAAGGGGAAGGGGAAAAGATGAGTTCCTTGAGATGCCACAACTCCTTGGCTACACAAGTTACATTAACCCCCTGGTATAAGAAGGGTCTCACGTCCAAATGCAGCTGAAAAGGTTCATGAACCGAATGGGAACACCAAACATCCTGCTTCTTTAATGCACTCACACCCTTGCAGCAGCTCTAACTTTGGACGGCCATATCTCGCGATTTACTGGGCCAAATTGCGTGTTTTTGGGCTTGTTGGAAAGCCCTAGATGTGTAGTTTCTAGGAAGCACAAGTTTGCCCAATTTGGACCAGCCGTTTGAAAGTTATGGCCCAAAAAATGAAGACTGCTCAGACTGGCCTGTGCCTGGACATTGGGCCTTTGAGGTCCCTTGTTGCCCAACCAAATGAGATCCAATTTAAGCATGGTTGGACTTATTAGAAATCTAACATCTTAGGCTAAAATATTATGTAGGCCCTCAAGCCGTGGGTCCACCAAATCTTCCACAAAACAAGTAACAAAGACCGGGTTATGATTGAATGAATCCGGCACCAACTCATCGGGCATTGCCATGATTGTTCTACAAAGTTTAGCCACTTCCTTGACTTCTCCAGAGGCATTAGGGTTTTGTGCATGATGGTCTCCATTATTGAAATGCAAGGTACTCTTGATCCCATTTGGAAAACCCATTTGGAAAAGGCACTTTGAAGTTCAAATAAAACTCCATAAAGTGTCTTTTGTCATGAAATTCAAATATTGGAACCAAAGAGGAGCTTGCTATGCATGAACTTGTTTGAAACTTACCTCCCTTGAAGTTGAGTTTAAAGAATGAAAATGATCCCCTTGAAAATATACATCATATATATATTATATGTGTGTGTGTATATATATATATATATATATATATATATATATATATATATATATATATACAAGTAGAAATGGTTAATTAATTAATAGTCCTATCATTTGGTAAATAAAATATGCAAGAATGTACTTGTCATTATGGATGTCATTAAGGACAAGAGTTGGGTGAAGTTCAGGAGAATAGATAATGAACATATGGAATGTCTAAATGTTCCTTAATCATGTGTGTGCAACTTCTACCTATAATAATAAGATTCCATGCCTGTGCTTAACTTGTCCTAGTTACTTTTACAAGCGAGAAACTATGAGAGGTCAACTTATTATGAAGGGGATAGATGCTGACCACCAGAAATGTATCTGGGTTTTTCATGGGAGGCAACAATGAGTATGATGATGATGACGATGATATGGCAGAGGATGAGCTTAACAATGAAAATTACGGATTATTTGGCATGACATGCATGGGATGATAGGAGTGCATAGTAAATAACATCTCTATGTACATGCATCGTTATGAATCGAAATCTAAAGGTAGGACAACTGGGCAGTGGCACCTCAAGATCATATACAAGTAGTTTCGTTCTAAAGCATGAATTTAGTTACTTTCAAGATCGAAACAGTTAACCTGGGGGACTCCTATAACACATTAGGGTAATAAGGACATCACATAGCACCAAGTAGCATTACTTAACCACATTACCGTCGCATAGAATCACATAGTATCAGCAATTTAGTATTCTCAGCCTAGGAATTGTAAGTAACATAGAACCATCTAATACACATATAGCAAGCAATTCACAAAACGGAAGCATCCGCAACTAATATTCCTATGTTTATACATCAATTTCCACTAACTTTTAGGCCTTTCATTCATGGCAACTTGAACAGGGCATTTCAAAGTCGTATGAGGTGGGGTTAACTTAATCAGGTCTGTTAAAAAACATGAAGGTATTAGATTAGTCTAAGGTTAAATCCATTAACTAGGAGGCTACCACATCACATTAGAATAGCAGAGATGTCATATTACGTCATATCGACACTGATGGAACTTGAAGTAGCACTCAAAATCACATTGATATCCCATGGAGTCAACAACAGAAGATTAAGAACCGTGAGTAGTATGAACTAGCATAACATGTCGTTGGGAAGAACTTGAGAAGAGAATGCTACGGCAAGAATACGTGAATATAAGTTTCTATGGTCGCCTCATCATGCTTCAAATACATGTGTGCAGTTATTCAGCTATATCAAGAATCAAGGAATTCATGGAATGTAAATAATGACTCAAAGGTCATACCATGCTATGAATTACAAGAGTTAAATCATTTGAATAACTAGGTCATATGCCAAAACCAAACTCAAGTCAAGCAAATAAAAGATATGCACTTACGAAGGCAATCATTCACAAGACACTTGAATAACCATGCATAATGATCCTAAGCAATTATACGTGCTTCCATGACCTTTACACTTTGCATAACGTTACGCTTATGCTTCAAAACACATAGACTCAATGTAGTGTCTCATGGGAGGGCATCTAGACGAGTATGCGCGAGTACAACCCTCATTTAAAACCTAAGGTCAAAGTTATGCCTCGAGGTTTGTCCAAATTGTTTGGAGTTGGCCATCAATCAACTAACAGGGGTAAGGACAATGAGATTATTGGTTTTACAAATATATGTTAAGGCTTTACTAATGCATTTGTCTTAAAGATACTTGTGGAGGTCCGAGGAACTTTCTAGTACAGATGGGGAGGTTCTACTTTCTACTATGGGCATCCTGGCTTATACACTTGGTCCTTGTGCTTAAGAAGGTGTTGGGAAGGCATAGATTGTCGGCTCAGGAGGTAACAGAGTGATAAAGATGGTACAACAATCCCAAAGTATGTCAGGTTCTCTCTACCTTGTTCTTTGTGGGCATATTTGGGTTTGATATAGTCAGGACACTACCAATTTCACATAGGACATCAAGAATATTGTACAGGTGACAACGAGCATCGCACTAGACAATGAGGACAATTTTCATATATTGATCAAGAGAAATGCACTACTATTGCTTAATTTCTATCCAAGCACATCGAAATCTCATTTAATTTCTTACAATTCCAAATTCACGTATGGGGGGTACCAGCTAGTGAGATTTTCAGTCATAGAAAGCTGCCTCCAATCACTTGCAACAAATCATCATTAACACATCCGATAAGGCCTACAACTTGGCATGTTGACACTTAAAATCATTTGATTACACATAGAGAGTTAA